>JAQPZY010001349.1:1500000-1995000 GCA_029931535.1 Margaritifera margaritifera
GTAATCTCAACAGTACCGAATCCATGTTCTGCAAAAATAAATTTCACTACCTTGAGACAAAGTATCATTCCAGAGCATTTGTTTATCCACGCGCTCTCCAACAATTTAATGACACAAACAATATTTACGTTTTTATGACACATCCATCCATCCATCCATAGATACATACAAATATACATTAGTGTAATGATTTAATTTCCCAGAAACAATATTATACTAGTTAATAAATAATACACAAATGTATTTGGATAGCCTTAAAATCTTCTAAAGCATTTTCTTTGGCATAAGTTATAACTAGTGGATGAGAAAGTAAAGATCGATGGACAGATCAAATAATAAAACGGCATCGAAATATGTTGATAATCTTTCGTCATTCTTTCTAGCCAATGTCTAAAATTATATTATGTCTACAAAATGGTACACTTTGAATAAAATGTATTGAATGATACCAAATGATGCAACAAGAATACCAAGAAAGGCATGATAATCATACTTCGTTCTGCCTATTAAAAAGAGAGAAAGAGTAAGGTTTAATTTTTAAGCTGATGCCTACCACGTTACCCAGTACATGGAATCAGACAGATTGAAATATGCGGTTCCGCTTGTCTTACTGTTTTGCCTTATTCTGACCTGTTATTTGTTTAAACCCTAAACGTTTCTTAAATTATTTCGGACTAATTTTCTTATGGGCATGCTTGTACGGTAATTGGAACCTGAGCTTCCTTAAGGTACCATTACACTATATTTCCTTTTAAATATTGTTCCCTTAAAAAGGCTTTGCTTGCTTACTTTTAAGTTCTGTGCTAAGTAGTTTGACTCTTATAATAAGTATGTTGTATGCTGTATTTGTATGTCTTCTAAATGATGTATATATGTTTCCATGCATTGTGTATTGCCGGTAAAACGCTAATTTTGGAGCTTTTCTTTATTTGTCGTTTTGATCATGCACTTTCGCTAAATATGCATGTTCTCGACTCGTCTCGTCTCGTGTGGTCTAGACTTGTTTCATCTCAACTCGTCTCAGCTTCATCTTATTCCTCATCTCATTTAATCACATCTTATCTTATCTTATATTAACTAACATTATCCTAACTTACACTAATCAGAGACATCGTGACAATATTCACTTATATTTCCTAATAATTGCGATAACATACTTTCTTGACCCTGTCATAGCTAAGGCTTCAGACCAATTAATCATAAACTTTCTAATGTAAAGGAATCAGATTTTCACTCTACATTCAATCTGCATAAATTATAATTCCTCTCAAAATAAAACTTTCAAAAACTGCATAATATTTTATAAGAATCATGTAGCCAGACATGTAAAACTATCATTTATAGCTTAGATTTATTTGACGCCGGTATTGAAAGTTCTTTGAACGCAAGGACAGAGTATATTACGAGCATTCTCTTTCTCTCTCGTTCTCTCTCTCTCTCTCCACAGTGAAATCTGCCTTAAAAGACACATCCATGTAGTAGTTGTATGCCAATAAAAACGAACATTCATCGGTCTCTCAACTTGTATAGAGTCTCATGTTTAAACTCGTTATAAAAAAACTCTGTCAAGAAATGATAATGTGATTCCTTAAGTGTACTTTGTAGATAGTTTTCAATCTACTTCTTCCTCTGTCTGTCTGTCTGTGTATATATATATATATATATATATATATATATATATCTATATATATATATATATATATCTGGGGACCAAGTTACCTACTTCTTGTGTTTACGAGCATAACAGCAAAACAAAATGGCACCGTGAATCTCTCATTTACCCCTTGTGCTGATTTATGATGTTTTTTTAACAATAATTACTTTTTGACACATTAGATTATGTAAAACTATATCATATTTATCATCGCAGTGGTTTCAAACATATGCATTTGTCTATGTTTTGATTATTACAAGTTGTCAATGTCTTGTAATTCCATATGTTTTAAGATATTTTTCGAAAAGAAAAGAAAATATTTGAAACTGTTGTATATCCTAGATACCTGCATCAATCGAACAAGCCTTAGACTGTATCTTTTCTTTACCTCTAGTTTTCATCTTGCTATCTACTACAGACGTGTCGAGGTTTTATTTATAAAAGTGAAACTGCAAATATCTCTTACCTGGTTAGATGCGCATCTACGGATATTCAAAGCCAATGCTACTGGTCAAACTACAGGATTTACAGTTTACTCTCTTTTATACCCGCATCTACATTGTTTTTTTGTTTTTTATGTCCACACGTCATGCCCTATTTTAGGGATTTATCCATTTCTCATAGCATTGACCATAGGGTCGTGACTTGTTGCATGGGTTTGTCTCATTCACCTTTTTATTTTCGTTCTGAGTTTGATCGTTCAGGAACACTCCCAATTCACGTATCGTACGTTATGACTCCTCTTTCACCATATCCAGTCCTCTAATTAACATATGTATGTATTTACTTCATTTGAACTTATTCTGTTGTTTACTAACCTTTAACCGGAATGGAGCTGAATACTACAGGTTATTAATCTTCAGCTGAACTGAACTGATCGAGGACAAGCCAAACAAGTCATGAATCGGTCGTGCAAAGCAAGCAGTGTACAGGCTGTGTCAAATTATAAAATGGTCTAGGCAACAAATTTTAATTTGTAAAAATGTTTTATTCTCTCTATTGACCAACATTTCTTGCATTCACATACATTGATTTGTACATACAATCATAATATGTCCATTTCACTGTCAACTTTTCATTTTAACTAATTTTCGTTATTGTATAAATCCTTTTAATTTATTGTGTGATGTACATAATCTGATAATTGCAGCCAATTCGATTAGGGATTAAAGAGATATTATAAATGAAATGTACGTGTCACGAAATTTTCATTTCACCCATTTTCACTTTGCCAGTCGCCGTGATCTTTGCTATAGTGACAACATAGGACTTGTCATTCTTCTATCGTGCACTCATAGCATGTATATATTAAAAACCAAACAATAATATCTGTGTTATGTTGGTTAGAAAAGTTGATTGGAAGGAATGTTAAACTAAAACGGCTTTTAAATCAAACTTATTTATTTGAAAATCAAACGTTGACATATTAACATCATCGCCAGACATGGCTTACAACTAAACAAGTAAATAACAAGCAGGATTAATACTTTTCCAGTTAATTATGTTCGCTCTCTCTCTCTCTCTCTCTCTCCCTCTCTCTCTCTCTCTCTCTCTCTCTCTCTCTTCGGTTAAGATATACATGAAGTTGCATATAACAGGTGGGATATTCATTTTTGCTTTCGTTATTTTGCAAACCTGTCATTTAAGAATAAGCATGCCTTTTATAGAAGAACTTAACACATTTTTGTCGTCGGTTCAAACATATATGCACTATAATCTCAAATCCTGAGGAACTGTTCTCCAACAACTTAGGGAGCAGATAATAATGATAACAATAACAGCAAATAACTGATAACATACATATATATATATTACACTGGTCTACAATTTTTTAGAAGTCGTCTGCTTCAGAGATAAAATGTACTATTTATTAGGGATTTTGATGTGCTGAATTCAAATATGACAATTAAAACAACTGATTGGCTACTGTTTGCAAGATATTTTAAGTTTTTACATGTTACGTCTATGTATATTGTGTACATAGTAGACTTTAAATCATAAATTGTAAACCTAGGTCTTTCCATGTGTTTATGGCTGCTTTACATGATACTATTTCACCTGTCCTGTTTATGTAACACTTAAAAAAAAACAGCAAAATCATTATTTAAATAAAAAATATATTGTAACAAAAGTCAGAAAACAGACGACAATGATGATAACAATAACAGCAACTAACTGATAATATATAATATAATATATATATATATATATATATATATATATATATATATATATATATATATATAGTTTCATATATATATATAGTTTCATATTGTCTCGTTCGTGAGTATAGGACCCGAATTGTAGGGTCGGACAAAAATTGTCGGGTCGACGACAGGTCAGTCCCATTCAGTTTATATTGAAAATATACGTTTATTACACGATTAGCCTTAAACTCGAATTAGTTGGTTATTTTTCACCGTATTTCGTTGCGGCTGTTCAACCCACGTCTGTAGTTGAAGCGCATAGCTGATTGGCTAGAACAACACACTGCGCGCCAATGAAAACGAATTGAACAAATCAAATAAATGGCTTCATCGACGCATACTCTATTGTAGCGTTGTGGCGGTAACCTTAGCATTTACATATCCATGCTTGGTAAGTCAGTTTAAAATAAACTGATTATTTCGTTTTTTTTATCTTTGTTCTTTTAGACATCGATATATGTATATATCAATGTACTTAATTCTGAATTAACGACTCCAGAAAAACAAAATCGTGTATAAATCGTTAGAAAGCTATAAAAAAAAAATGAAAAAAAAAAAAAACAAAGGGGTGGGGGTGGCGCCAACACACAATCATGTGATTTCACATTTGCAGAAGCTCATGCTAGAGTTTAAACGGTGATATTGTGCTCAAGTCGGAGAGAATATAGTGATGGATAAAGATGGGACGAGCGGACTTAGTTTGTATGGGACTGAAACATACATGGGGATTGGAAATTAAATCATAGTATTATCTGGACCCGAGCCGAGGTTTTCATTGTGCTGTATGCATCTTATCGCTAATGTCTGTAAAAATGTAAGTGTGCATCAACACTCAAATATAATGGTAAATATAAAGCATTGTCGGTTTTAAATCGGATATCTATTTTAGGGACCGATCATTTAGTGTTTGGGGTGTGATGGTGCCTCTGATTTTCTTTCGAGCCGGGATATATTTGTTGTAGTGTTTTTTTCTCCGTTTATCTCAGGATCTTTTTTTTAGCAACTACTGTAATGGATATGATTTTTTTTTCATTGTAAAAATGAGCCCAAGAATATTTTTTCAAGCTATTTGGGTACCAGAAGTGTAAAAAAAATCGGAGGCAATTGAATGGCCAGTCCCTTTGGAGATGTATTTTTGTTACACAGGGGGTAGATTTAGCTGCAGACCCGTGAATTTAAAGAGGGTCAATTAATACTGACAGCTGTAGATGTTAAATTTCATGAAGTTTCATCTGACAATATTTTCCAACGCCAAATGGGTTCCATTGTTTTGTCAAGCATGTTTTCAGAATAATGCAATTTAACAAGTTAATGAAATTATTTGTATATGATTGAGAAGACCGTTTGATTTCCATGTGAGCTGGCCCTGCTGACCATTGGAAAAATCTGTGTTCATTCGACACCTGATTGCGCCACTTGTTTTAATCAAATGTGATTAAGTGGATTCAGTCAGGTCCCTGCCATATACAATTTAAATCCCATTTGGTATGGAAGGGCTAAGTAAAAATCGCCTAGATCTGTTAAGGGAGAAGTTTCAAACACACACAAATCTCTCATTCTTCATTTGTCTTCTTTTATAAGAGGGTTGATTTCATTGCGCTGTCATTGGTGGACCGAAATTGACATACAGTGCCTAGCTATAATCTTATTTGCCATCAAAAAATGACAACACAGCATTCCATTAAGTGTGTTGCACATATATATCAAGTGGGTGCGATCATGGCCATGCTGAGTGGCAATGTTGGAAAACTGGTTGGCATTCCTTAAACGTGGGATAGTAAGTCAGACTTGATGTAGGCATAAAAGTCAAATGTTTGAGCTAAATGTCGGCGATAAATTTATTATGCTACATTGGGTGTAGTTTGAAATATCTGTAAATTCTTAAGTAGGTCATACAAGAAGGGGGAGATGAGATCTTCCTTGTTATTATATAAAGTACCTATTATTTATAGGTAAATTGTGTGCAGCGATATGAGTTTCTGTGACCTCAACATAGTAATGAATTTGAATTTAATATTAAATGTAATTTAATACTAAAGTTCTGCTAATGTCTGCACATTCCTGAAATTGACATATGTCATTCAAGACATTTTTCTAATGATAACTCACCCTAACATGAAATGCAACACTTTATCTGATAGGTTACTAAAAGTAAGTGGTCAGAGAATTCCAAAGGTCACCAGAGCATGAACCTTTATCAAAGGCTCTAAGATCTACTTATTTATAAGTAATCTCGATTTTAATGCGATTGATGTACTTTACAGTCATCAGTTGTTTCTGTTGTTTCTGTGGTCCACTGAACACAAAAATAAAACATCACTTGCGGTCAGAAAATTAAGTGTAACATGCTGATACAATTTTCCCACCAAAATATACATGTTGATTGAGTAGAATTGCAAAAGTCAGGTTGGTATGTTACCTGCAAGGTTATGTTTTGTTTTTATGTTGAAAATTTGTTTATCCTAGAATATCTTTTGAATAAAATTGGACAGTTTAAGAATATGGATTGTACTTTCTCCATGGAATTCCTTTAATGATTTAATACTTTTTAAAGAAAAGTAATTAATAAAACATGGGTATTTATTATAATAAATGCTAGTAGATATTGAGTGAACACTAAAGTTAAATGATAGCTAGATCCGGAATGGGAAATTCATGGTGCAGTTAATTTCAGGTTAACCATATAGTCAAAGATGTTAATGTTTTCATGAGTTAGTTGATCACATGATAAAACGTTTATTGCAATAATGTGAATGTCCTAGGAAAATGTGAGAAAGTTAAGGTGGCAAAACTGTCTAAGCAAATAAGATTATCTCAATTTTTGTAGCACTTCTAGTGCATTATGTACTACAGTTTTACTTTGTACCTTTAAAATGTTCTATGTCCCCCAAATATATAGGGTGAGGGACACTGTGTCCCCTGACCGTGTGATCCTAGGTACAGCACTGTCTAATTAACACGGATTTTGTCAGATATATTTCTTGGGCAGTTATTTAATAATCTTGCCATGAATTTTGATCAACAGTGAGTGAAATGAACTGTGAATAATCTCCATTTAAAGGTATTTGCAATCAAATTATCAAAAAAGACATCTATAGCTGAAATAGTGTATATAACATGCATACATGACCTGTTCGATGGTAGGATTCAAATCTGCACCCTTTTGGACACGAGTCCTGCTCGTTGACCACTGAGCCACCATTAATCCTATTGAACTTGAAGAATTGATTTCCTTTATACATAGAGGATATTTGCTTATATTGAGTGAATAACATTTTTCATTGAGTGGGTGAAAAATTCGGTGTATCCAGAGTATGAAGGTGGCCTTACTTCAGGTGTGCATTTCTTAAAAGACTGCTAGTTCTGCTTGGTCCTTTTCACGTCCCGGACTTTAGAGGTCAAATGGAAAATAGTTAATAAGGGAATAAAAAAATGTTTCCTATTGCAATGGTTTAAAATTAGGGTAGGCAGGTATATTTTTTTTTTTAAACATTATATAAAAATCAAATAATATTTCAAGCGCTTCAAAGTACTGGGCAAAACTGGCTCAATTAGATGCACAAATCAATTTCAACAATGATTTGTTTTGTTTTGTTTTTTTAATTTGGGGCGGGATGCTAGGGTTGGCAATAAGAAACATGGACAGTCGGCCGACCGGAAACACCCTTATTTTTTTGTTGCCTAACTTGTTGTTTCTTTTTCCTTTATATATATTGTATAATTCATTTATAGCACCTAGAGAAGTTACTATTGTCTACTCTGGCAAATTTCATTTTCCTGATTTTAATAACTGCTCAGGTGAGTGTACTTTGGACTACGGTTGTTCAAGCTCAGTTCTCAAGCACATGGGAGCAACCAATTCAATCAGTTGTCTGCTTAAGGTACCATGTTGTTTCCTTAATACCACATGTAAAGAAATTTCAGTTACTGTTCATAAAAGTAGCATAAGGGTATGCCAACTTTATCTCCAATGTGCTTCGTGCAAATGCACACAACTTCATCTTATGACCTTTTCACCTTTACTCAGCTGTCATCTGTTCACAACAGCCATTCTAATTCTCCCCCCCCCCCCAATAAAATTTACAGTATAAATGTCCTGTGTGTAACGGTCACCTGCCTCTAGGTTAGATTGTTTCGAGATTATCTTTGACATTTAAGATAGAGGAAGAGGAAATCAATTATGATTTGATTGGATTAACTTTTGATCAGTTATTGGCTTTTGTTTGATTGCCCATCAGATTATAATCAATTAGACAAAACTGGAAAATATGGCGACTTGTGAAGCCAGTTGTCAACGTGGACAAACTATGATTGTGTTTTATTGCTGGTTAATTTGCTTCAATTGGCAAAACTTAAAAAAAATGTGGGTGTTTTAATTATTGTATTATTCAGTAAGAATATACTGGACATTATGTTCAGTGGTTTATTTCGTGCTTTGGAATTACTCAAGATTGAATAATGAGATGGAATTATTTCGTTTTATTAGATATATTTGTGAACTGTCATATCTCAAGATCCATCAGTCGGAAACTTTGATGCAGAGAGGTTGTTGCTAAGTTTGTAAAGAGTCAAAATAGGAGGATATAATTAATTGACATGTTCTGTTGACAGATGACTTCATAGTATACAAAGTCATCAATTGTAATATTCATCCTTGATAAAATGGATATGCCTTGTCAGCGATCTACAAATCCACTTGCCCAACTCCAGGGACAAGCTCAGTTTCGGCTCGGGCAACCTCAAGTTTCCCAGGAACTTACCCCAGCGGGCAAGTTTTGCAAAAATGAGAGAGAGGGAGAAAGTGTTGTGTTCCGTTCCTAATGCTTTATGTTCTGCAAGTTTTATATCCTCCGATCTTGCCACAGTACATATATCAGCACCTTTATTTAGTGTTTATATGTAGCACATTCATCTATTACGTTAACTGGCCACAGTTTCTATCATCTATCATATGTCATTTCCATCTTGTAGTCAATGTCAAGGTCATAATGTGAATATTTACTAATTAAACCAAGTTTTGACAAATAAGGAATAAATATTCATATTTTTTGAGGACGCTAGTCCTCCTTATTAGATTTGTTTGTTTTTTGGCAGACGTGTATTTTTGGTCTGTTTTTATTCTTTATGTAGAAGAATGTCTTTGTCATACTCACACAAAAATATACAATATAATAAATGAGTACTGTACCCGTCAGATACCCTGTAAATTGCATAGAGTAGCCATCATATATATAGAACAGCTCATCTCCCATGATGTGAAACAACCTTATTCCCGTCAGCTTTCTTCGCTGAATGGTAACTGCTGAGCATGGGCAGCACTGCATCTATTGAGCTGAGGGGTTTCGTTCATAGTGAAAGTAAAACTTTACCCGCCAACGGAAGAGGTGTAGGTAGATACAACTTATTTATTGGTGGAACCTATATAAAGAAATAGAGACAAATAGTTTCAGTTCCCTTTTAATATGTATAAGTGATTAAATATTATGAATTTATCAATGAAGATTGTAAATAATCTATAATTAGAACTTTTCAGGTATTTCTGATAGTATCCAAATGGTGAATCAATGGATGTTCCATTTCAGAATTAATATTGAATTTATACAATTATTGTACAGAGTTTTTAAGATTGTAAATTTGTATAATATCAGATTTTAAAATTAGAAACAATTTTTTAAAATTATTTTGATAAATAAATAGTTCAAAAGAAGTACCATAGAGGGTGATGGTACATTTTAAAACTGCACAATACTTTTGTATTCTTATTTGTGTCAATTTTCTACAAGTAACAAATAGTTATAAAATTTCAGTTCCATTGTTATTTGTTAGGCAACTTTTATTATATATACAGCAGTAGGGAAAAAGAAAGGACCATGTTGCTGTATGAATGAAGAAAACTGCCACTGAGAAATAGAAATGATCAAAATTCTTGAGAGCCAAATACAGAGGAGCCTCGTTAATGCGGACAGCTTCGTTAACAGTTAATATTTCCGGATTGATGAGTTTTCCGGATAATTGAATCATCCGCATTTTTATTTTACGGTGTCATCATACCGTATACATGTACATGTATTTGCTAGCTGTAAATGTACTGTATATGCATTAATGGTTGAAATAAATTAATGAATACATCTATTGACTTGTGTTTATTTACTTTATTATGAGATGCACTTGTACGGCCTGCCCTTTGTTCATGTCGGCACTATCTGCTTCATAAAATTTTTGTTTGATGCCCCGCTGATTCTTGAAGCGTTGTAGCCAACCACGAGAATAGGCAAAGTCAGTGATGCCGAGTTGGTCTCAGAGTATCTTTGCCTTGGCAATGAGCATTTCATCGTTGACGGCGGCGTGGTCGGCCAACATGTCTGATAACCACATGAATACAGCATCAGCGACTTGTTGATATTTGGGGTGGCTAGCGCGGGTTAGGTCTGTTGAGTCGGCAGGTACGGACAACCGTTTCTCCTTGTTTTTTATGATGTCCGCAATTGTCGACTTGCCAATGTCTAAGGATGAATCAACTATAATGTGCTGGCGGATATCTTGAATGATAGCTTTTGGGTGATCTTCTTTGTGCTGGCAAATCTTCTTTTTTTATGCTGGCCGATATCTATAATCGTCTACGCTTGCTTGATGGTGTCGCCATAATAATATAAAAAGTACAACAAATACAAACTGATATCTCGCAGTTAAATGCGTTATGGTAAACTTATAAAATGCAGTCATTTTTATAAGTCGTATTTTACAACTGTTATAGCTGCTAATGAGCCGATAATTGACGTCCCCATTTATTCTGAAATGAAGCCCTATACTATCCACAGCTTAAGTCAATCCACTTTATTTGCTCAGTCATAAAAAAACTGTGATTGCTACATATGATTGGTAAACAACAAAGAGACTTAATGACACGCTTAACTTATTAACCATTTGTGGCGTTAAAAAGTGTGAACGATTTGATCCCAGTGTGTTTATTTAATTTTTAACACCCCCGTCGGCAACTAGATAAAACAGACTTTGTTTATTCAATCGCTGGTTACAATACGGTCACGCTACTTGAAATTTTTCAACACACACATGATCACGTGATCAATTTATAACTTTAACGTGCCACTAGAGATTTGACCAAGCAGAGAGTGATACATTGACACACCTCCAAATTTGCGTAGGTGAATCGGTGTTATCCGACTGACTGTATTTTCATATACGATTTTTCTAATTTTATTATTTTTGGACAGATTATTTCCGGATTATCGAGGCAACTTTTATAGTAATTTTACACTTTGGTCCCCGATTTTGATTTCCGGATCCGGAACGCGGATTTCCTGAATAACGTTTAGGAAATCCGTTCCCGTTGTCCGGATAGCGATGTTTCCGGATAAACGGAGTCAGGATTAACGAGGCTCTTCTGTACTTTAAAGTCAGCTCAGCCCATCTAAACTAGACTTTGAACGTGTGTCTCTGACATATAAAAAAGCTGTGGTTTTCTTTTTAATATATTTGTATCATATACATATTATTGTGGATACGGTTTTGAATCTTTTAACATGTAAATATGACAAACAAATTTATGGGGAAAAACAAGAAAAATGGCTGCATTTGATAGATTACCGTTAAGAAGTAGAAATACCCCAAAACATTGTAGGCAAAATACTAAACCAAACCAGTTATTGAGAATGTGTTTCTAATCCACACCAATAACAATAGAAGTGACCAAATACAATAAATGTATCAATCAAGTTCATGTATAATCTTAGAATTTAAACCTATTGGATATATAGTATCCAGACAGTGAATCCTATGTGTTTCTTGTAACAGATGTTCCTTTTCTGAATTAACAATACCATACCTTAAATGAAAAATCTTTTGTAATGTATGGAAGCCATCATTAAAGTGTATGGAGACATGAGATTAATAAAGAATGGATTGATAAAGTTATTTATGTCAGATCTGTGTTTATTCGTGCATTTAGATGCTTGCGACGGGTTTGTCCAACATACTAAATAAATAACATTAGATGTTTTGCACAGTTAGTATTATAACGCATCTTAAGTGTATCTTTGGTGGTACTGCTACTGAAATAAGTATTTGGTTTAATGAAAGAACAGTGCAAACATCTAGGTCTGTCATATTTAGGTAATGAACCAAGACTTTTAAACATTTAACAACCTTGCCTCATTTAGCATTGAAATTTGCTAAAATTGTAAAAGCTGATGTCAGAACAAACATGCCTTACTCTCCAGTTATATATTTTATACTTAATATACATATTTATATTTCATCTTCGGCTCCTATTAGTATTTATGCTTATATACATATGTTAAGTTCTTCCATTGAGCTTTATTTCATAACAGTGTTCCTTATGGATTATGTATACACTTACAAGGCAATGTAGGTAATAGTTACCTATCCCTTCTGTAATTACATTTTTCCTTTTTGTTCTGCTTCTATCATACTCTTCTTTATGCGATTATAAAACTTTCTTGTATGTGCTACCAAACATAAGACTTTTCTGTCATATACCAAACAGTGCCATCACTTTATATACAAAATAATGTGTTCATAAATGCCCTTTAAAACAAACCATACAATGAAAAATTCTACGCAACAAACAACATTCCTTCCTTTTCACACATTTCATGCACATCAATCTGATTTACATGCCAGTGTCTTGGCAAATTTATTGTTTTTAAATAGAAATAGAATTCAGCTAATTCAATAAGATAATATAGAAAATGAACTTTAATCTCTTCCTTGATTCCTTCTAGCTGCTACATCACAATCACAATTATCACTGTTCTCAATTGCCTTAATGTTTCATTCTTTTACAGTAATATCAGATATTTCACAACGAATGAGCATTAGCAATCTGATGACATATATTGGTGACCCAACAATACACATGTAATGTTCTGAATTATTCCAGTGGGGAAAAAAAAGTATTGTTATTGAGACTCCTGTTTTTAAGGCTGGGACTCCAGCTTTTTTCAAGGAAGTAGTCCAGGACTGTAACTTTGAAAATCACTTAAGAATTGAGAGTTTATGGTGCACATTCTTCAGAATTAAACGAAGCTTTAACTGACAAAACCCAGGCACTAACTGATTGGGTGAAAATGTAGGTTAAACTGTAATACAATGCTTAATCCACATGTTTTTATTTTCTGTATTATTTAAATGTTTCTAGCCTACCAAATGTGAATCAAACTGACAGCTAATGCAATAATAATAATATGAAAAAGAAGACGAAATAAAATCTTCACAATACCATGCCACTAGTTATATAATGTTTATGTGGCAATGATGGGTGTTGTCGGGTCAAGATGTGTTACAGTGTATCTACAGAAGGTCAAATTTCAGAAGCATGGAACCTGTTTTTACATAACCTGTCAACTTCTGCCAGATTCAGTGCATGTATATAAGAAGATGGAATATTATATACGTGCAATAACCATATAGACTGACCATTTAATTGGTGGTGCTTGCCTGTCCTTTTTTTAAAAAACAAAATATGGCTCTAAAATAGCTTATAAAAGAAATATTCTTGCTTTTTTGATTTATAGCCAAAGAAACAACAACTACATCGATTATTCTATCTGATAAAAATTAATTATCTTGAGGTAAAAGAAAAAAACAATATCCTGGCAAAAAATAAAATCCCATACCCCACCCGTGGAAAATTAAATGGTCAGTCCTTCAGTTGAGGTGCTGTACATGTACTACCATGATGTCAGGTAAGCACCTAAGTATTGTATCATGCCGTTATTTTTCTTCAGAGTAAATTCTGTTTGATTATTGCATTGAAAACAGCTACCTTCACTGTAAATAAACAAATCAGTTCTTATATATTTTACTGAAAATTTGCCAGAAAATTTAAACGGAAATAAGCATACCTTGCATGCTCAAGCAAATTCAGTTTTGTAAACTAACTTTGCGCAGGCACTGTTTTACTTTCATTTTTGGACTTCCTGTTTTCAGCAGCGAATTAAAATTTTCCCTTACTCATTCACTCATATGTAGGTCATTATGTTTTCAAATTTCAAGTGTCCATCATCTTTATTTACTGGATAACTAATGTATAGTCCGAGTTGTCATTTGCACTCGAGCAAAAAACACAGTTTAAAAGATTTAGTACATTATTTTTATTTTGTCAAATCAAAGTGTTGGTGATTGATCCTTACCTCACATATTTTAAAAATGGAATAGTCTATCTTGTGTAAGAGGGGTTACAAAGTGGTAAAATAGGGCTCCCGCAAATGGCTTTTGTTTTGCTGCAATGGTGAACTGGTTGTGCTATCTGTAATTAAGCTGAATCATATGAATTCACAAATGCAAGGAACAATATGACATTTCCATATCAAACTGTTATCAAATATTGATTCATTACATCAATTATTTTGTATTAAAACACTGTATATTAGGAATTCTGTTTTGAAACGACCACCTATGTATACAGCTGCTGTCGAACTTCTAAGTAGAGGTGGTTCAACATCATATGACAATAGTGTATTGCTTAGCTACTATTGTATAAATAAGCATGTTGATCATACTTGTCAAAATATGTGGAATGAAAACTCCGCAAACTGAAAAACTTCAAACCCACTATTGGAGAGTGGCATCCCTCGTATAGAATAAATGGGAGAGATTAGGTAGTATTGTGTCAATCTCACACATACATGACTCGTGCATACATGTACCTCCTGAAACGTGAACCTCGACCGAAGCATGTACCTATCTAGTGTCCAGTGATAGTGGAACACATTCTTGTCAAGTGTGTTGATTTCCACCTGTGAGTCAGAAGTATTTTGACATGAACTGCTTGGAGAACTGCATGAGTATGTACCACCCGAGAAAATCTTGGACTTTTTAAAAGAATATGGTTTATTCAATAAGTTTTAAGGATTTTACACGTGTTACCTTTATCTGTTATTTTATATATGTTTACAGATTTTAGCATCCGTACGTTTTACTATGTTGTACCTAATTTTACTTATTTTGGAAGGTTTTAACTTCTTAAAGTTTTGTGCAGTTCATTTTTACATTTTTCAAACTTAACCTTTTGCTATCTCTACATAGCCACTTTTATGCTAAAGTGCTGTAAAACACTACTACATACATACAATATTGTAACCTCAACAAGTTGAGGCTACAAAGTAATGCTATAGTTGTTATTGGAACAACAGAATTACAGTCCAACTTACCAAACAGTTTGTGTCTCTTACAAAGCATGAGCATCCAAATGACATGGAAATTGTTCTGTCTGTATGTCATGCTCATCCTGTCAAATGGACTCCGGTCACAATTATTACTTTCAATTCAGTACCCACGAATGTAGTCCCGGTCTATTTTAGTGCGTATTTTATTCTCATTTTGGTGGTGATGTGTGCATTTGATTTAGAAATTCTTGGCAATGATTAAAAGGAACTTGTTTATTCTTTAGAATATGAGCATTATGGTGTGGTTGTCTGTGTGTATTTTGGCGACATTGCACGATGAGTAATGAGGCATTGGTGCTGGTCCGGAAGCGAAATCTGTGACCCATTGCGCGTTGCTTTGTTTACCAGTCTCGAAAGAATGCTGGTTAACCTATGACATGAACTTCACAGTGATTTCATCTTGAAGATAACAAACTAATGTAGAGACAATATAGGAAAATTAGTTGTGGTCTGAGGCCTGTCAATCTAACAAATATAAAACTTTAAATTGGTATCCCTAGTTCATTATTAAAGGTAGACATATGAAATTTTGACAGTTTGTATATATTGACTTTAAAAATAGGAGTATCAATTAAAATGTTAAATTGTTCTTAAAAATGTAAATTTTAAAATGATAAAATCTTGCAAATATGTTCATATTTATAGTCTTTATAGGGTTGATACTCATAATTATCATGGCTATACCATATAAAAGTTCAAATTGTGGATAATGTTCAAATTCTGTCAGAGAAGATATCATTTAAAGTCAGAACGAGTCCTTTATTAAAAAAAAAAACATGTATTATGGATCCAAGCAGTTTATTTATGTGTTTATGACGGGGTAATTATGTGAGTAACACATATCTGCTTGTATGGCATACAGCAATTGTTATAAACATAGTTATATGGTATCTAATGAGAGGATGAAGATGATAACTCTATAGTAGAGCCTACTCAGGTTGTCAACTAAGCCATTTTAAACTGTGAGACAATGACAAATGTGAGAGAAAAAAAATAGGTCAAAGGGATAAAATGTACTTTTCCCAAGTCTATTTACCTTTGATGTAAGAAAACACAAAATGATGTAAGTCTAACACAAAATGCATTTCTTTTTATTGTTCATTTTGGTTAAGACATTGATTGAGAAAGTGCAGCTTTGTGGCATAAGCTGATATCCCATTCTATTGAAACATTTTACTTTATGCATTGTTAGTTACTAATAATAATTATTCATTGACACTTTCAACATTACACCAGAAATGTTCAAATAGATCAATTGAATTAACTTTGTGCAACTAATCTTAACATTGTTACATGTCCCACATGAGCAAATGTCGATATATTTTAGAAAGTTTCAGATCAGAATTTCACATTCAGTACATCATATAGGATGTCATTGTACCTTTAGTTGATCTGTTAGGCACTTATTTGGCTTAATGCACTTAAAATATCCCAAAATGTTTTTTCCCTCATGATTTTGATTATGTATGGTAATACATTTTAATTTGGTACTTTGACAGAGTGCGGCATTGTAGCATCAGCTGATATCACATTCTAATGGACCGTTCTACTTAATAATTGTTAACTGGCACACAAATGCACTAGAAAAGTTCAAACAGATCATTTACATTAAATTTGCACAGTTGATCTTAATAAGTACATGGTACATGTTTCACCTATGCAAATTTCCATCCTTGTTCACAAGTCTTGGAGATCAGAACTTCACTTTTAGTTAGATGATATATAATCTGTTGGTGAGGGATTGCACTGGGCTTCGCCAGTGTCGCACATTGCGATTTTTTTTCCTGATTGGCGCCAAAATGTTCCATCTATTGATTAAAATCATGACGCATACTATTGTGTGGCATTCTATTTTGTTATTTTTATGAAACAACATTTTAATTGTGCAAAACATTATAAATAAGCAATCAAAACAGTCATGACAGTAAATGATTTATTCTGTAATACTGTGGTATTGTATTGTTTGTTGTCAATAAAGTAATAAATACCCCATCTTTTTCAATTTTCATTGCCTACTACATTAATAGACATGGAAAAATATTGACTCCTTGCTGGGCGATATTTTTTTGAAAATTGGCGACAAAATATTGAGGTTGGCGATTTTTTTGGCGACAACTTTTTTAAAGCCAACTCCATCCCTTGGTACCGATAGTTGATCTGTGAGGCAAATAATTGGCTGCATGCACTTGAAATATCAAAAAATGTTATTTACATCATGAATTAACTTAGTTATGGTAATATTTTTTAATTTGGTACATGTACATTGTTACTTAACTTCCCTGTATACTGGTACATGCATGCATTAATTATTGCACCAAAGATCAAACCTCATCTACCCCACATTGCCTTTAAATTTATGATATCTAATCCTTGTCAGTTATTTAGACTACATGGCTGAACATAATCGGATAAACATACTTTTAGAAACCTCATATAATTTTGGGATGAATAGCCACTTTAATACATGCTCATTGCTTCACATTTCTAGGTGCCACTGTGTCAAGTTTAATGTTTTTCCCTGTGCTTACACCCTTAATGTCATTTTGAAATCTCCATATCTAGCACATTTTTACTTCATTTACCTACATCTTACTGATCTGTAAGAGTTAGTAAAACATGTTATATCTTTTCAGATCTAGCCTGGTACTTGGAACAATTTGGTAGAGAGAGTTGGATTAGCTTGGAAGCTCTCCAGTAGTCAGGTGGTGATACCAAGGTCTCATTAAGACATGTTAATGTACCCGCCATAATTCACCGGAATTAGTTCATACTACCACTCTGATATATAGCACCTCAAAGACATGGCCTAAGTCTTCATGAGAGAGACCAGAGTCACTGTTTCGTAAGGTATAGCCTTCTTGGAGCTGTATTTTCCTATTAGATTGTCACCTTTTGTGGTTATTGACATTGAAATGAAATGCATTTTTGCTATAAAACATGGTATTGATTCCATCAAAATGGGACATTTGAGTGTGCTATTATTTATGCTAACAACTGGTCGAGTACCTGACACAATAAATGTGGAACGTAGCACCTGTCATTGTTTCTTTAGTGTGTACACCTATATATATGTGAACAGGCATATTGCAATTTGCTGCAAAATCACTGTGAGCTATCTTGCTTCACTACCCCTGGACAAAATGTTATAGGTTGTACAGACCCAAGATACCACTTGTTTTAAATACCATTCATTAGTCAACTTTGCTGTCTAAAATATGTTAGTTTCATTTTTAAAATTTGGATGAAAATTTAATTTTATGTTAGCATTTAGTTTTCTAAATTTAATTGTTTATTTGAAATTCTATTAAAATTTAATTTATCATCAGTGTTTCTATATTTCAAACATATTTTCAGATAGAAATTATCTTGTATTACAATTCAGATTTTACATTATTGAAAAATTCCTATACTTAAGGAAGATATGGCAAATTTAGTTTTGTCATCTCAAAAGCGCTTGGCCCAAAACTTGCACCGTGTAGAATACCAACACTCAACACTTTCTGACAGCTGTCACACACCTTGTTTGCTATGAAATTCCAAAAGACTTCATGAGTAAGCTTGAAATTGGTGTGACATGCAAATATACAAGTTTTATTAAAATTGGCCTTAAGTAAGTTGGCCTGATGTGACTTGGGTTATTAGTATTACTTCCGGTTCAGTACCCACGAATGTAGTCCCGGTCTGTTTTTAGAGCATCAATCACAGTAGCTTCAGGAAATCATTGTTTATTGAATTCCATGTTCTACAGCATGGTTTGGTCTCTTTCTAAGAAATTAAAATGTCTGGAAACAGTAGAAATTACTCTTATTTGCTTTATTTTTCCCATGAAATAGAATATAGTAACCAGTCATAAAGTTGGAATAAAGACATCTCAGAATCAAGCTTACTCCACTTAACTCATTAACTCCGGGAGATTCTTTTCATTTTCGCCTCAAATGGGGGTAGGAAATACATTTTTAGGTTACTTCTGAATGCAGCAAAACACATCTGCTTAAGAAATTTCTCGTTTAACCCGATGCTTAGGTGTATCAGAAGCATTGTTTTTGATTGGCTATTACGCTCGTGCATGTGCAGAAGGGTAAAAGTTGGACTTCTTTTTTTCTGTATTGGACCCTAGATTTTCATGTCCTGGCCCCTTTTTACTCTAGATCTCAAACTTATTCTACTTTTTGCAAAGGTTCATCTGTCTGTGTGCAGTTCGGACCAGTCTGCTTTAGATCTAAGGCCAAAAGATCTAAAGTCCGGACACAAACTCCGGTTCAGAAACTGGCATTTTTCTCGCTTTATTTTTTAATATAAGTAGAAAGTCAACATTATTTGGTATCATTGTAGAGTTACATCTGTCTATTTTCCTGCAATACCATCCACTTTAGCATCTCTTAAATGATGTTGACGTTATAGAGCTCAGAAGTAGGGTACATACACATGATGCGTAAACGTGGTGCTAGGGGTTAATGAGTTAATGTGTCATTTTAATAAAAATATTAAAGCAGTACTTTGTGTAAAAGTGGGCAGTTGGCAGGTGCATTATTTTCGTGGAAAGATAAATAAAGATCTAGGCATCTATTTGAAGTAATAGGGCATCTATAGAGTAACAGTTGTTTAAGAAGCTGATGGATAAAATAGGAAATACAAAATAGTTCCAGCATACAGTCTACTTTTACTTTGACTCCCTCATCCTGTGAGGACGAGAAAGAGAAGTACATGCATTGTGCACTGACAAATGATTCAAATCAGCATATATTCTGTCCATGTGTTTAGGGGAAAAAATTCCTCCAGCATGATAAAAGGATTTGTGTCAAATGCAAAAAGAGATTAAAAGATGTTTTAATGATTAAGAAACATTGCTTTGGAGAAAAGGTAGATGATTAGAGAGATACATAGTCCCAGGCTCTTTAAATTTGTTGTTAGTGTATATAGACACCTACCCATAAAAGAGAGTTGCTTGTGTTGCTGTGTGTTTTGATTTTGCTTTAAACATGCCTTTTGTTCTTTTAAAATGGAGGACATTTTGTAGCTCTGGATTGATGCCTAGAAACTGAACCAGTTAAAAAGACATTTTGGAGAAATGTGAACATTTGAGCATGATATGTGATGTTATGTATGTAATCATACCATTTATCAGTGCTTCTGGACAGTCATTCAGTCACATGGATGTAAGCTTTTCGTCTAGAGTAGCATGAATGTTTTAACAAGAAATAGAGCAAAGCAAAGACAATGCTCCAATCCAAGTCATGTATTTGCTTGGAGCCATACCATTTGAGAGAAAGTTTATCAATGAAAGAAAAAGAAAAGTGGGTAGTTTATGATGATCATCACATTTTTCTCCATAGAGACAATATTGTGACAGAGAGAACTTGAAGTTGAGGAGCAAAGTGACATAAGGACATCTTGATCAGATAATAAAAGTGAAAATTCATTTAGGGTTTCCAATGAAGAATGTTAAAAATATATAGATTCTATTTATATTTTTGAAAGTATTGCAACTAAGGCAGCAACATGTACAAAAATTGTATTAACATGCACACGATAGCTAACACCTGACATGATTGAATAAAGGGAAAGTTTAACCAAGTTTTGCATCTTGAATGTATATGATACCTCTCTCAGCCTAGTTTGTTTTCTAATGCAAAATCTTTTAATTTTCCAAATAACCTTTCTGATAGTAACAGCCCTCTGACGATGATAGAGAACCCATTTTAATAAAATTAAAAACACAAACAAATTTTTTGGTGTTGTCCTGCTTGGCAAATGCTTATTTAAGATATTGTATGAACATGGAGTTTTCACCAAAATACATTTTTAATGTCTGGTTTGTTCGAGATGAAAATGGTGCTGATCTGTTAGCTATCTTAAAAATCTTGTTATCGCTACTTAGTCAAAATGGAAAGTGATATCAACATTGGGTATTTCACTGTCTCTAAGTTGGTCCTTAAAGCAATCTTTCCAATAGCTCTAGTTTTTCCCTTTCTTTTTTTCCCCTTCAGAAACCCTATTTTTTAGCAAATTTTTCCAAAATGGACCTAACATCCCTATTTTTAAATTTTATGTTGAAAATTGATTGCACACTGTATGAATAGCCATAACACTGCAAATGCGGCAATGGTCTTTGTGATATGGAGCTCAGTGTTTAAGAAAAGAGAGGCAACCTGGACTAAAGAGAGACAGTATGTGAATAAGATCACGCTTTTGATCGAATTTATGAAGGTAAATCAAGTAAAGGTTTTAGTTTTTCAGTAATATACATAGCTTTTACATTATTTTTCTTTATAAAATTACCTTTTTTCCTTACTTTTTCCCTACTTTTATTTTAGTAGGCCTACTTAGCACTTATCAAGTGTTAGAACTTTTTAAATGAAACAGATTGGTGGCAGCATGGAGGATAAAACATGTCCTCTTGATAATGTTGGCACCTGGTGCAACTGTACCAGCTGGAAATGTTCTGGATGAACTTGAAACAACTGAAGGGGGATGGAGGGGAGGGCTGCTGCTGAAACAGACAAACATGGCAGACAGATTGGAGATGTTCATGTTACTGAGGATGATTGGCCAAGCAAAAAGTAGACTCATGATCCAAAGTTTCCATCAGCATGGACAAAAACATTTTCATGGATAAAATTGATCAAATAAAGGTGACATGACATGCAATCTGTGTATGAATTGGAAAGAAAAAACCCTTTACAGCAGAGGAGGAGTGTGTGTAAATTTCAGGACATCAATATTAACATGCTTGAGAGAAGAAAAGAAAGGTGACTATGTATCCAATTAAATGTCAGTTAGGAAAAATAATAGCAATTTGATTTGAGTAACCCCCAGCCTGTGTGTGTGTGGATGGGCACTTTCCCCATTTTTTAAATTCTTGGATGCAGCACTGCAGTATGATGGCCATCTTGTCAAGCTTGTCATGACACCAGACTGGATGATTATATCAACATGGGGTTTTCACCAAAATACTTTTTTAAAATGTCTGGTTTGAAGGAGCAACTAACCAACCAACCAACCAACCCCCCCAACAACCCCCAACCCCACAAATAAATAAGAAATACAAAATTAAATGGTCTGTTCCAAAATCTCTTAATTATTATTGAATATGAACCAAATTTCTCTCGTAAGCAATTTTCAAGTCCCATTAATTCACAATGAATTTGCAAATATATATTGCAAAACTACACCCCACTTCTTCCAACAAAGAAACAGATTTATCAATGTCTGGAATTGGCTTGCTGTGCAAGTGCTGACAGCCAGGAACTTAAATACCAATGGACAGATTTTTGCGCCTTTTATAAATTGGATATTGATACATAAATCATTATGAAGCTATTGCTACATGCAACATTTAAAATTCAAAAAGAGTAGATTTCCTATTTTATTTTTGACTATCTTTTACTACATGCAGTTGCTATTTTATATATTTGATGAGTGTCAATAGAGACAGACTATTTACCAGTGATATTGATTAAAGATGGTCTTCATTTATAGCAGAATGAAACGATAAAATGTTCTCACATTCATTATTACATAATAGTCTTTTCTACCCTAAGAGATTGACCCAGTCCTTGGAACGAACAGTTTGGAGTTATGTTTATGGTTGGAGATATAAAATGACATTTTTTCATTTTTCTAGGCAAGTTAATATGTTATTAAACTGTAATCACTTACACCGTCATCCTAGAATATATTCAGTTCTTACAGATACAGCAATAAAAGAAAATGATAAGCAAATTTAAACTAATTTGCAAATCGACTCTACCAACTGATGACGACTATCTGTTATAAGAAAGAATAAAAAGAACATATCGGGTATCAATAATTTGGTTAGAATTTGTGTTTAGCTCAGTTTTGCAGGTACCGGTTCCTCAAGAGTCATAAAGACAAGATCTGTCACTTTTGGCCAATGTTTCACAATCCAGTGACTTGAAATAAGTTTGCCATGAATGCCTGTTTCTCACAGTGCTTAGCAATCCTGTCATACCGCATTCTGCAGTTTTCGTGTTAGCAAGAATTATTTGGGGAAAAGGTTTTCTAACATTGAGACAACCAATTACAGCTTTGGCAAGTTAAATTGTCAGGATGAACAAATAGGTGCAAAGGTCACCTTTGAACAGGGCAGAGGTGTTTAAGTTCATAAAATTATGCTATGTAAATTCTTCATTCACATTTTTATATTTCATTATATACTTCATAACAATATATTAAAATATATCATTGGCAGAAAATGTGATATTGCCACAGTATCTCGAACTACTTTCTTTTCCCATTTAGGAAACATCTGCCCTTAAACATGCTATAATATAATTTTTAGACCTAAATCATTCTCTCTCTCTCTCATTATTAACAGATCTTAGAATATGACAACACTGTACATTAGTGCAAGCAATGAAGAAATGCCATCAACAAATGCCTAAACAAACTCCAAACAAGTAGGTTTAAAGCATTTTCTTATTTAAAATACTTTTCCACGTGAATCGTGGAAAATGTTATTGACTGAATTAACATGACCTGTTTTTATATGTCCACCATAACGCAGATCATATTATGTTATGATGCCCATCCGTTTGTCTGTGACCAATTTCAATTTTGCATAATTAGAGTTATTTACTATCTACAGCTGCGATATTTTCTGGATGGCTTGCAAATGGGGTTAAAGAGAATCCAGTGGATTTGGGGTTAAAAGGTCACTGTGACAGATGCTGCCAGGGCATGTGAGTGTACAAATCGTGCCATAATTTTACAGATTTGCGGATTTGGACAACAGTGATGTGTGAGATCTTTCTCAAATTAGTTCAAAGTTGCCCATATAAAAATGCGCTCTGCACACTATCAAATTGTTATTTAACTCTTAAAGTAAACTGAATAAATAAGAATTTTTTAAAAAAAATTAGGATGTTTATTTAATGAAAATACCTCTGTCCATTCAAAAGTGTGCAGGTTTAGGTTAAAACAAAAGAATGCTTTAAAATCCCACTAATTATTTATAACAGAAAATGTGTGTACTAGAGGAGTTCTGCAATTGATGCTCTTTCACATTTGCGCATGTGCAAACTTTGGTACCTTTCCTGAAGGTGAGATTATAGTAGATGGCAGGGCAGAAAATTACTGATTCTTTCCAACTTCAAGTCAGTACTGGCACGAATGTGTAAAGTGAAGGATGAAGTGGAGTTTCTCACCAAACAGGACGATAATTAAAAAACGATGTCACGTGCCGGGTTAGATGAACCACCAAAGAAGAAACTAATATTTGGTGCAAAGTATCAGAAATCGTGACTGTTACGTGACATACGGTTACAACACAACACCAAAATGTGAGATATGTTGTGTAATAAGTACAGAACAAAATGGGAAAATAACTCTTATGACACCTTGAGCACCAGATAATATGCATATAGTGCAGAGTTATCTATGAGAAAATATCAGTGAACTGGAAAATTCTACAAAACAACCATAAAGAACAGTTTCCTCAAGTTGTTCAAGCTAGCTATGCAAATGCCCCTTGAGATGGCAGACTAAAAGGGGTTGTCAAGACAGAACACTATCCATGCACATATAAGGAGCCAGATATGCTTCCAGGATTTCATCTGAAGGGAGGATGTGCCCCCTTGTTACAAAAAGTTATCAAACAATACGAATATTACATCATCAAAAGTATCAAATTTTGATTCTATTCCAATTATTATTAGTTTTGGGTTTTGTATAAGCATTAATCTGTTGACTGGTTCTGAGCTTTATCTTTTCCTTATCCATGTAAGGATAGTGTTCTGTGCTAAGAACCCCCTTTGAACTAATTTGCGGGAGTTCTTATACATCACTGCATTCCAAGTGCAAAAATTCACAGTTTGTTTGCATGATTTGTGCACTTGCATGCACTGTCAGCATCTCTGAAGCACAGATTAAGCTCGGAAACAGTCAGCAGATTAATGCTTATACAACTAGAGGGAGAATCTTGTGATGATTTTGATTTCAATAGAGACCAAACAGAGTGGAGTGATTTCCTCTCCTCATCCCCCCCCCCCACAATTGTTTTCTACACTCACCCCACCCCCTATGTTTTCATGACATGACAAGGTGGGTGGAGTGGGGTACCCCATTTCAGATAAAATCTTGGCAACATCTCTGTGGCTACCAAAAGGTTATGGTCACTATCAGAAAGAAGATAAATGGTTTATGCACAACAACATTCGTTCCGCGTCACATGCCCGGACCAAACTTTGCAGATGACTTGCATCTGGGGTAAGGAAGAAGCCTTTTGGTTTAGGGGACAAAAGGTCAAAGACCAAGGCCACTGACGAATGAGGAAAATGGTATCCTCAAAATAAAATTAGTTCTACATCACAAACCTGGACCAAAATTAGTGAATGGCTTGCATTTGAGGTAAGGAAGAAGCCCAATGATTTTTAGAGCAAGGTCACTAAAGGACTGACCAGTCCCGACCATTTAATGGGGTTGTGGGTTGAACAAAATGAATTACTTTGAGGTTAAATAGAGGACTATTAAATACGTGACAGGCATAAGAGGGACTGAGGCAGTGCTGGATTACCCAATAGGCAGACTAAGCGCATGCTTAGGGCACCAGCAAACGGGACGTTTGTCCCGGGCGCCAGAGGTCTTGGAGCGCCAAAACAGCTGATAAAAATTCTGGCCTCGTATTTTGGCCCTTCGGGATATCATAGTCGCCCCGGGCGCCATGTACCCTTAGTACGTCACTGACCAGTACCACTTGAAAAGGTGGGCCCTATATACCACCCAGTAACTAAATCGGCATGAAATATATTACTGTCATTCGCTGTCACCAATGAGATTTGGATTGCCTTCGGAGATATAATCTTATCGCAAAGCGACACAACAGTTTGTTATAAATTACAGCAATCATGTTCATTATCTGGATCACACTGTTCAGTTTGAACATGAGGGTTTGATTTCTTCTTGCTAAAAATAGACTCGATCTCGCAAGGACCCCATTTCATAAACATAGCTAAAGAATGGCAGTCCCTTGCCTATATTATTAAACTACTTACACCAGTTCTGTTCTTTCTAGCCACAAACAATCCCGACGGAAAGTCAGGAAAACCTCTTGCTCTACTAAATAAGACTGATCTATACCAGGTTACAGTATGGAGCGACCTCTAGCAATTTCTTAATATAGATGTCTCTGGGTAGATTATCTAATTCCTGATCAAGTCTTCTAATATAGTCCTGATTGAGAACCTGAGATATGGTATGTCGATATTTTGGGCTGTTACAGCGAGAACATGAATCTTGGCATCTCTGTCAAAACATGTGCTGATTGACATTCTGCGTACTCGTGTACTGAGGTTGTGAACATAGATTTGCATCGTCAGGATCCTCAGTCATCGAATTTGTTTCATAAAATGCATTTAAACCACATATACTATGTACAACAGGATCACTCGCGTTTACTGTTCCCAGTTTAGTGTACGTATTTCCTGAACTAGCCTCAAAGACTGAATTATCCATGATTTGCAGAGGATCAGTGTAATGTCCATCTAGAAAATCCGCCATCTTGAATTAGGAATGAGAATTATGTTACTGCTGATATTTTCTGTGCAAATATACATGAAACACAGCTGAACATAAACAGCAAACCACTCACATTATAGCGCGGGATACTGTAAGAAATCTACTACTTCAACCTGTGATAGATATTGCTAGCCAATACTTTTGAGCATAAAAGAAAAAGAAAAGTAGAGAATGGGAATTGCATATTTTGCTACTGATTAGGGTTAACCCCTTCTAGATCCCCTGATTCTACTCCCGTTTCAAACGTCCACGAATCTACGATGATTTCCAGTGGGTTCCGAAACATTGGTCCGAGGCCGCGACGCCCAAAAGTTGTCATGACCGCGCACAGATTTTCGATTACTGCGGGGTGACCCCAGCCCGATTGCGCGGGTATGGTGGGCGACGAACGCGGGTCCGAGACCACAAACGCGTGCACTCGCGTGGTGAGTTTCAGACCGCTGTTACTTATCTCGCTTACCCAGCGCGACTACTGGTCAAGGTTACATCGAGACCACTTTTGAACCGTTCACTCGATTTCATATGCAAATCAAATTCCTTTTTCGGTTCTGTCTTGGACTGTGCTGAGACTGCTTCATGCCGCCGCGAGAATTTCCGAATACACGCGTATTAATTTTATGTAAACATAACGAAATTATTTTTCCAGCGCCACCAGCTACAAACAATACAGCTCCGACAACAAATCCTATTAGTATGCCTATGATAGTTGCCGTAGTTGCAATTCCAGCAACACCCAAGTCAACGGTTGTTGCCGCGGCGAGTCCATTAATCACATCCGCGACAACACATACGCGTTTGTATTTTGCGAGTATTAGTTTTCTTGACGATTTCATCTCGCAGCTGTTGTTCCGCTTCAATTATTTTCTCGCATCGGTGACTATTAGGGTTCATCACAGTTCTTCGATTAAAAAGGTCATCGCGAAGTATAATTGCTCGACAGACAGACCTAGTCCTGACGCATCGCGGTTGGGTGCAAGACACACATAGACTTCCAGCTAACTGTTTTTCTTCACTGATACAACTGCCATGTAATCGTATAAAATATTTTCCAGGGGAATATTTGTATCTCCGGCGACTGTTTGTACGGTGCCGTGTTCGCCTAGAAATACACCGATTACACATTTACTTTGTGTCGCCAACAATCGTTTTAGTTTTCGTTACGCTGACAGGTACGTCTTTGTTGAATGGTAGTCTGGGTTTATCTTTCGCCGGTCGAGTTATTGTTGATTCGGTATAATTGACGGAAAGTTTTATCGCGGTAGACTTGTCAGTGAATATTGCTTCATTGTTTTAAAAACAATCCCTGGATGTTTCCACGCCTGACAATGGCATAGCTTTAAGCGACCGGGCGTTTTAACGTGCAAACGCGATGATACCAAGCTGGCCTCGAGTGGGTATTGGTACACCAGGATGGTCCAAACTATCGATATCCATCTGGCCCTTGGCTAGATTATATTTGAGCTTTTATTAACGCCGTTATCACGTAGATATTCGTCGACAAGTGGCACAAAATAGCCGTCTTCCAGCTGATGTTCCGCAACATCGTCATTGAGTGGTTGTTCAGAACCCATCACGTATATGTAATGGTAAATCGTAAACACAGACGCCTAAGACGGTATAAAACAGGTTCGGATAGACGTTGAATTCTTCAAACTCGGTTTCATCTCCAGCGACCAATAATATCGATACTGCAGATGTGAAATATTTAACACAGTAGTATTCGATTGTAGCCATCACTGGTGATCTAGTACTTTGGTGATTATTTAACAACATTGTTACACCCCACATGCCACTAAATCCGGTTAAGATAAACAAATACGATCCAGACTCGCGTATCTTTAACATGTGAGGTTTAGGTTTATCAAAGCCATTAGAACACGAATGAAAAAAAGTCGAACACTTGTTATGTAGTATTTTAATTCACCTCATCTTCGCCAGTTAATATTCCACTGAATAAACACCATGAAGTTACTACGTTTATTTGTGAGGATAGAGCTGATAACACCTGGGCGGCCTTTACATTCACGTAAAGGCAACCGACACGCCAGAGTCTCTAATTTCTTTGTTGTCGGTGATTTCGGCCAGGTTTTTCGCGATGGCTCCTCGCGGCTTCAAAAGACAGTGTCGTTGATGTCCACGTTGGATGTTTGCAGTTTTCAAGTTCGATATTGAAAAATCAAAAGCTCGTTTGGGTTGACGCCTACAATAAACCGGTTGCTCAACTGAACCAAATCGTCTTTGGTGCCAAACCTGGTTAAATCAACATCGGCGCCTCCCCGTTGGGTTGCTGTGCTCGCCCGTCCGTAAATGTCAACGGGCATTTCGTATATACTTTCAAACGTAGCTTCTAAATGACAACGCAAATCGACTAGTGCGTGCGGGGTCTGGCTATTTGCATATTGGGCCTTCTGTTTGTGTTTTCAACGGCAGCGTTGAATAAATCGGAGGTGGTTGTCCAGTGGCAAAGTCACCACGTTGATAGTCAACAACTTTCCGTGGCGGTACAAACCCATCCGAGTCAAAATAGAATAGGCGTCGAGGCGACCCAACCAGTCCCAGGTCATGTCCATTAATCCAGGTTAACGATTCCAGTTTTCTACGTGCGGGGGATCATTGATGCAAGTTCAACCCGCATAAAGACCCCTCCAAAATGCTTAACTGATTTTGTCATCTCGAGTTCAAAATTGGTCAACGGATGCCAGAGAAGCTTCGCTTCCATGGCCGTCAACGGTGAGAGCATAGCCGAAGACCTCTTCAAATCAAGAGTCTTTTTCCTCCACGCCCAGATAGTCGAAAACCTTTTCCCTTTTTTGTTTCCACACCAACCGTCTTTCTCAGAGTCATCCTGGATGCGGTTCCGACGGCCCTGCTTTTGCAATCACGGCAGATGCGGCCGTCAACAGCGCTGGAATCGCCGCGAGGAATGAAAATATTTCGCCGTCGTGTTTCGTCGTGGCGACCCCGGCCGCTGACAAGTTAAAGGTTATCCCGCTTCTTTGACGTTTAGTTGCTTCGAACTGTTGCAGCTGCGTCGGTGTCAACATCGGTGGCGTGTTCCCAGATAATTTGTCCGGATAAACTTTCAAATGAACTTCGGTTTGTTTTTCATCGTGGCTAAGATCTTTTCGAGTTGACCTCGGCTCAACGTGACAAGTTTACGCTGGTGCGACATTTTATTTGAAACGTCACAGGATTTATTACTCACTACGAATGTGTGAAAACAACTATGAGTTTTGAGAACAATTTACGAATTTTCCACAGGCGCGTCAATGACCCTCATTCGGCCACCTGAACAACAACAAAGTCTTGTCGGAGAGTATAACATCAAGGCATCTGTAATTGACACAAGCCGGGTTAACACGTGCATTGAACTGCTTGTCGACCACGGACTGCTTGAACAAGTCCAGATGTTCCAACGAAAAGTAGTAAATCGGGTACAACTTAGTGAAGTCATGCTGGGAAATCTGCAGACCTGTGTCGATGTTTTGATCCCGGCCCATGTACGACCATAGCTTGTGATATGCATGTGCGATTTGTTTGGCGTCTCAATCGAGCAAACATTCTTTGGAGGGTTCCTGATGACGGCTTAACTGCAGAGATACTTCAAACTAAGCTAACTTGTCGAATATCATCACACTTTGGGCTTGCTCGTCGGCCAATCGATTCATTTTCTGAAACGCAACGAACACGTGTCTTGGTGCGCTGTTACCTTGTTGCGTATTTATTTGCTATATAAACTGTCCTTGAACTGCGCTTTGTATCGTGTCTGTGGTGAGTGCTAGAAACGATAACGTTGAACCGTCTCCAGACTCCATAAACGACAACAAACGCGCTTCTGTGTCCAATGATGGGGTTATCACAGGCATCCACAATATCAATTTTGACAACACATCTTCACCATCAGAGACGCCAGCGGGTTAACACGACTGTGTGTTTGGCTCCAAAAATAACCTTGCGGACATCTCTGCCAAACGAAATATAGGACTGAGAGGAATCGCACACGAAAACAATAATTCGTTTCGACGAAGTTTTCCACGTCGCGTCGCCAATCCAAGGTAGAAAGTCGGGTTGCCACTAAACAGCATAGCGGTGCCGCCAACACCAGATCTTAGCAGGCATACCAGCAGGTTGTGGGTCAACGAAAGAAGCCCGCATAATTTGATGTAAGATATGCTGGGTGTGATCTGCATGATCGTCTGCATCCTTTAAAAAATATCATAGTTGGACCAGTGGATCTATGCGTCGACGTTGTCCAAACATGCTTCGATTTCCTCTCCGTCCATGAGATATCATGCGCTGTTGAACAACACCATCACGCCGTTGCTGACAAATGCAATCTTAACATTTTCATCGTAATTGTTACCGTTTTCGGCACTTACAAGTTTTCCCTCGATCTCCAAGAAGGCCTCACACGGGAGAATTATCTAGACGTGTCCTGCGCTTGTAATTCTATTTGTCCACGTTCATTGGGGACCCTAACACAGCAGATCACCCGGGGGTGCATTTGGGGAAAACCCAAACAATATGTAACTCTGTTTGGCATCTCCACTACTCATCATCGAGGCTGAGGCTCGGTAGCTGCCGTTGACGGCGTCACATTTTTGATTAACCTGAATTGTCGAGGTGAACCTGACAATGTCTGGCACGATGATGCACCCCATGCGTAAATTTCGTTCGCGTTCGGGAATCTCAATAATATCCTCGGGCCAACCAAGAACTGTTCTCTGCGACGACTGTGCAATATCCACTGCGTATTGCTGAGATTCAATCGAGATGGTAGAGTCAAGTGTGGGTTCATGTACGCTTATGTAGATTTTACAGTCTTTGCTGGTCACCAAGGAAATCCTCCGAAGTATCTTCTCATTCATCGTTTCAATGTCGTACGCGCCCGTGGGACGTCCAACAACGTTCCAGGTTGCGCCACCGTCCGACGAGAACACGAGTGACTTATTCGCGTCGAGGCCCCCAAACGACGTCCATCTGTTATTAGGCCAAATGTATTAAAGGCGCAACAATTCTAGTGAGATTTCGAGTGTGAAGCCTTCCAGCGCCGTAATTGGAATAAAGTATTCCTTATTACCTACATTGGCGTCGGGAAAACCACGTGGAATTCTGGATTCATTGACGATATTGTAATTATTTGGGTGACGCTCGGGGTTGTATTTGCAACTACACGCTGCATCACATCATTGATTTCGCCGAGGACACGAAGTGTCTCAGTTCCTTCAGAGGTCGTCATCATCGGTGTACGCGCGTTCGTCATATACTACATCATCGATGTCTTCAATGAATTCGTGCATCAACGCGCGAGAAGTATTTAAGTCTATCATGTTGTCGATGAGCAACCGCTGACTAAACTAATCGATGTGGCCTCCCCGCGGAAAAATTGCGAACGTCATCGTTTATCAAGATCATGTCTGCAGGCGAGTAAAGGTGTTGTCGGATCCATTTCGCTGTAACCTCGAGCGATTTCATAAACACCTCAACAGAGTCCTTGCCGCGGTACAATATAGGCGGCTCAGTTGCTCTGGCACATCTGACAGCAGTGTAGCAAAACACGCATGGGACTTGCTCGGCAATTTGTGTCGTATTTGATTGCACCGCATGGTCATCGGGAAGCGTAAATAACATATGGAACTTTCATCTTCAGTTGCACCGCTGTGAATATCAGAATGTTCTTGCCAGGTTCCGGCATGATCGTACGCTACGGCTTCCAACTGACACCTCCGCAGTAAAAGTCATGGTCATCAGTCATATGTTGGACGCTAAATGCATCCATGCAGCGTCGACATGCAAACTATTTCGTCTTTTGCTTGCTGTACGGGTAAACCATCAGGGGGAAACTTTTAATCTACACTTAACGGTACACCCAAAGGGTCTTACGCGCCCCTAGACAGTCCATGCTGCTTAACAACAACAGATCATAGTTGACCCGCGCGCGCGTCACAGTGGATAGTCGCATCGGCTGAAGGCCACTGTTCCAAGCGAACACATTAACAGCTATGTTAGGATTGAGTCGTTCAAACTTGCAGATGTCAGAAAACTGTATGGGGGATTCTATATTGCCAAACTAGTTCGCCCATGTACTGTTTGTATTTTCGAGGCTGATCTGTATTGTCCCGTGCAAGATGCAGCGCGGATAAAATCGCCTATTCGAAACATCGGTTGTCCTTCTTTTTCGAGTTTACTACTGCTCGCCGCGGAATACACGCCGGCGTTGGAATATAACTTGACCCGCAGAAAGGCTTGTACGGGGCAAACCCAATATGAACTTATGCACATCTGGAATGAATATATCCTAAACCTGCCCGCGTGTAATCATCAAACTTCCTAAGGATCGTTGCAAAACTTTTGTTGGTTTCATCATTGATCTCCTCAGTGTCTCCGCGGTTCAAGATTACAAGGGCACCAATGATAAAGTGCCCACTTGAAACTGCCTTCCGAAGTGAAAATCGGCATAATAAAGTCCTCAACGAGAATAATGTTCACCTTGGACCCGGACTCGAGTGGCGTTATGCCCGCTTGCTGCAACTTTGATACGATTCCCGAGCACTTGTTTGAAAGAAGCTTCAAAGCGTCTATGATTGGCTTGTATGCATTTGGGATGACTGCCCGGTAATCTTCGAAATCACGAGAGCGCCTGTGCAACTTGAACTCTGGGACTTGGACTCGCTGACGAGCCTGTGCAACGGCCTCAGCGGCAATAGTAGCTGCGATACGGCGGTTGTTTTCTTAATCAGCGACCACGTGCGATTTCAGCCCGGGTGACCCGTGAAGGAATCTTGACATGCAACTGGGCTGCCGTTGAACGAAGCTACATCACGGTCAACCGTGGCTCATCCGGAGGAACTCCTTATAGTCCAAGTAAATCTGCCGTTCTTATACCTCTTGGTATCCTAATTCCAATGTCTCGCGCGAATTGCTTGAGGTGATTCACGGTAGGCATGCCCGTGTAATTAAAGTAAAAAATATCATCTAATTGCTTATTCGACAATACATTTTTGTAGTATCATTTTTACTCTACCAGGATTGGAAACAGCAATTCCTTCGATCCTGGATATTATTTTATTGACTTCATTGTCTTTTTTCCTTGACGGCATCGTTTGATTTTTCCTCCATGGAATCGTCGGCTTTTTCCATATTCATGTTGGCAAGTCTTCACCGGCGCGCGCGATAATAATCAGCTATGGATCCGCACAGTGGGTAAAGCTGATTACGCGACTTGACTCAGATGCCGCATTTAAGGCATGGTCGAGCGCCAGTGCCAACACGTAAAGTAGCAAGTGAGATTTACAAAATTCATATTGGCATGTTCTGCCGCAACGTGTGCGTTGTACAAGACAAACGCCCTGGATCTACTGCGTCCCAGTAACATCAGACTTCCTATATACATGAGGATTGTATTCATTAACATGAAATACTGTTCATCTATCCTTTTAATTCATGTTGTATAACCTCATGCGACTCTTTATCAGATTATGCTGCAATGGATGGTGTCTGATCATACAATTGTCAACCGAAACAAAAACTTGCGTCCATGATGGTAATGTTAAAAGACTGGGTGGAGTCTCGTAAGCAGGCTTGTTTGCCACGCGGCAGCCTCCGCAGCTTAGCATCAAATAGCTCTTTCTGTGCAAATACAATTTTCTTCAAGCGGGTATTTGGCGAAATCACTGCACACTTGCGATTGCGATAATGCATTATGCCAACTCGTAAATGGCCTTCCATTGCACGTTGGCAGCCAAGAATTTCAAACCTGTTGCAGTAGTTGTCTTTGAACTTGAAATTCCCTACAATAACCGTGCCGTCTCCAAATATTGAGTCTATGGTTTCTGTGTCTTCGCACTGGAATAGCTTTTCACAAACCTTCCACCCCCATTTATTCGGGCATCGTATCATTTCCACATATTCTTTGTCACTACAAATTAATGTATTGTCGTGCATACGTGTAAGCGTCTTTTATGTTTCCATATATTATATGTCAAAAGCATTTATCTAATTGATTTGCTCTTGGTGGCGATCGTGAGGATCTTAACTGTCTTCGCTGGTCATTTCCCTGTCCTCGCTGGGCATTTTGCTGTCTTCACTGGGTATTTTGATGTCTTCGCTCACCGGAGACTTATTTAACGTCAGCGACTTTAATTTTTTGTTGCACGGCACCATACAATGACTTTTCACTCTTTATGTTATAATCTTCGCCGTGCTGTCGCAAAGCGATCCCTAAATCGACTAATTTATCAACATGCTACGGGTGCATATTTGAAACTCATACAGCATCTTTTGTGAATCTTAGATTAATCGATATGACGCATTCAGGCTAAATAGCTATTTAATCTTTTATTGATGTTACAAACGCACCATTGCTCGGGAAATTTAATTCCTGCATTAGCAACATACGCGAATTCGTTCACGATACTGTATATGTCAAACGGTGGTGCTTTCAAAGGCGTTATATAATATTCCACTCCAATTATGAAATAATAAATCACTTACGCAATGTCGGCGTGATCGATCTGTCTCAATGCTGCAACCAAAACCGGCTAATACAGTACAGCGCTTAGACCTACCGCGCTTCACCGTCCCGGACCCGCTTTTGTCACCCACGCGGATTCATCGCTTTGCACGCGACAGCGGGGGTAAAGTCATGAGGGTCTATCGGGTTAACCCTGATCAGTAACCTCACCCGCGCGATCGCGCGGGGCTAACCCTGCAGTAAAAATATGTGTGTAGTCATGGAAACTTTGGGCAACGCGGCTTCAGACCTTTGTTTCGGAACCCACGGGGATTCATTGAAGATTCATGGACGTTTGCAGAGGGGTTAAAGTCAGGGGGTCTAGAAGGGGTTAACCCTAATAAGTGGCATAAATCTGCAATTCCCATTCTCTGCCTACTAGAAAATTGCTTGCTCCTGGTCAATAACGGATATATTTCATCGAGTGGGTGAAAAACGCAAGTACTTTTCACTCGTGAAAATACTCCAGTTTGTCATCCAGTCGACGAAATATATCTGCTATTCACTCGTTTCAAGCAATATCCTCTATATATACCTTCATTTCACAAACACCCTTTACCAGTACAATCAAGAGTATTGATTAATGGATGCAAGGAGGGGGATCCAAATCTGTAACAATGCCATTACAGGTTTATATACCCTCACCTACATTAAATTATCTATTAACCGATAATCTTAATTTCATCTGTTACGAGGTCTTATGTTCACTTGATGATTTGACGCAAGATCATTTAGAGTAGCCTGGAATGGTTAGAAATGTATTCAGCGGTCATTGTGTGGATATTCTTTGCTACAGTGGGTACACGGCAGCGGTGAGAATAGATTTTGTAAAATTCAGTACACAGCCGCCGTGCGAATGGATGGTTTCTTGAAAGAAAACTTGACAAATACTAGTCAAGAGCTGTTTTTCATTTATCAATGAAACATTTCAACCGAACGCAACAAATCAAACTTGGAACTTTAGAGCTTTTAAAAGAGGCTACTAATAGCCTTCTGCCAGTAGAGTATTTGTGAGAATTTCTGAGAACGTACTCGGTATAGTCTAATTAGTTAAGAGATGTGCATTATTCACTTGCTCCTAGTTTGAATCTTGATAACCTTAAGATCATGCAGTTAGTTGGAATGAAGTTTGATTCGATTTGAGTTTCAAAGAGAAAATAAAATATGCCTTAAAGAGCAAAATATGTTTTCTATAAAGGTAATTACTACTTGACGCTTTGTATGATGCCGTATCTAGTAAACAGTACCGAAGATGGGTCGACAGATGTCGTTATTTCACTTTATTTTATTTAGTTTGTAAATAAATTCATTTTATTTTATGCTAGTTCGTGAATTAGTGGATTTCCAAAGAGAAATAATTTCAATAATTCACTGGAGTGAATTCTGATAAAGACCTTTTTCACTGTGTTCAATAGACTTGTATAACATTATGTCCAAGAAAAATCCATCGTTTTGTCACTTAGTTGGTCTTGTGGTAGGCATGGCCACCTGTTACATAATACTACCGTGTTCAAATCCCACAAGGTGCTTATTTTTTAATTTTCTTTCAATTTTATTCAAATGTTTTTAATGTGCTTTTCTTACCTTGAGTTAGGAAAGAGAATTATATTTCTACTGATATTTTCTGTGTAAATAAATACAAAACACAGCAGAACATAACCGGTAAGCAACATACATTGTCGATCGCATACCGTAAGAAATCTGCTACTTCAGTCTGTTATATATATATATGCTAGCCAATACGTTGGAGCATACACTACATAGAAAATATTTGCTTGCTCCGAGTGAATAACGGATATATATCATCGAGTGGGTGAAAAGCTCAGTACTTTCAAGAGTGGCGAATCCACAATTGAAAATATTTAAGTTTTTCATCCACGAGATGAAATATATTCGTTATTCACTCGGAGCAAGCAAAGTTTCTTTTTATTTTATGCTCAAACGTATTATCTAGCAATTTGTACAACAGACTGAAGAAGCAGATTTCTTACAGTATCGTCGATCCTCCTAACTTCGTGGTAATCCTTGAATCGTGCCCCATGTTTCTCGTGACCACAGGGGCTCGTATTGTTGCTTACAATTTACCTATCAGTCATATGGAATCAGGACACAATTAATACTTCCGGTTCAGTTCCCACGAATGTCGTCCGAGTCTATTTTTAGATCATTTTTTCCTCTCTCTATTTGGTGGTGATGTATGCATTAGATTTAGTCATTCTTAGTATTAATTAAAGGAAGTTGGTTATTGTTTAGAATATGAGCATTATAGTGTGGTTGTCTGTGTGTATTTTGGCGACAGTGCACAGTGAGTAATGAGGCATTGGTGCTGATCCGGAAGTGAAATCTGTGATCATTGCACGTTGCTTTGTTTACAGTCCAGCCATTCATAAGAATGCCGGTTAACCTATGACAAGAACTTCAGCGTGAGTTCATCTTTGAAGATACTTTACAGCAACATATGATTTATTAGGATTTGGACACAGTGGAAAGCTCAGTACTGACAAACAAATGTAGAGACTATATAGGAAAATTAATTGTGGTCTTATTCCATACATGTACTATAACTATAAGGGAGGACATTTCTCTCCTTTCTCGCGCGACTTATTTAAGAATCGACGATGATATTTCAAGCTGCACTTAGCATTGCGTAATAAATTTGGCACCAATGTTTAGCGCAGGCATTCGACTTGTTATGCCTTACACAACGCTACCGGTCGACAATGCCATGATCGCGCTCGTTTAATATTCAAGTGCAACGAGCTGAATGGAATAAAGCCCTCTCATTGGTCGACCGAAAATGACGTACTACGCCTACTGATGACCTGATTTTCAGTCGACCAATAATGGGGCAGAATTCCATTCAGTGCGTTGTACCTGCATATTAAGCGGGTGCGATCATGGCCATATCGACCGGTGGCGTGGGAAAATGGTCTGGCATTCCTTAAAGTAGTGGTAGTAAGTCCAATTTTGTGTAGGCAATTAAAAGTCGAATGCCTAAGTTAAACATCGGTGCAAAATTTATTAAGCAATGCGAAGTGTAGCTTGAAATATCAGCGTCGATTCTTAAATAGGTCGCGCGAGAAAGGAGAGAAGTGTCCTCTCTTGTAGATTTATATAATACATGCATCCTATTTTTACATTTTTTTCTTTCTTTTGATATCATTTTTGATATGTGTTTTGTAGTGAATATGCGTACGAAAGCAATGAAATATATTACAAATTAAATTATTTAAAATAAAGAGACATTATAAACAATCTGTTTCCACACTTTGGCCTATTTGTCACGTTACAATCTTACGTCACGTGGCCTTTTTTTCAGGGGCACGAACCATAGATAAACTTCCAGAAATAGACAAATTTTGAGACGCCCAGAAAAACGGTGGCTTGCAAAGGATTTAGAGAACTTTGTAAACATTTTTCAAAGATGAATAAATTAAGTAGATATAGTTGAACACTTTCTATGGTGATTTGAATAGATTCTCACAATAGTATAACGGACGCGTTAAAATTCACGTAAGGGCACGAAATATAGCGGATAGAGGATATCCCGCTCGATAATGTTACAGTTTTTGTTCTGCTTGTTTGCTGTATATTTGCACAGAAAATATCAGCAGTAAGATGATGCTCCTTCCCAATTCAAGGTACAACAGCAGATGAAAAATACGAAGAAAAAATAGAAAAAAATTGCATTGCTGGATTTGAACTCGGGTCGCCTGAATGCGAAGCAACCGTATTTACCTTTACACCACGCAAACGTCTTAGGGTATTTTGAAATTTCTCAATCATAATGTTATCAATATCTATTGACTGCCAGTGAAAAAATTAATTTTTTCACTCAAGTGAAATATCACAAATTATTTCACTCGGGTAATCCAGTAATTCACTGCCTAGCATCAAATAAAAGCAAAGATCCGCTATGTATTAGTACTGAGTCAGTAACTTGCTCTGATACAGATATTATTTACTTGCATCACAGACAATGACCTATTTTAAAATAAATAAATCAATGGTGCGGTGGCGTAATATAAGATGTATTTACGACAGTGTCGATAGGACCAAATTCCACACGTCAGATTTGAGATCACTCCTTAATTAAAGTTATCGATACCTTATAGAAATGATTAATTCAAGTAATAAAATATTAAGCAATAAAGCATAGAATGACGTCATATGAGTTTGAAATATATCGCGAGTTGCGCACGGTATAATAATAGTTCGATATATAATATTGGCGAGTCTAACACCAAATAATTTATTCTATATAATATTAGTGAGTCTAACACACAGTAATGCATCATATATAATATTAGTGAGTCTAACACCCAGTAATGCATCATATATAATATTAGTGAGTCTAACACCCAGCAATGCATCATATATAATATTAGTGAGTCTAACACTCGATAATGTAACGTATATACAATGTGTAGGTCTACGACCCAATCATACAGGTTTATGGATCTAATATTGTTTTTAATTTTTTTTTTAATATGAAAGACAAGTATGGACACATATATACATTTGAGCGGGGAATACCAGAGGATAAGTTTTTAATAAAATTATAAGCATAAAGGAGACGTCCCAGTTATCCACACTATATAACACAGACCCGACAATCGATATACTACAATCCTAATATATGTGTTTATATAAAATTATCGGGTCGTAGACCCGATAATACAGGTTTAAGGTTCAAATAAAATGTGTTGAAATATTAAAGAATTAAATATTATATATAGAATATGGACCCATATATACCTTTGCACGGGTGAATACCATAGGATAAGACATTTTTTAATAAAATTCAAAGCATAAAGGAGACGTTCCACTAATTCAGGTTATATAACAATGACCCGACAATCCATATAATTTGACCTTTATATATATATATATATATATATATATATATATATATATATATATATATATATATATATATATATACATATATATACAAAATTGTAAGGTCTAGGTCTACGACCCGATTATACAGGTTTAAGGCTCAAATAGATTTTGTTGAAATATGAAATAATTAAATACAATATATAAAATATGGACCCATATATACATTTGCATTTGTGAATACCATAGGATAAGACAGCATTTTTAATAAAATTCTAAGTATAAAGGAGACGTCCCACTAATTCAGGTTATATAACACAGACCCGACAATTGATATACTTTGAGTATATATATATATATATATATATATATATATATATATATATATATTATCAGTTTATCAGTTGGTTGTTGTTATATATATTAGAGCTGGGTACCACGAGATATTTTTTAACCGCGGTATACAGCGGTATGTCTGAACATACCACGATAAGTACACAGTATAATGGAATTATATTATGGATCAACAATTTAATATTCTGGAGCATGGGCCTGGAATTTTATTTGGTAAATTTACGACTTTCAAAGAGCTGTACAAAAGTTTCTTTCTCTGATTTATAGCAAAATAACACCATGTTATATCCATTATATTACTTAAGCTTGCACTATAGTTGATACCCTGTAAAAGACACCATGCTGAAAATAAATAGAAAGTGTTGGTTCTGAAGCCTACAATTTACTAGCTACACTATTTATATAATAGGCATGGAAACTTTGAGTGGGATGCCAACACCCGGGCAAGATATTTATCAGTGAGGGCCAGTAAACATAAAACACACTGACTCAACAAACGAGAAAATATTTAGTGAATTAGATAAATTACTTAAATTTCAAACAGAAAAACAAGTGCTTTCCTGAAAATATGTGGATGATTCTCGTCGAATACATGTACTTAACACATTAACATAAGCTAGTAAATAACTTTAAAAAATGACATTTTTTGCTGCTTCTTTTTTATTCCGAAATGTTTCCAAAAGTTCGATTTGTCCAAAATATCTTTCAAAACATCCCACTCAGCCGCCATGGTGACATACGTGACACGTGTCAAACATGTGATTAAAGGTTCATGAATATAATTATATTTTTAATATTCAAAACTAATTTGTGACAAATACAGCTGTTTTGTAAAAAAAATTGCAATTATGATAACATGCTTTAATATGATTCAATTCGTAACAAGATTACTTGGTAATTTGCGTACACTCTTTACCGACGGAAACTACCGAAGTACCAATACAGTGAAAATGTACCGTAGTACGTACCGCCGGTATACATATATATACGAAACAGGTACAAACTCCGATACAGCATTTGAATGAAATGATTTCAATTTTTAGTGCAAGTGACCTTGCCAGATACAGCCTAATCATACCTACTTTGCTTTGTCCTTCTACGTAAATTTCAAGCGCCTGAACTCAATAAATATTTTTTTTTAATATTTAGACTTTAATACTGCTTTCTATTGATTGAAAGTAACATTCCTCGCTCATTAACAAATCGGCCGGAAAATTCGTAGAAAAAAATGTGAAAATCTTCGTAGGGTCGACAGTAGAATGCAGTAACACCTAATTTACCCAATCAGGGTACTGATGCCGTGAAAAGATAGAAATTGACCCTATTTAATCTGTTATTCTGTATCGGTAGTAACACTGAAGCATGATTGCAATGTTTGGTTACGTTTGGAGTAGTCTGATGTTCTCTTGAGTACAAGGTATTTTACGAAACAGCGGCCTAAGTAAAGTGTCGTGTCACGGGCAGATTGGATTGTATAAGGATAAAAACATGCAAAATATTTCTGGTATTTAAGAAATTTGAATTTTGTTAGTAAGAATATGAATCCTCCCATAGGTAACGATCAAATGAAGTACACTAATCCCACGTGTTCTGGGAGCTGTTTATAGATATATTAATTTCAGACCTGCACATGGTGAAAGAGGATTAGGAACTTTAGATACGTGATTTGAATCATTCCTGGCCAATTTGGGTTGTACACAAATATGTTTGAAAAAAAATGGCTACCTTTAACTTATTCAGTGCTCACTGTTATCCATTTTGAAAAGGACTAACGTTTATAACTTCTAGTGTACAGTCAAGATGCAAAGAGAGTGTGTGAGTTCTGCGCTAATGAGGCCCATACGAATTTGTTCTTAGATGTGGCTAGGAGGTAAGAATAATATTGTATACCGGCTGCTTATAGCTCTTGCGCAGGTCTTCTTGTGCACTACAGGGCTGAGCAAATCCTATAGCCCGACGTCCCGCACTATTCATTTTCGAGGTCGAGCAAGTAAAATATTCCAAGTCGCTAGTTTGGGACAAGTGCTCTTTTCCTATGTTAAAAAAGTCGGGCAAGTCCTTTATTTGTGCTTTAATCACTATATCAACCTTTATTTGGCCATTCATGCCCTCCGGGCGTACTGAATACCTGATTCTACCACTCACCATATATACATTTACATCCTGTATAACACCTTAATTCTATCGCATATGTGCATGTTCTGTTACCGTTTGAATGCATATTGGGCTAAGCGACCAAATTATTGGCAAATCAAAACAGGTCAAACAAAACAAAGCCGGTATGATTAATTAGCAGTGTTTTAAACGGCTTTGTTGCAATGTGTTTACTCAAACCAGATCCTCACGAGCGGCTCACTCAGCGAGTCAGCGGAATTAAATTAATGAAAGGACGATTCGAAGAAGGAAAATTCTTGTGAAAGTGGAGGGATAAAACGTGGGACTGCTACTGAGCGTGAGAACAGGTCGCCGACGCAAGCTTAATGTTAAATAAAGCAATTGCCTGAAGGAAAAGGTCATGCTGAGTGACAAAGTTTCTCAGATTACTCCCATGACTCCTTCTAACACCGAACCCTGTCTGTCATACTATTTATCTATCTCTTAATCTTTTAAGAAATAATTATGTTGTATATTATTTCATTTGTTCTTTCTATGGATTAAGTACATACATCTCATCAAATCTCAGCAAGTGATTACCATTTTGGGACAAGTGAAAAGTAAGGTGGGGCAAGAGAAATGTAGGGTGGAACAAGAGAAATATAAAGTGTGAGAAGTGAATTTTCTGAAACCACTTGTCCTGGACAAGTGGATGAAAAAAAAAATGCTCAGCCCTGCACTATATAATATCATCATTTATTGCGCACTATAGAATATAATCATATATTATATGCACGAGATACATATATTGTAATAATTATAGAATGATTATTACAGTAAATAATATTATATCCTTTTCGGTCTCTCCCATGTTGCCTGGCGTCAACGTCGCCCAAGATGTGAACTACCGCAAGGATGTGGTGGACTACCTTGGGGCAAAATCCCAACCCCACTACAACCCCAACACATGAATATGTAAGATAAATATCAAATACACACAATAGCTTACAATCATATAATGTTATATTACCACAATCATTAATCAAGCTACAGTGATAAAAAGCTTGGACCCTAAACGAGTCTCCGTCTTCGACAGTTAGTGCCCTAGACTCCGTCTCCGTGAACATCGTGTAGTTTATAAAGTCCTTTTCTTGACATTCTTTTCTGTGTGCAATTTACAATGCATGTAATGTATTGTTACCGCAATCATTGAGCTACAGTCTCCGTCTCCGTCTTCGACAGTTAGGGCACTAGTCTCCGTCTCCGAGAACATGTAATATAGCTAGTATGATAAAAAGTCTTGAAGAGTCCCTCTGATATATTGTGCATCTTATACCGTTTGATATATGTTTGGATAATATGCTCTTGGGCCCTACAAACTTTAATTTATTCGCCGTTTAAGTATCCTAAATATTATATTTCTCCAACTTTATTTGCATGCAAAAATGTACCTCTCTTATAAACACACACACATACACATTATTATAGAAGAATATTTATGCAAACATAAAATATTTTACAGACAATCTTCCCGGGGGGGAGGGGGGGTCCTCCTCCACATACAGCCAGCCTCATTGTGATGGGTGGCCATTGGCTGCTTTGCAACATATGCTTCAATGAAAACTGTTGAGGCTTTGACTTAGAAATTTTTCATATACTTCAATGATAACTGGTGTAATTGTCAAGAATGATACTTGAATGAATTAACAAAGTCCAGTTTCACAAATCAAAGAATGTTTCTTGATTCAGAATGATTAGAACAAATGATATAGAACAAAATTACTCAAATACTAGATTCCAGCTTCTTAAAACACTAATTCTCAATAACGACCCTTGCATGATTTATCAAAGTCCAGCTGCACAAAACCACGAATGCTCCTTGCATAACAATCACTAGAAAACATGGTACAGAACTAAAACTGAAGTGCCTTTTAATTTTTTCTGATCACTGCCAAAGGTAAGCGAGTGCGTTACACGGATTAATGGTTTCGCCATATTGCCCATATCATATGCCATAGTAATGACACTCCATTGTTCGACATCCGGCATGAGTACATTTCCTGGCAGACACAAAATTGGCCAATTAACATTATATGTAATTACAAACTAGTAAGAGAAATAAAGTGTATATCACGTCTTTTAAAGCTATTACTACTACTACTACTACTGCTACTATTAGCTTGATAATAATCATAATCATAATCATAAGATGATGATGAAGAAGAAGAAGCAGAAGAAGAACAAGACGAAGAATGAATGAATGAATGAATGAATTAATGAATGAATAAGAATGTACTTGTCGAAGCAATGTGATAGAGTGCATTATAGTTGGAACGTTTGTAGAAGCAATGCATACATGATATTTATATGAAGATATGGTCTTGGTTGTCTAATTTAATGAATAAAAGCCAAAATGTTAGTTTTATTGACCCAAAGTTTATATATATATATATATATATATATATATATATATATATATATATATATATAAAAGTTCTATCTTTTATATATTCAATAAATACCAACAAGTGATAATATTTACATGATGGTATGACCTTAATTTTCTAGTTCATCGAATGAATATCCCAATATTGCTTTTATTGACTTAATTGCCCCTCCGATGTATCAATGTATGCATGCCGGTCTGTATATATGTAGTTTATCACATACAGCAATAATTCTCAGAAATCTTAAACCTTAACCGATTTCTGCAAATAAAGTATCAATTTGTATAGTTTTCATATTTGTAAAGAGGTCTACGTCATTAATTGTTATGAAAAAATGGAAAATAAAAAAGGCAGTATTTTTCACTGGGTCTGGTATTAAGGGATTATATCCTATCGCGAATGTTCTACCTATATTTAAAACGTTGTTCACCCATTCAGTACTGCTATAATAATATGGCTTGACCATATGGCATTTACCCTTAGGCTAACATGAAGCAAAACTCGCCTTAATACAGGAAATGTGTGTGACATATACTATGGACCAAAAATTTGATTTTATATAAGTTCTATCTTTTATATTGAATATATGAAATAAAATTGTTGTAACTTGTACTATAAATATACATTTATCAATGTATGGTCTTTAAAACGTATCGTATATACCTGAGGGTTAAATTCCAATAAAATAATATTCGAAATCAAATTATAGTAATTTGCAAGAAAAATATACGTTTATCAATGTATGTTTTTAAAACGTATACTACGTACCAGTTTACACGGGTGTAGAACAAAATCCCTTCCGGGCGAAATCTCAACCTGACATAATTCCCCGCTGACAACACCCCCCCCCTCCGACATAATCCCTCCAGGCAAAATGAAAGGTGGGGCATAATTCACCAACCTCTTTTTAGTACTGTTAACTTGGTTTCATTATCTTATTATTATAGAATCTGGTTAATAGATCTGGTACTGGCCTAGGGATAAGTACGTGTATAAATCCCTCATAATTTAAAATGGGTTTATTGCGCCCCCTCACCCTCCCGAAAAACAATATAAACACCTAGAAATTTTGAAGAAATGAACATTTGAACTTTTGCACATAATTATTATATGTGAACTATATGTTAACTATTTTTGTGAATATGAACAATATCGTGTGAATTATACCTATGAAATTTTCCTGCGACATATATATTCTGTGAATATTATCTGTGCAACCAATATCGTGTGAAATTAATACAAGACAAAAGAAAACAAAATGCCCATGCTAGAAAAATATTTTAGCGCGAAACCTGTCTTCACAAACCAGGGCGAACAGCTTGTGGCGGAGCGAAAACCAGGAGTACAGGGACTAGACTTATCCCACTGCCTGCCAAACGAACACCCGAGCTGTGCAGAAACACTCGCTGCCCTACAAGCATCAGGAGTCAATAGCGACGACATTGCAGCCTTACTATTGGGAGAAAAGGGAACCCTGATAATACATCCACGAGGAGATAAAGCACTCATTAACAGCAGTACCTTGACAATTGGCCGAAACCAAGATAAAGTTTTCATACCACCATAGTAAGGGAGATCAAATCCAAATTAGTAGAAGTATACATTACGGGAATCCCTTGGGAAATCCCTATACAAGCCACAGTGGACCTCTTCAACCAGAAATACGGTATGGAAGTCACATCTTTCAAAATGGCTACCTACCCCCTTTACGACAAAATCGAGACTGGAGCTAGAATATTGCAAGTACGAAAAGGGAATGAAGCAAAAATCCCTCCTTTCGTCTACATCCACGGCTTCATGGCGAAGTCGTGGTACAAAGGTTGCATTTTCCACAGAAAGTGCAACAAATGTGGAAGAAAGGGGCATGACCCAAGAAAATGTACGCAACAGAAACAGCAAGAGCCAACACTGGAGCAACAAACATCAGTAGACCAACAGAATACAACAAATGTAGAGCCCCAAGCACGAAAGGATTTAAATCTACCAAAAAGGCCGACAGAGACAACTACCCAACAACAACAACAACAACAACAAAAAAAATTAATGAAAACACCGGGTGAATGGAAACTGTGTTTAAGTCAACAAGAAGAACAAAACAAAATAACCGACCTACAAATTGTGGCCAAGTACTTAGGAACACAGACTGGAGCCAGAGATAAAGTGCCAAGGAGCACAGCGGAACAAAAGACCAAAGGAATTTGCTCTGAAAAAGCAACAACAACAACAAAAAAAACACAGGAAAAGGCAGCAAGGAAACCACAACAACAAGTACCAACAACAGCAACAACAAAAAAACAAACACTGCCGGAAACACCCCAAAGAGAAGCGACTAGAAGGAAAAAAAAATCTGGAAAGAAAGCTACAGGAATAAACAAAGAGTACTATAGATTGGTACACTCTTTTGAATCATCCTCATCATCAGAAGAAGAAACACAGCAAAAGGATGAAGGAAGCCAACAAAAAGATGGGAAGAGGAAGATTATCTCCCCCATCCAGCCAACAGCAAATCCAGGCAGAAAATATCCAATATAAATATTTGTTCTTTATTACCATATACTAACAAATATTCAAAAATACATACATATATATATATATATATATATATATATATATATATATGAATCATACAAATATAACAAATCATAATAATAACATTAACTACATAACTAATCATAATATTAACTTTTAACAAAGATAATATATTAACATTTTGCCCTTGCTTATGTTTGACTTTTAACACTCGACCCATCAAGGCATGTGAGCACACCCTTCCGCTCGCACTGCCTTGTGATGGGAAGAGAGTACCCAAGCCTTTCACATAAGGGGGGGGGGGGCAATCCATAAACTTAACAACATAAAAAACTAACAAATAAAAATAACTAACTAATAACGGATACATGGTGACAGGTAAGCCACCACACCCGGACACATTAATATAAATAAAAATTAGAATATAACTCTGCAAATTTGACAAAAAAGCCCAAACACTAAATCTACAACATAAACACTATAAAGAAAACCAAACTTAATAAACTCAAATAAGACTTAGGGGCGGAGGTCACTTTGGATTGGAAACTCACTCAGGGTGGAAAGGAAAGGAAATCAGCCCAACAGGAAATACCTGAAGGGAGGAAAGTACGGACCCAGAAACCCTGAACACTAGACAATTTGAACACTAGGAAACAAAACCTAGAAGAACCGCAACCAAATTAATTATATAAATAAATACTAAAACCTTCGGGTATTTTTGAAATTTATGCGGGGACGTCTCTACAGTTCTTACAACCTATATATGCTGGGATGGGCTAAGAGACGACCACAAATAAAACCGAAAAAGAAAAATATTTCGAAACGGGATATGATAAAAAAGAAGAAATGTGACCTCATATTTAGTTTACTAGTAATTGTGGAATTTCATGCTTATCCGATAAAATTATTGCTTAGCTTTTAAGCACTTCACAAAATATAATAATCATGGTCAAATACAGTAAACTGGTAGGTGGTTGGGTGGTATCACCAGGGGGCATTTTGTCAGGTGGGGATATGACCGGGAGATGAGCGATTTTATTCTGGAGGATTTTGTCTGTACCCCGTTTAAGCATCCAGGAAAGGGAAAAAAATCTAACTCCATCCCTGCAAAGGGTTAGATTCGCGAGACAAAATGCATAGTCCACGATTACCTGTAACAATACATACTCTTTGATGTTTCTTGAACTTTGTATAATGTCCAAATTGCATGCTATAATAAAATAGAAGCTGTCCCCGATTGCAGAATTGTAATCACACCAACGATCGGCCATCTTTTGATGCAAGAACTCACAGTGCCATATGGAAAATGTATTGTGTGCTGCTCCAGGTATTTTCTACCATAGATGTCATTGTTTGTGAACAAATGGTCAAAGCAATATCCCATATTGTCCCGCTCGAATGGTAGTTTGAAAAGGAGACACCAGTAATAGGTTTAATGTATGTTTTCTGTATCACTCAGTATTGGTATATTAAATTGCTTTATATCAATACTTTAAAAGCCATGTCAAAGGACCTTGCAGTCTTTCCTTCTGTGATTGATAAAGATAATCGCCAATCCAAATCATTTACAGAACTACGTGAGTGTTTAGCAAAATTGCCAGCTCTACTTGCATTAGGACACTGTGTGCACCTTTTAGTATATACACTGTCACTGGGAAATTCGCTAACATCATGTATGCCATGTAGTACTGGGCCAGAGGAAACCCTTTTACCAGGTATATTATTATGAATAACTTTGTAAGACAACACAGTTGTATCACGTGAGTCTCCTCTGTGGTACTGATTCTGATAATGAAAGAATGAAACAGGAATATTGCCAGGTTGAATAATCATCGGCTGTTGTTTAACATACACAGGATGTGTCATCCTGCACCATCATGTAACTGATATTCCTTGACTGAAATTTAGATAGATTAGTGACTATCTTCATCCAATATTGCTGAATCAAAATGTCCTGATCTGACTGTCGTCCAGGCCCTGTGGATCCCTCCAATCTACTACAAAATATATCATAACTGAATAATCCATGTGTAATTTAACTCCCAAACATGTTGATGAAAAACTTCCAACTAATGGCACTCCTGATCTTCCTGTTGAACTTCCTGAGAATAACCGATGACAGCTTGAATATTGGATACCCGCTCAGACACAACGTAGTAGTATTTTGGAACATGATGATACATGTCAGCTCAAGGTTAAAGAGAAATATTCAAAGAAAATATTGATATAGTGATTTCAAAACAATGCAAAATGTTCATTTTTGTAGCTTTCAGTCATCATCCTTATCATCATCAGAACCAACGGCAATACTTTGATCATTACGGTTAAAAGAAGAACGTATTGGGATACATTTTCGTTTTTGTCGTTGTTATTTCTGAAGTCATTAACTATCTTATCTATTATTTTGTTTAAATCAGAAGAATAGACTTTTCATCAACTTATATCATCGAAATAGGTCGATATGCTTGAGCATACTATATGCTTAAGTGCGTGTAATAAAAATGTACATATTGAGTTCAATGTACGTCCATTTCTCCTTTACATGGCAGATAAAAGCTTATCATCTGAACTGTTTACAAAAGGGTCTTTAGGTAAATACAGTTTCGATTCAGTTCAAAAGCTCTACAATGACATACAAAATGGTATTCCGTTTCAATATCCCCTTTACAAAAGAGACATATTCTTTTTTGGTATGGAATATGATCGCATCTACCCATACTGATCATAACAATGAGATCATTGCCTCTATGCTTGCAAAATATTTTTTAATAATATATAGATATGGTTTTCGACTAAAGACTAACTTAAATAATTTGTAGGCTAGTAAGCTATTCAATTCATTAATTTTTGCATTCCAGGTTTGTATGTCAATATCAATACATCTTTGCTTGAAAAGTTTCATAAAATAGTTTATCTCCTACACATGTGTAGTACCAGTCCTCTCCAGATCCATAAGAAATTAGTAGATATTTCATTTGAAAATCATATACCTTACAACTTGATGAGTACGACCATTTTAGTTGCATATTTAAACAGATTCTAGGAAGTCTACTGTTGGATAGATAAATCAATACATGCTGCTTTTGCCTACTTTTAAGCAATTAATAGCTGTTCTTACTTCATCCTTCTGGATGTTACTATCTAGCTTTTAATCTCCAATATTTTGAGAAGTATCATATTTATGTGTGAATGGTTGTAATACTGGATTAAAAACATCTGAAAAATGATGGAACCAGTCCTCCTGTGAAATTGGGCTGCAGCCACAATTTCGTCTGTCACGCAGTAAATTCCAAAGTATTTTTGTGTCATTTAGTTCAGGTGCATCTACGAGTTGCAGTTGTAATTAATATGCATAGTCATATATTCCGATGTGAAGTAACCTTTTAATAAATAAACCTTTGCTTGAAGTATTCTTCAAGGTAATCTCGAGATCAAAGAGTTCTATAATTTATCAGTGCACTTGCTGCCATTCGTTTTGTATTTTGACATGATGTATCAAACAATGCTTGCCCTGCAGTGGATGTAATATGATGTGTTTTCTAAACATAACCTGAATATGTCGATATACAGTGCGTGTAAGTTAAATTTTATGCATAATGTATTATTATTATTATTATTATTTTTATTTCCAGGGAGATTTTTGAGAAAACTGTTGATTATATGCAAATTAAATATTCGCCAATTTACCTTTTTATGTAATACAAGGATATATAGGTCAGCGTTTATTTTTTAGATGTAGTTCCTAATACACGTATATGTTGCTCATGAGGAATTATTTTAAAAAATGTTATGTGGTGTCATTGGTATGAAAACACACTCCTTTGTCAGTGCTTTTGTTTCTTGACAAATATGTACTGTTCATAAACTTCTTATTTGATGCCACTTTAGGTTGATTTCAACTAAGAAAAAAACGGCAACTAAAATTGTCTCAAAATAACAAAAACATAAGCCATAACGCACTCTTCCACTCCTTTGTTCTTCTCAATGACAATGACGCAAACATTATTTAAGAAGATTATTTATTCATTTCATTACGAATAAATCTCGCTATTCTTTGTCATGAAAAATGTTTTGATATACACGACTGCTAAAACAAACAGATTGAATTCAAATGTACTAGTATTAAAACATTTAGACCTATATCGCAGTATAAGAGAAGTAGATATCTCAACAGCCGGATTATTTCGACTAGACCGTATGTATGCAGTTAGACTGGGAGAGCGGAGCGTGGTTTTTATATTGAAGTTTGATGTGCACGGCCATTTGGTGGAGATGTCTTTTCCTCCAAAAGTATCACATTGATTATCTAGAGTTCATACCTCAAAACTCAAACAGAGATAGCTCAGTTGGTTGAGTGTCGGACCCGTAACCCAAGGATTGGATGATCGATAGTCGCCCCGGCCTTCCTGGTTCGGCAGCCTCGGCGTGTCCTTAGCTCCCATTTCACTAGTGTAATATGCCAATAATTTTTAAAACGTGCCGTTGAAAACCAACTTATCAACAAACAGCATACCGTGCAGAAATAATATCAATTTATGGCAAGCCGTTTTAAAAAGCATTCCTATTCCTCTATGATTATTTCACATATTTGACATACTGTTTTACACAGGTATAATTATATTTCACTTATGTGAAATAAAGTCAACCTCCTTCACACAAATAAAATTCTTGTTGTTACATATGGGAAAAACTTTTTAATGTAATAAACTATAAAACCGCTTGCCATAATAATCATCCCCTTTTCAATTCCACCTGTTCATTTTGCCAATTTAACACGTTTTATCGGAGGAACAGAACTCTGCTTCATTGATGGACCTATCCCCCACCGCCTACCCCCAGAAAGACCTGCATTATTAGCAAAGAAAAGACAAAAGCTAAACTTTACAAGTAGTCCCTTAGTAAATTCTAATCGCTAAGAACTGGTATATACAAACTTGGAATGGCTGATTGGCAAAAATGATCCCACCTCAAAATCCTCTATGAAACCGCACATGCCTGCCAAGATGGACCAAGTGGGTAAACGATAGAGAAAACTTACTGACTTAATAAATCTTCGCAATGGTACCGCATCATGCATCTTACATTAATACCAAAATCGACATGTACATCAAAATTAGTTATCAGCTTTGCTGTACATATGCAAGTAAAACTAAAAACGGAGTAGAATTTCGTCTTCCTATTATAATTTACTTTTACATGGGCTCCAACCACTGTAAAATCCGAGCTGCATAACGGATGTAAAGCATCCCCTGAAGAATATGGCGTAGCAAGAGCATTGTTCCCAATGATGGATAGGAAGATTTTACAGGACAATGATGTTACACTTTTCCTGTATATCAGAGATCGTGATTACAATAAGGTAGCATGCGTGAGCCTTTTTCTCTTTTTCTCTCTAAGCTCCCAATACTTTTCAATCCTTGAATGCATACGCGCATCAGTCTGTGCATATATCTATCTAATGTTTGTATCCCTGCAAATGTTTTCCTATCATAATCCATTGATCTATACAAACACATGTATCAACCTTATTTTGGCCTTTCAGTGGATATTTATCACATATGCCAAAAGACGAAGATAAAGGGATGAGAAGTTTCGTTCAGAAATATGTGGTCAGCAAAAGATACTAGTAGGTTGTGTGCTGTGCATACTTCCCTTCAATGTACGCCCCCACCCCTTTCTAGCCGATGTCTAAAATAATGTTATATCTGCAAAAGTGTTACACATTGAACAATATTTAGTGAATTATATTGAATGATGTACCAAAAATACTTAGAAAGGTATGAAAATCATATTACATTTTGCAGATTAGAGTGTAAGAGACAGAGAAAGAAAGCTTGAAGTACTAATTTGATGACTACCGCGATAGATACTAAAGTGAGTTGAATGGCAGAAAAAACACAGCTATAATTCTATGTTTAGTCGAAGACAGTAATCGTCTAACATTGATTATTATTTCCTTCTTGATTTAATTTTCATTCTCTCTCATTGCATACTCAATATTCAACAATAACTTGTCATAGTTATCTCTCCCTTACAAAAGTAAGTTATATAAATTATTTAGAAAAGACATATTGCTGGACTAATTGATAATCTGTAATGGAAAATAAATTACCTCTTACTAATAAAACCTTTTTGCACATTAAGCACGCTTGGAAATACAAAAGCTGGATTACCAGTTGACCGAATTCGCAGTATCTTTGTATACATTTGATGAAACGAGGACGGGTGTGATTACGGCGTGTTTTAGTTGACGATTCCAAAAGAAAAACAAAAAGGAAGTATGTTATATACTGTGAGGAAATTTTCAAATTCCTTGGACTTGATAGTGACTACCAACTGCAATTCGACATTCAAATAAGAAATATTCTTTGTAGAAAGGCTGTAAGACAAGTGCAAGTAGGTGAAACATATTGGTCATAATTTAAAAAGACTCAACAAACTGATATGTCTACATACTTTTTTTCAACGTGACACTTCTTCAGATAAATAGCAGAACCAAACTTGACCAAATACAACATCGTGCTTAAAGCTTTGTATATGAAGGTTATACCGGCAGTTATCTGGAATTGTTACTTAAGACAAACTTGTCAAATCTGAAAGTACGTAGACTTAGATCAATCGATTTAAAGACTTCTAAAATTCTGAATATGCTATCTTTCAAACAGAAAAGCATTCAGATGTAGAATGTCAAACATTTTTAATATGTCCGAGAAATGTAAAACTCCAAGATATGGCCAATATATAAATTCGCTTCACACTCCTGTCGAAGGCTTTGCTTCCTCTTCTACAACCCAGCAAGGACAAGACAGAAAGAGATGCCAAAATCTTTTCAAACAATACAAACACGCCCAGAATAAGAACAGAAGAACAAGAGGTAGAGAGTTGGACATTTTTGATTACTAAAAATATTGATGCACTGAGATTCTTCCGAATGTACAAAGTCAGAACTCGATCTGTTTGCCATGTCACCGACGATGATGACGATGCAAGAATCCTAATGGGTAGAATTTCATCCCGAATCGTCTTGGACTATATCCGTACCTATCGAATTTGAAATCAAAGGTAAAATCAAAGATTACATCAATCTGAATAACAGTTACTTGTACCTGAAAGTCAAAGTTCTCAAAACAGACAGCAACAATACAGGAGCCGATGGTAGAGTAGCTTCCGTCAACAATTTTAATGCATTCGTTATTAACTGGATTTGTACTTAAACAACAAACTAGTCAGCAGTAGCATGGACAATTACAACCACCGAACTTCCTTGGAAAATATGTTGTATGGAAAAGAAGTAAAGAAAACACATCTGGATGCCTCGATGGCGTGGAAATCTGATACTGTGGATGCGTTCAACGACACTATTAAAACAAAGTGTAAATTCATTTCTTTAAAAAAAAAAAAAAGAAAGAAAAAAAAAAGAAAATACATTCTGATTGATTCTGAAAGTAGCTGGTGTCAAGTTCCTTGACCGGCAGCAGTTTTGAACGTTGAATAGGACTCAAAGATACTTATTCATCCCCCACCCAAATCTGTTAAAAGAATACCCCCAAATGTGTCCTACCCATTATCTGTGAAAATACCCTTATTTGTAAACAAATTTGAAATTTGCCTTTGTCTTTTTTCAAATATTTTAAGTCACAATTCTGGACATTTACAGCATAAAGACGAGGATCGAGTTATCACACTTAAATCGAAGTAAGTCAAGAAAATCGAGTATATCACCTGTAAATAGGCTTAAGGTCTGCAAGAAAAAAAAAAGGAGAAGAATCACTGACAATTTCACAACATTAATTTGAACACAATGTAAATGTAACCCTCTCAGCGCTAAAGCGCCGTCGGAAACGTCATCACATATTTTGGCGTCATGAGTAGGTTATCACTTTAATTTAAACTTTATTTTACATCGATTTCACAAGTAGTTTTTCCATCTCGTTACATTGTGCTTTTGTCCGCTAAGGTGTTGGTGTGTGTTGTCTTGCGTGGTAGAGAAAACGGGAAGATTGGGGTTGGGAAAACCGCTGATCCAGCATGGGCGACAAAATACCCTTGCACGTGCTGTATCCCGATATCGAACTCAAGAACGCATAGGGACAAAGCGAGTGCACGAGTTCTGCTCTAATGAGGCCCCATTGAAGTTGGTTCTCAGATGTGGCCAGGAGGTAATAATACTATTGTCTAGCGGGTGATTATAGGATTGTCACATTTAAGATGATGAATTAGAGCCTTGCGACAGAGGCATCCACCTTCATCTCAGGTCCTTTCACGTAACATAGACTTGCGAGGTATGATATCTTAAACTTTATTTTGTTTCTCCTGCTGAATATGTTCTTATACTGTCTTCGACGTACTATTTCGGCATGATAGCAGATCGAATATAATTGAAAGGTTCATGGACCATGTTCTTATGTATGGCAGGGTAAAAGTACCAGAGTGGTGTTTTTAAAGTCTTTGAATAAGTTCGAAAAAAGTGGATTTTAAAAATGTTCATCGTTGACAACTGCTTTGTCGGGTCGGAAACACACTTAATGGGACACAGTTTCAGATCTAATGGGGTACAAACATTCCGGCATTATTGCCCTTTTGTATTTCGATGGATCATAATTCTGTGTGTTGAGTTTTAATATTTTCCTTAGAATAATTATTGATTGTGTAATATGACTATGCAAGATATGTAAATAGGTTCAAAAAGTATCAATTCTTTTAATGTTATATTGCATACTCTCAAGTCTTAATATTACATGCTCCAGGTTTCATTTTCTCGAACATAATCTAAAACTCAAATGTCAATTCGCAGCTCAAAAGTGTTTCTCCAACCTTTCGCGACTCAAGCTCCAACACTGAGTCTCAATTCTAATTTGTGAGGTTGGTCGGACCTATCTCAAATCCCCAAAAAATCATTTTAAGAGAAAACAAACTGACAATTTTGTCCTGTCTTGATTCAACACAGAAACCGCCATCAGCCGGCATGTGAACTCTATAAACAAAGAATATATGTCGTTTTATTTTCCTTTTCAGACGAGAGAGGGATTGAGAGAGGAATTGAGAGAGTATGTGCTGTGTGGTTCAGCATGAACCCGTCAATATAGGTGACGAAGATGTTTTCTATCCAGAATAGCACCCAGCAAAGACACTCGGTGGCGAAGAAGAAGAAGAAGAAAAGAAAGTTATGGAACAAGAATCCAGGACTGTAAAGAAATGGCTGATGTTTTGCATTAATAACAGCCGTTACAGACTACAAGTACACAAGAAGAGAAAGATACAGTCATGATAATGTCACGATGGCCTGAAGAAGAAAAACGCTTTGTCTCCTGTTTTGTTCGTCACTTAGCTGAAAGAATCACATACCTGTCCAAATAACATTGCTATGGTTGTCAAATCGATCATACTAGTCAACGACAACACGACAACTATTTAATGACGAATCAAGAAGAAAAGTTGCACTAGTATCTGAATGACGCATGGACTCTCATCTCGGAAGAGAATAACTTGAAAGAGTAATATAAAGACATAAATGACCACTCCCTACTTTCATTGCCTTCTTTGGAGACGAAAAACATCGAAGCTCTCTTGCAACACTGTACCAAGCCTTTTTTTATCGATTAACGTGACCGATCTTTTCAACGAAAAACTAAAGTGTGAACTAGTGACTTATCGTTACCTGTGAAAATTAATACTGGAACTTCATTACCTTCTGACTCCAGTTTGTACAAATCTTCTTGGAATCCCGTGGTGTGTGCTAAAGATGAACTTCCACATCGAAAACCTAAAGACGTTCGAGCTTATGTCATCACCACAGACGACAGTCATCGTTCAAGGACCCCTTGGTTCCGAACGACCGCAGCGTGGAATATTTTGAATCCTATGGATTACCTCCTCTGGAAGACGAAATCACCGACTTTATGAGAAGAAATGCAGTATCCACTCTCTCTATTCAATAATGTGGGATTACAATGATCTGATTATATTGTGTGTGGTCAATATGGTGTATATTTTCTTCATCAACGTAGTCTTGGATTCCCTTTAAAATTCCCTTTAAAACATATACTGACTTTTTTGGAACTGATTTCTTTAGAAGTCATGATAAAATAGAAAAGTGGTTTTGTGAACATTATGGTCATCTATTTTCTTTAAACCAGAAACGTAGTGTGGCAAAATGACACTATACTAAATAATTGGAAATCTAGTCTTGCTTTAAAACACTGTCAACCTTGTAAATATGTTCATGTTTAATATTTGGAATTTGTATAAGAAAGGGAAGGGACAAGACCTAATCATCCCTCTTCATTTATGATGTTTAAGTGAGCGTGGTGTTAATTAAAAATGTTATTTAAAAAGAAAATGGTGTTTACTTTTTTGAAATCTCTCTCTCTGTATGTTTAACACACACACACACACACACACACACACACACACACACACACACACACACACACACACACACACACACACACACTCAATGAGGCACACTTTAGATTGGTCGTTTTAAAAAACGGGAACCAAAATTAACTTCAGTACATTACATTTTGCCAAAACACTCCGCGTCTAGATTTAAAAAAAATTAAAAATTAAATAAAAGCGTCCTAATGTTAAAATTACGTAGACACCCATAATCAACATCCACGAGGAAGAGTAAATCAAAGGTAATGAATTTACGCACTGTATTTAATTATTTCCTTATCAGCAAGATATTTAGATTATCCCTGCATAATATTTAGAATCAATGTTCACAAAGATAAACACACTATCGAGAAACTTCTGTTTCTCAATAGATTGATAAGATCAACTGCACAGCTATTTCTGTTTGCCACAAATTCGTAAATATAACTACATTTGAAAGAAAACCCATAAATATTAGCACAAGCAAGCACCTAAATAACCATCCCACTTTCGACGCATGACACCTGGCGGCTAGGCTATGCGAGATAAAATTCTGTTGGTAATTACTGTATCTGAAAACAAAATGAGTATTGATAACCTCACCATTGCGCAAAGGTGAATGCGATATGTCGGCTACAAACTTCCTACCTGCCCTTCCGTGGCTGAACATTTTATGACTTAACTTTTGTGTTTTGTCAAATGCTAGTTGTTTGAATTTGGCACGACAAATATAATTCTTCCAACCATTCATCAGTGCTTGAATGTTAGAAATGAAAGCATTTAGTTGCATTATATGCATAAGGCGTGTAGTAATTAGACATCAAGTTTCAAGCATTGCTGACATAGGTATTAAAAATGTACAAACATTTCGCCAGATCCTTTCCTCGACAACTGTCTTACGCTGTGTAATTATTTCTGTCATGTTTAAAAGTTATAAATTAACGATAGAAAATGTTGTCTAGTCTGACAGTGACGTGTATCTGATTCTAATAATTGTAAAACATTTCCGTTGGTACGCCTTGAGAATTATATCGATGTGCAGGTGCGGTTTTATCTTCAAATACACCTGACATGTAGCTAACCAAAGATGGAATGAGTCATGCGGGGAAAGGATTCTGGAGCAATATATATATATATAACTAAGTACAATGTCACCTTCAAATTAATTTAGGTTTGATACAATTGCCAACCTTTGAAACAAGTGTAGGTCCATTACAATTAATTGTTGTACGCATGCAAGGAAAGCTAAAAAAAAAGGAATAATTATCTCTTCTTATAATCACGTAGTGTTGGATGGAGTCTAAGCAGTCTAGAAACCGACCTTGCAAATGGCTTGTTCTCAATGATGGATCGTCAAAATCTTCCGGACAAAAAGGTTATATATGCTGAATACGAACAAGCGCGTTTACATTATGATAGCAACAGTGAGTCTCTCTGTATTCTATTTCTCTCTCTCTAAACGCCATACAAACCATTGTATCTCCTCTGTATCTACTATGAAATTTTCGCGCACTCACACACACACACACACACACATATATATATATATATATGTATATATATGTATATGTATATATATATAGAAATATATATCATATCTACCTGTATATCGTCTGTCTGTCTGTAATTCTATTTTTGGCATAATGGATTGATCTATATACCCAGATGTGTCAATTTGTTTTCGATCTTTTAATGGAAAGAGGTCAATTGTTTCGTTTGAATACCTAGATGTAATAGTTACGCCAAACCACGCAGTAGAAGAAGGCAAAGCAAAACTGGTCAAAAAGGTTAGTCGGGAAAAGACAGTTGGTATGCTGGGTACTTTTCTAAAAGTACATCCCAACCCCATCGCCTGGGTAAAGTCAAGTACGTATAAAGACAAAACGATTGTGTTGTCCGTCACGAACCAAATAACATTAAGTACTTAAGCACATCCAATGATGAACTAAACAAAGGTCGTAATTAAAACACAGCGCCTTTCGCCAGATGATATACATGTAGCAAAACTTTCATCTGTAAATAATAATGACGGATGAAACTATTTCTTTAAGTGAACATTCTTAATTATTTATTGTTTCTATAAAAATCTTTACTAATTTGAACCTGGCAACACGTATTTTGACTTGACAGTAAAAACTTAATTATTATGTCAAGTGCAATTTAGGAACAAAAAGAAAATTATGATCTAATGATCAATTCGAAAGCAATACCAAAATTGAATAAATCAATCAGCCAACGGTGAATTTCCTCTTTGTGTAAGACGATCGTAATTGAGAGAAACAAAAATCAATCGGTGTTCCTCTCAGTTCGTCATTGAAAACGCGGGGTATCTATTTATTCATTTCAGGTAAACCAAACACGTTATCCTTTGGGATAGTCGCTAGTGTCGAATAATTCTATGTTCTTTTTCATATTGCCGTAAAATATTTTGTATCAACATGAATGTATAATGAATATGTGTTAGTCATGAGTAGTTTCAGTCTAACACCGTATTTGTTCTTAATTTTGTTGTAATAAAATTCATACATCAAACATTAAGATAGCTCTAGCACAGTTAACTCACCTTAGAGCGCTGTGGGTAATTTGATTTTTTTGTTTTCTTAAGTCCAACTAAGTTCAAGTCCTCGGCAGTAATTGTTCTTCTGGTGAATGATATATCTTTCTGGCATTTCAAAAATATATTTTCATCTGTATATATTTTAACTTTTGTCCTCTTTATGAGTTTTTCCATTTGTTTGCCAAACACAGATTAATTCATAAAGTTTAAAAGGTCTTTCCCGAAATTATTATTAGCTCTTTTTCTCAGATGTGTCTCTCTTCAAATTTACTCCTATTTGCATGTAAAGCTTTACGTTTCTTTATTGTATCACACAGAGGTTTGTTTTTCAGTGTACACAATAGTTTTGATACAGTTGGTTTTATATTCTTGTAATCATTGATCAATTTCATTTGAAATGGAGATAAACCATTTTCGTCTAGTACAGGTTTTCCGGTGCTAGAGTATAGTCCTCAAAATGACCATGTAGATGTAACGAAATCTCCAAATATACTTTCGATATACAACCAATATTACTATTAACAGGTATTTCAAACAGATTTTCGTCTACTCATCTAATTTGTGCATCATTCTCCCCTCTAAAGTTATATACTGGTATGTATTGGCTCATATCCCACTCATAAGGATCCATAGCCTCTAGATACATGTTACAGGATTTATGTTTTTTTCTCAACAAACTCCCCGTTATTTGTTTTTCTTCATTATCCGCATAGAATTCGTTGTTTGCTTTAAGCGTACCTATGCAGCATCATACTAATTCCTCCAAGCATTCTATTTTGACAATCATGATAATTGTGTCATAGTCTGTGATGACACCAGTTTGGGTAAATTTTTTATTCTGACGTATTGGTACCTTCCATATGTGTAATCATCTCCCTTGTTGAAGTGCAATCTGTTTTTTTTTACACTGACACGAGTCTTTTTGTCCTTAACCCATTCCGGAAAATCTATATATGCGTTTCCTCTAAGAGGCTGGGATTTATATAAATTAAATGTTAAATATTCAGTTTTGTCAAACAGCCATTTATTTGTGGTTATTTCGGGTCTAAATTTGGTATGTAACGCATTAAATAAACGTTCAGTGACATCACCCATTTCAATTCTGCTCAATATTTTCATAGTTTCTTATTCTGAGGTAAATTTTGGTTTACTTTTTATGTGACGTAGTGTAGATACTGAGGTCATTTTCAATTTATATAAAACATTCTCTGAGAGCAAGATTCGAACTACATACTTCTGGCTTTGAAATATAGTCATCATACCATTTGCGCTATTGAATGTATTTACTAACATGGTACTTGTTACTCTGTATGAACACATAAAGCGACAATATTTGGTTTTCTCTTATTGTAGTATCTATGTACTTTGAAACCTACATTTGTTGTAAGTAGGATGATTTTAATATGTTACGACTCTAGGTTTGAAAAATATGTAACAGAAAGAAAGTGAAACCAACAATGTAAGTAAAATCAACAAGCAATTTATTTCCAGACAATTAAAGTGAAATTCAAAAGACACTTACAATTTGTGAGTTAAATTCCAAATAATCCTAAATGTCGTAATCACACGTTCAAGATAATAGAATGTTCCGAATGAATTCCAATAGCTTGAATGTCTTGATGTACCACAAAGATGTAATCCAGAATGTATTTGAATGAGTTAACATAAATACCAAAATCATGTATTAATCCAAAAGTCAATAAGCACTTTTATATTTCCAATGAATATTGTAAATAAATAATTCCTCTCAAATTACATCTGATTTCAACAACACAACTAAAATAGATTCCTTACAGACTGATCTTTTAGAAGCGAAATTCTAGAATAGGAATTAATTTATTTAGTAAAATCTGTATATAAATACACATGCCTACATGACCTATGTCACGTCACAATATGAGTAATTCTAGTGGAAAAATACTGGCCTAGCTGACATATGTCACAAGAATCTAAGTGTAAAATGCCTATGAAAATACCATGTAAACAACTGGACAAAAGTTAAGTATGTATTTTCAAATAACTACACAACTTACAATCATAAGCAAAAGTTAAGTATATAAACATCATACATAACAAATACAATTTAGCAAGGTTGTCATGTTGTATTGAATAAATGCAGTGCTGGAACTAATTTCTCAGTGTCATCTTTGTCTCGTGTAGTGTGTGTTGTCAAATTCTATACTACATATGATGCTATAAATCAACTGCTGATCCTTGCGCAATAATGTTTCACGTTAATACAAGAATATGTTTTATATTGGGCTGTACAAATGGATTTTGGCTAGCTCAGTTAGTGCAATAAATACTTTTTTGATGTATTATTCATTCATTTTCCGTTGGGGTTAGCATATCATTGAGCACATCAAAACGTTTGAGGTATTTATTGATTTTATTTTTTGTTGGAGTTTCAATGATATGGATGACATCCAAAACTTCAGAGATGTTTATCGATTTTCTGTTGGGCTGTATATCTTAGTCTAGTTGTACTCCCACTAAGTTTACAATCAAGAGATTCGAATTTGATCAAGGGCAGCATGGGTTATTTTTGTTTTAAACAAAATATGAGTGGTTCAGGTAATCGAGGGTATTTTTGAGTAGTGAATAAAAAGAGACTGATGGTATTTGAATTTGTGAAACATTTTCGATGAATATATATTTGCGCGTGGGTGAAAGCCCACGCTAAAAAGATCTTATTATTAAAAAAAAAAAAGTGGTCCAGCATTCTCAATACTGAAAACTTATCATACATGGGGAAACTATTTTAATTTGCATCAAGGTTTTACGTGGAATGATAAATATTTAACTTTAGAAAAATGTACTAATGATACTATTTTTAAATTGTTCAGGTTTAGAATATTCCATCAATTATTATATACAAACGTCTTCTTGTTTAAGATTAAGAGAAGACAATAACGATTATGTTTATTTTGTAATAAAGAGGACGAAACTATTGTACATTTATTATATGAATGCATTACAATGAGATATTTTTGGACAATGTTCTTTTGCTGATTAGGAGGTCATTATGTAAACATAGATTTGAATTGATCTGTAGTATATATTATATTAGTAACATACAACCAAAAAACAAAAAAAAAAAACATTGTAAGCACACTGTTATTACTAGGAACGACATACAAATATAAATCACTTATGCAAATAAAGTACCAGATAAAGAAGTTTTGGAAAGGAGATATCATACAGATATACGATATAGAAATACTTGGCTCATCAAAATGTGAGTGGAAAAAATATTGAATGATGGGATTTTTTGTTTGACTCTTAGATACCAATGATTTATCAAAACGGCGTTACAAAGAAGGTTACACTTTCATGTTTCCATTTACATTCGATATGTTATTAAGTAAAAATAGGTTATGGCTATGATTCGGGTAGTAATTAACCAAGGTTATAATTAGTATAATCTCCACCTGAAGCTGTTTATTCTGGTTCAGCTTGTTTTACTGGATCTGCATTGTTGGAACTGTGATAAAATTGACAGCCATTTCCAAATGCAATGCACTTCTAGGAATTCCCCCGAGCATATATCCACCTCAAGACCGCTCTCTCTCTCTCTCTCTCATTTTTGCTTCCCAGAAACTACTTCTTACCTTGGGGTAAATCTCGAGTGGCAGATTATTTTCTGAATAACTATCACCATGTTACGACGATATTCTTCCATCCACTAAGCTAATATAAACTAAAAGTTATTGTTATTCATACTAAAAATGTTGACCTATCTTTACACATAATATTGTAGTAATCTATCATTAGAGAGATAAGTGTACCTGAGTTTTAAGTTTGTGATAAAATATTGTACCATAGATGTTTTGAGTGCGCGAAACGTCAAACTGTAGCCCAAAATTGAGCTCAGCCCCTCTCCCCCTTAATACTCACCACTCCCTAATAAAACATGTATCCTAATTATCTTGTACTCTGATGAATCATTGTATTCACACATAATGTCAGTATGATGTCAATCAACACACTGTAGGAAAGAATAACAAATAAAACGAAGATCTTTTGATGCAAACATTTAGACACTATCCATAATCCTATTATAAGTTTCTTTTAAGACGAATAGGTTTAACTGACTGGGTAACTTACTGAATCCAAGGTCAGAAAGATGATTTTTAATGCTCAAGACCTGTGTACAAGTTGATTTAAAACTAGTATGGGTGTCAGGTTGGACATTAAATTCTATAGTTGGTCAAATAAACTTGTCAATCTTCTCAATGGCATATTGCCAGATAAAATAGTTCATTAGGTAAAATACATATAGGTTCATGATTTGTCTGTTGTTTTTTTTATTCCTGCAATGTTTTTCGCAGTATGTACATCATTAAGTGTCATGCAAAAGTCTGTAATGTACGTATTGTATTTCCTTTTGCATTCTACCGATGAATGAATTTAATTTTTTTTAGTTTTGGTTGTGTAATATCTCGCTATGATCTCAAGTGAGATAATTGCAATTTGGACATATTTTATAGATGGTGTATACTGATTTGTGCAACCTATCCAGTTGGGCCAATTAGTTATTCTAATCCCATCAAAAGAAAATTGATGCATCTCGAGTCTGGCTGGTCCAGCACTTGTTTTTAAAAATGTTATGAAAATAATACCCTTGAACCCCTTAGTCTCTCTAGTCTGTTATTATCACCTCTAAATAATCTGTAAAGTATAAATTATTTATGTTATGCTTTCACCCCATTTACTTGAATCCCACGGTTGTTTTATGACATTTGACAATGATTTAAAATTTTGGCAAAAGCCCATCTGCCCTGTCTATTTGTCAATCCCAGGGTCCCGTCATCGCTGAGGATTATGGTGCACCTGGCCGGCCCTTTTTATATCATTCGTTGATTTCTAATAGAGAATTGGGAGTTTGTCTCTGAATAAGTTTTTACGTCAAATTAGCCGGGATGTCGCTTCAATTGATTTAAGTATAGTGTTGAGTTTACCCACCATTGGCGCCCCCGATTAGTACTCTGAATCAATCTACATTCAAGTCCCTTGGCACTAATACGATGCCATATTCTCAATTTACAGCTTAATACAGAACCCAATTACACTTTCAAACTTACAACGATTCTACAAAGAGCACAGATGCGCTCAATTATTAAAGACTCCAATTTCCTTACATACTGTTATTGTCACCGTTCCTACAACGATCATGTGCGCTTCATTTGCATATATAATTTTGTCAAATATGATCAAAAGCACGTAAACAATTTATAATATTCTAATACACAAAGAAAATATCATGAAACCTTTATTTTGTGTTTTCATACCTTTTTATTTGAAGTATCTTTTTATATTTTCTTTATTTTACATCTACAACAATAATTTAGGACCGCTTAGACCTATTCTGGAAACATGCATACTACTATGCGTGAACACCAATATCATCCGCTGTATAGATAACAGCTTTTCGGATATTTTGAAAACAACTGAACCGTAGATTAATAACTACTTTAAAACATGACTAAAAATGTAATTCACTGTATATGACATATTAACAATTATAATCAAAAATAACTATATTATCGTTACTGAAAGATTACCTCCTTATCACTTATACATAGGACTGAGATTGCATTGTAAAGTTAGGAAATTTAAAGAAACATACCTTCCTTCAGCCAACAGTAGAGTAAGCCACTGAATCAAAAGCGTAAACTATACGTAAATATATCCACTAAACATTAATAAAGGTACTAACAAACATGCATTAGAAAAGGTACCAAATTCACATTAATCAAGTTCACAATTTTATAATGTGGTCCATATTAAAAGAGAAAGTAGATTGTCTCCTTTTGCCTATGATGTACACTGGTTTACGATCCAGTGCATTTAATCAGTGTGTGTAAGAAAATATAACGTAGAATGTATTAAATAAATATTTTAATCGCGTTATAAAGCCTACATTGTTCAGGAGTTGGTCGTGCTTGGAAAGACTTTTATCTAATTCTGATTATCTTTTATGTGTTTTTTTTTTGCGATTGATTGTTGATGGCAACAATTGCGACGGTAGTGACGTGGAAAAGAAATAATAATTGTGTCTTTTTATTTTTGTTTGACTTAATCATTTTCACATTGGATGGTTTACAAAACTTAGTAGACGGCCATGGTGGCCTAGAACAAAATATAAATTGTATGTGTTTTACAACTTTAAGAAAATCATCTTAAATTTATATCGTTTCGAGGCGTTACTAGGCCGGTCGTTAGTGATGCTTAGAAGCAGTATACACTTATGATCTTTTCTGTCTATCTGTAGACCCATATCTCTTCGTAAAGAATTGTTGGAAATTAATGCCAAGTGACTGTATATAAACGCTTGTACTTTTTATAATAATTGTGGAAGGAATCTGTCAGGGTCTTGTGATATATACGTAATAATACTGCTGTTTTATCCATAACAGACATGTTTGAATTCATAATGTTATTAGGATTTCTGATGCTCCTATTTTTGATATTAACTGCTTGTATATTTTGGGTAATCTGCACGGTTAATGTACTAAAAAAATAACTTTTTTCGAATGATGACCTACTTCCTGTTTCTTATTCTGGGTTTTAAGATCCGGAACATTATCACATAGCTGACGAATTGTTGTTATTTCTTTGTTTTCTTTAAATGAACATATTTTTTAAAAGACTTATTAGTCGATTTAATCTCATCTACAATTTTCTCTTGAAACAAAATTTGACAGACCGTATCGTATTATTAGCTTTTGTTCCTAGTAACTTTTTATAGGTTCACTGCACTTTGGCATATTTGTATTGCAGACAAGTTCTTCTTTGATGGCATATTTGTATAGCAGACAAGTTCTTCTTTAATGGCATATTTGTATTGCAGACAAGTTCTTCTTTAATAGCATATTTGTATTGCAGACAAGTTCTTCTTTAATGGCATATTTGTATTGCAGACAAGTTCTTCTTTAACGGCATATTTGTATTGCAGACAAGTTCTTCTTTAAAGTTTTACCTCAGAATAAATAATTTTGGTTCTATTCCAACTTTCCGTTTTTATGTCGCTATCTCCTCCCCGTATAGACTACGCAGAACGTTTTATTGGATACGGCCCTGTATTTTTTAAACCTTTTCGACCATGAAACTCAGGTGCAAGCTCAAATGTTGACAATTTTAATATCCTGCATTTTTTACAAATAAATTTTGAATCACAGAACCTTCAGAATTTTATTTACTGGTTTATGTAATCTTAGCGATGCAGAAGTAAACTGGTCGTAAATAGGACTATTCCAAACTTTGCACTTCAGATATGAGAAAGAGCACGACTTTATTTTAGATTTGTGAAAAATGATTTTATGTTTGAACAAATATTATTTAAACTGTGATACATACTCATTAGGAATAGAAATTCATGTTAAAATTTCTTGCCATATATTACTATTCCAAAATATAATGTTGGCTGGCTAGTTGCTATTTTATCGGCACTTTTCACACATTATTGGCTTATCATGCCAAGGAAAATTGAACTAAGAACACACCGTGGCAGCCGACCCAGATTGGCCTGGCCGAGTATAGAATCCGCGACCCTTGGGTTACGAGTCAGACTCTGCCAACTGTTCTCTCTTTTCACTCCATACATAGAGTCTAGTAGCTTTATCCTGACTGTTTATCTATCTGCTTCTCTTATACTGCGATATGAGCCTGGAAAATACTAGTCCAGTTCAGTTCAATCTGTTTATCAGGCAGTCGCGTTTTTCATGACGACGATAGACTTTAGAATAGCAAGATTTGTTGATAAATAAATAGATCATTGTCTTAAATCAATTTATTTTTTGTCATTCAGAGGTGCAATATCTGAACAGTAAAAGCTTATAGAAAATAAAAGTCTCTTTTCATAATAATAATATCAGTTAACATTTTTAGAGATTTAAAAGGTCTTTACTCATGGGCACATTAAACTAAGAATTACTTCAATAAAGGAAAATTTTCCTTTATATATTTGTTTTAGATGAAATAGTAAGTTGGCGAATTATAAAAAAAATAAATTATTTTAGTATATGACCATAGTTTTCTCAGCAAAGCTCCCTGGAAATAATAATAATAATAATAATAATAATAATAATAATAATAATGATAATAATAATAATAATAAAAATAATAATAATAATAATAATAAATAAATAAAACAAAACTGCACTGAATATCGACATATTTTGATATTTAAGTTGATAAATCTATGTGCTTTACATTTAAAACAAAATTTATTAAAAGCTTAGATACACAATGACGTACAAAACAAAACCCAGCAAAACAAAACTAAACACAAAAGTTTATCAGCACTCCTCGATGATATTCATTCTTCTGTAATGACGCTGGTGGTGGTGATGATGATGCTGCTTCTGCTGATGATGATTTAAAGCAAGATAAATGATAAGTTTACACATATTTCAGATCAATATATAAATATTTTCTTTTATCAGCCGACCTGTATCATCAAGACCCAGAATACTGCCACTCTGTGTCCGAGAGTTTATTCTACATTCTAGATGTTATCGGCTACTCACAGGAAGACCGAGACAGGAATGTCAGGAGTGCCACTGAGTTTGAGTTTGCGGAAAGATAGAGACGAAGATTATTACATGTTTGGCAGTTGAGGGGAGGGATCCACATGGCTTCGACTAAGGTCAGATAAAAACATTTTGATTCAGAAACATTGCTTAAAGATAGTCACTGATCTCACTGACTGTTAGGTACTGAAGTACAACTTCCTCGTGGTGCAGGATGAGCATTCTCATGCTTGGTATGTAAAACTACACCCACATAGTATACTGCCTGGCAATGTTCCTGTTCCATTACTCAGTTCTAGATTCTATAGAGTAGACTCATATGGTAGGTGTGTATTTGTCCAACAAATTTGTTCATATAGTATATGGTGATATGAGTAGCAATTTTAAGGGTCCAGCCAGGCATAGAACTAGTGTTATTAAGGAGGTTTCGAGTGACGAGGTACCTACTTTTAGGTGCTAACAGTGGCCTAATGAAGCACATTGATGGTTCCAACGCCATCGACCACATGGATGGCCAAACTCACATTATGTTCGAAATGTAAGGAAAGATGGCTGTTTTGGTACAGCTGTTGGATACCCACATAACCATGAAAAATATTTGGATTGGAGATTATCGTTTTCTTTCACAGAAAGAAAGCTTACAAGGTCCTTTAAGAATACAGTGGTGAAAATGATAAAGAACACATACATTGAACTTGTCCTTGGTGACGCCTTTACAAGCTATCATTGCAAAGTTTGCATGTTGTGGAGGAGAGAAAAAACACAGCCTGAGTTGTGGCGCACTAAAAATCGTCTACACTGTCTCACCCTATGTAGTAAACAGTTGTACGAGTGGGCAAATATGGAATATTACCCTAACTATTTTATGGTCACAAACAACATCTATGCTATAAATATATTTGGAGCAGCACAATTGATTTTAACAAGGGTACTGGCATTTCTTGGATTATAAGATTGCCGACTGTTGTTTTTGGATTAGAATCCTGTAATCTGGGACAGCTTCTGTTTTATGATTGTAGCAGCATGGACATTATCCATTGGTCATGAAATATCGTGGAATATTTATTGATAGAGGTTTTCGTGGAGCATAGATTATATCTCGGTAATGCAAACGTTTGCACTACTCATATGCTGAGTGACATTCCTCAGGAATACAACATTCTAACGGGTACTATAATAAGAATAATGCATGCTTTGCAACTTGCACCTTTTATACGTTACTCTGTTGTCACGGCTGAGGTTTTATGTGGCTTCTGTATGCAAAAAAAAGAATGTCCATTCTCTATCCGAGGAAGAAGTAAGCCATCTCGTGGCTCTCGCATCAATGTATATGTCATTTGGGATTAACATTGATGCTACCTCAGTAAGACTGAAACTATGTGGAATTACAATCATGCTTGGGGACAATGATTTGACAGAGATTTGTCTACTATATATAAATGATAAGAAGACAAGATTCTTGTTTTGGGGTATTGTATATGTAGGAGTGTATATCATGGCATGTAATTGGGATTTATATTTAGACAGGTGTCTTTCAGAGGGATACAGTACTGCGCAGTGCTGTAGAACCAGATGTACTGTAGAGTGTTCTACCACCCGTCAGAGACTTCCATTGCATACACCGCCTTGACGATTGAGATGTTTAGGTCAATTGGAGCACCCTCGGAGTTAATGGATGAGAAGACATATTTCTGGTATGACTGGGCCGTTATAGATCCCCTAATGTGTCTATACTTCTTTCAATATCTGAACTTTTTCAGGCTCGGGAAAGAACAATATCAACAGGCTGCCATGGACAGCATGATACACGAAATGAAGACTGAGCCAGAGATTCCACACATGGACACGGATCTAAATATCCTTGGTTACTGCTTTATGATTGAACTCGGAATAATCGATCAATTTTATTGTAAACATGCATACAATTCTCGATATTAGATGTATGTGACTGTGACAGTTTGCATACAACGGACTTCAGAAAGGGATACAAAAATATTGTGTGATATTAGTACAATGGAAATAAATGGAAGACTATAGTGACAAAATAAATGATAAACAGAGCCTTATGTTTGCCTTTTATATATAAATTATCAAAGAGATAGAAATTTTTTTATTCCCATTTCGTTATAGACCGCTGCAAAAAATCTTTACATTGTGATGTTTCGTGAACTGAACGTTTTCATTAGCGCAAATTATATTTTCGACAGTTTTATTTTGCGTGTGAGTGTGATTATTATATGTATAAAACTTTAATATAATTCCCGTACTTTTTTCTGCCTATATTTTCAGAAATAACTTTTAATATCATATTTTCATTGTCCAATTCGTACTAGAAATTATTACTGATCACTTAGTGTATCCGCTTCGACCAAAGACGTAACATACATATGCTAAAGATGGTAATACAATGCTGGTTATGTGTATGTGTATCTAGTTATTATGCACTAGTGTGATAGAGCTTAAACTGTAAACTGTATACATGTACAAGCAAAAAGCTCTTGTTTATGCTGGAAAATATAATGCCCAGAAGTTCTGCCAATATTCTGTAGGTTATATGGAAATTGAACCCAAACTTCTGATTCAGCGTATTTCTAGTGTCGAACTGTCTACCCAAGTCCTTTTCTCTCCATCTTCTCTAAAGTAAAGTGTAGAATTGAAGAAGTTACCTACAGAGAATTTGAGCGCAAAGCGAGATTTTTCATCGCTCAACATCGTATGCATTCGGGACAAGTTGATGAAAAAATCAGGTATATTTTCTCCTAGTCGCACAAAATAAAAGAACGAATATCGTTTACTACACAGCCGCTCATCTTTAATGGTTATGAAAAGGACCAAAGTTTGCAACTTTCCGTCAATCAACGATATGCCAAAAGGATGATTACTTCGACTTTTCCATTTACCCATAAAGATTCCATTTGATTTTCTAGAATTTATCTTGATCCTGATGCTTGACCATACTTTTGTGACCAAAATAAGTGTGTTTCAATTGACTTTTCAGCACAACAGAAACATGTACTATCATCCGCATAAAGGTAGATCTTACAGGCCTCTAGTGTACCTGGAAGTTGAATTCCAACGATTTATTTTTCAGAGCGCTTTTAGATGCAAAAGGGTCATATACTAAAACACATAATAGTGGAGAGAGACTACAATCATGTCTTACTCCTCTTAAAACTGCAAAGGATTTTGATATGAAATTATTAACTATAACCGATGAATATATATCAGCGGAACATGCTGAAACCCATTTAATAAAATCTCCATGGAAGCCAAAAAATGTAAAGTTTGCAACATGAATTTATAGTTTATTATATCAAACGCTTTTTCTTGATCTAAACATATGATGATACAAGATAAAGCTATGTGTTAAACATAATCACATGTTGCGTATTAAATGCCCATTATGTAATATAGAACGGCCTTTAACGCCACACGATTTGTCCATAAGTATAATATTAGGCATAACGCTGCTTAGTGTATTTTTAAAAATTTTTGACAACATTTTTTATAAATTTAATAAGGAAATTGGTCTCTTGTTTTTCTAATTTTTAAAAAAAATTGCTGATCTTTACATAAAAGTGTAAAATATGACAGCTTTCATGCAGTTGTGTTAAGTATTCTGGTCTATTGTTGCTATCATATTTATGTCTGAAAGAAATATATTCTTTTTTCAAAAGTTTAATTCTGAATATTTAATGTTAGACATTTCGCTTGAATATCTGATGATCTCATCTTTAGTTTTAACTTTTAACCCATCCCAAAATTCCAAAGGGAAATCATGATAACAACATTTTCTCTTATCAAAATCTTGTATAAGAGTGTGTTTCAAAGGTGAATTATTACATTTCCAAATTTCTTTTCCTAAGCTCACAGAAGAATTACAAGCTAAAGATAGAAAAACTGCATCATGATCTGACTGAGAAAAATTTACTATTTGTGTATCAAAAATAAAATCTTGTGTTTTCTTTGAGATTAAAATTCGATGTCCAAAGTTCCAAATTTCTAACCGCTAATTCGTTGTATTGATGTAGGCCAATTCTATCTAATTTTGAATTGATAACTCCATTTCGACTATATACAACTCCATGAAGATTGTATTAAGTGATTTCACAGTGCCTCTTGGTGATACACAACCGCGTTTCGGCGATTCCAAACTCCATTCGGATGGCACGCACATTTCATCATCATCATCGTCGTCGTCATGCAATGATTGAGATATATCGTTCGGTCCTTGTTGGTCCCGTGTCGATCCTCTTTTGCCTATAGATGTACTGTATTTTTATTTTATTTTTATTTTTGTATTTTTTTTAACCATGTTTGGTATACAACCCAGAAGTCGGGCCTGCTGACCAAAAGAAAATGTTTACTTTCGTGAGAATGTTTCGCATTATTAATCAAGATTAACGTTTGAAAACGATGAATATGATATGCTGCGCGTCTCGTCAGAGAGAAAGTGGTATATGCCCACTATCAATATTCCCCCTTGAGAAATCTCCGCATTCACATCCGAAAGTATCCGTGCGGCCACAGGAATAAAATCAAAATGGTATAAGTTCCAAGCCTTTTATTGCGTACAGTTCGCCCATATATAGGCATTTTCTGGAAGAAACAAACGCAATTTCAGTAAATCCACAAATGATTTTGGGAATCACCTGAAAGGATTAATATGTTTTTCTGTTACTAAATGCGACTCTGAAATCGCTTAAACGGACTGGTAATTGACTCAAATGAAGTTTTACATCAATGAAATGGCGGTAAAAATAAACATAACAGACGTTTCTATATCATGTCTACTCTCTCTATAGATGCTCTATAGCTGCTATATAACTCTTAACTCTGGGTTACAGTGGTTTCAACTATCTTTCCGAAAGAAATAACCCCCTTTTGGTGATGTTCTACTCTGTTTTGATGATTGAAGAATCTGTATCGGTAATACGAATAACAGTTTTCGTGAAATAAAACTTCCCCTCGGTGACATAAGACTCCATTTCGACTATATACAACTCCATGAAGATCCTATTCAGTGATTTCACAGTGCATCTTGGTGATACACAACTGCGTTTCGTCATCATCATCATCGTCGTCGTCGTCGTGATCGTCGTCCTTGTCATGCAATGGTTGAGATATATCGTTCGGTCCTTGCTAGTCCAGTATCGATCCTCATTTGTGTATAGATGTACTGTATTTTTATTCTATTTTTATTTTTGTATTTTTTGTAGGCATGTTTGGTATACAACCCAGAAGTCGGGCCCATGCACCTTAAGTAAATGTTTAATTTCGTGAGAATGTTATGCATTGCTAAAGTTGCTCTGAGGTTGATCGTTTCATGTGTTAGATTGGATTTTATATTAATCCAGCGTTCGATTATGTATAAAGGTCATGTAAGGGTCATGTAATGTTACAGCTACTGCGCGAATACACTGTCAAATAGAATAAAGCAAAAAGTCTCCGTACGATCAACACGTCTCAACACGGTAAACATGATTAAGCAGAACGTGTTCATATATTCTTACAAAGAAATGATTGTCGCTCACTTCTCACTCAAACAATTGTACACAAACATGGTCATGTGCCGCTTTTGACGCACGCGAAGACTATATTATATATGTAATGTATATCTATATGTACCATATATGAAGAATGTAGTCTGCGGGAAGTATCACAAATGCATCAAACACCTACCTCATCTTCCATGTGATGGAATTTCTGCACATGAATATATCAACAGATGGTGCAAATCCACTAAAATATCACATGAATCTATATAATTGTCCAGTTTTGTGTCAGAGCAAATTAGCGTGTTTGCTAATGATTGCAACAGTCATCTTCCTGAAAAGACGTCAATTAATTTAAATATTTTATTCTACAGAAATTAGAATAGTATAAGCAAACTTTGTCAAATATAGCATGTTTTTTTCAAATTATGATACATATATTTTTGCGTTGTAAATGCTTAAGAATATTTAGTCATTTTGTGATAACTTAACGTTCTGTATGAATTTCCTTATCCGTATTGGTTAATTACTGCTGCCTGTCCAGTGACAGCTTTACAATTATTAGCAAACAGGACGATTTACGTCTGTACCGCCTTCAGTTCCCAATTTACACAATAGTTTGTTATTGATTAGTTTTTTGTTTCTTCGCCTATTCTTCAGTTAGGCAAAGAGCACGTGTTATCAGTATGGCAGCGCTAGAAATATGAAATTAGGAAAACTAAATAGAATTCCAATATATCCGTGAAGCACTGTTCCCCCTCACGCAGAATCTACTTTTGCATTCGTAGGCTTTCTAATGAATAGCTTTTCAAGTGTTAAATTAACAATCGATAATATATGCTAGAGGCACTGTCATATATCATCTTTTCATTAGGCACGTCCTATTACGAAACGTGATAACGTTTAAATAAATAAATGGATCGAGATTCTTCAAACTTTCCACAGTAGTATCTCTGGGTGTTGTCCCATACATCAGTAGGCTTCGAAATTGTATTCAGTAGATCCCGCTACAAGACTGCAAGCATATACTTTTAGATCTTTCGTTCTAACTGAACGACGACTTCCTTTTTAAAAAGAAACTGGTTTACCAGACCCACGTTAGGCGGAGATCTCCCAGAGTCACGCTGGAGGTCTGGTTGAACGAGACTACTAAGTTGGTAATGCAACCCGGCCTTATTTAACAAGCCGGTATCATAGGCCGGTAAGAAATAAATATGTCTCCTTATTGGTTTGTCAGTTATCTCCCTTTCTTTCATTCACAGCGATTTGAAAACTCGTCCGTTAATTCGAACAATTTAATTCAAATAACTTTTCAGTCATCAACCTTTAAGTCTAAGCAACCACTCTCCATTGTAAAAAAAAAATGAAAAACGGCACCAAGAGCTTCCTCGTTTGATGCTCAACACTAAGAACTTCCTTGTGCTGGACAGGAAGTGGGCAAGATAAAAAAAAAAAAAAAAAATAAAAAACTTGCAAGGGAAGGTTTAAGACACTCCCGCCTCCACGAGTCTTCCTACCTATGGGAGAAATAGAAGGTGGTAACATGACATCACTGGGCGGAAGTCTTCCAAGTTGAAGTCAACGGCCAGGGTGGAAGGGTTCCAAAGATGAACTTAACGGCCACACGTTCGAGACCAGGGCGCGCCATATCGTAATATGGATATCGGCTGAGGTCTACAGCCTGGAGAGGGATGAAACAGCCCATGATTCGCCAATGATGACGAAATGATAATAAATAGATTTCCCATACCGGATCGGCCGCCGCCCGGGTTACCAATGACCTCGACATCCGCTGGGCACCAGGACGGAGGTGACAAGTATGCTACTGGTGCAACTACCATCAAAGTACGGGCAAGAGATAACATCACCATTGGAACATGGAATGCCAGGACATTAAGACCAGCAGGGAAACTCGAGGAGCTAACCCATGATATGTGAAGATACCGATGGCACATCCTTGGACTCTGCGAGATGCGCTGGAAAAATTTCGGAGAGAGATCAACAGATGACGGACACAGGATCTACTTCAGTGGGCATGAGAACAAGCATGAACATGGAGTCGGGTTTATGGTATACAAGAACATTGTGAGTGCAGTCATGGGTTGTCGACCAGTGTCTAACAGGATGATTACAATCCGCGTGGTGGCATCTCCCTTTAACATCACTATCATACAGGTCCATTCCCCAGCATCTGACCATGATGACGAGGAACTGGATGAGTTCTACGACCAGCTTCAAACTCTCATAGACCAGACACCCAAGAAGGATATTCTGGTTATTCAAGGAGACTAGAATGCTAAGGTAGGAGAAGACGCAAAAGCAGACTGGCGAGAAGTCTGTGGTCCATACTGTAATAAGCAGACCAATGAGAGAGGACTCAAGCTCCTGGACTTCACCACATACAATAACCTAGTGCTAACGAACACCCTTGGCCCCCACAAACTATCCAGAAGATGGACTTAACATAGCCCAGACGGAAAACATCACAACCAGATTGATTGCATCTTGGTGAGAAAGCGCTTCCGGTCTAGCGTAAACATTGCCAGAACAAGTAGCTTCCCAGGAGCTGATATAGGAAGCGACCATGACTATCAAACTTCGTCTGAGGAAGACCAAAAACCCAAGACAAGTTAGGATCAGGTTCGACCTTGAAAAACTTAAAGATCCAAGCGTGGCACAAGCATTTGAAGCATCAATAGGCGGCAAACTTGTACCACTCACAATTCTGGGACATGAAGAAATAAACCTAGACTCCTTGATCATCACCTTCAACAAGGCAGCAATAGACACAGCCGGAGAGATCCTTGGCAAGCATCGTAGAATAAAGAAGCCTTGGGTCACAGCAGATATCCTCGACCTCTGCGATGTGAAGAGAAAACTGAAGAGTAAGCGAGGAGACCATGAAGGAGCAAAAAAATACAAAGAGATTAACAACAGGATTAAGAAGAGCATAAAGAAAGCAAAATAAAGCTGGTTAGAGGACCAATGCAAGGAAGTCGAGAAAAGCCTGAACCAGAATGACAGTAAAAGGGCATATCAGTTGGTGAAAGACCTGACAACAGAGAAACAGGGGAGATCTAATACGATTCAGGACAAAACTGGTAAGAATCTGACAGAAAACCAAGACATTCTTAACTGATGGACGGAATACTGTTCGGAGCTTTACAACCACGAGACTTCTGGAGACCAAGCTGTATTAAACGTACCACTGACCACAACAGAGGTTGACCACCCGATCCGCAGGGACGAAGTAGAGGCTGCAGTAAAGGCGCTAAAGAAGGGGAAGTCAGCTGGGGTAGACAATATACCAGCAGAACTTGTTAAAGCAGGAGGAACTTCCATGATAGATGTCCTCACAACAATCTGCAACCAAATCTGGCAAACAGGAGAATGGCCCACCCCATGAACCCAGATTCTAATCGTGACTCTTCCTAAAAAAGGGAATATACAACTGTGCCAGAACTACCGAACATTCAGTCTCATCAGTCACCCAAGCAAGGTTATGCTTAAGAGCATTCTCAATAGACTGAAACCCCAAGAAGAGCACGTCATTGCGGAAGTTCAGGCAGGTTTCAGAGCAGGTCGTAGCACTACAGAACAGATCTTCAATCTTAGAATCCTCTGTGAAAAATATCTCCAGCATCAACAGAACCTCTATCATGTCTTCATTGACTTCAAGAAGGCTTTCGACAAGGTATGGCATGCAGCCGTGTGGGCCACCATGCGGATATACAACATAAACGCAAAACTAATCCGCACTATAGAAACCCTGTATGACAAGGCGACTAGTACAGTTCTCGTCAATGGCAACATAGGAGACTGGTTCATAACCACAGTCAGAGTCTGACAGGGCTGCCTTCTCTCACCCACTCTCTTCAAAATCTACCTCGAAAGGATCATGTCCGACGCCTTGGAAGACCATGAGGGCAGTCAGTGTTGGAGGCAGAACAATCACCAACCTGCGCTTCGCTGATGATATCGATGGCTTAGCAGGAGATGAAGAAGAAATGGAAACCTTAGTGAACCATCTCAATCAAGCATCACTAAGATATTTGATGGAGATCAACGCTGAAAAGACAAACCTAATGACAAACAACCCGAGTGGCATCCAAAAGGAAATAAGAGTGAATGGACAGAAGCTGGGCACAGTAACAAGCTTCAAGTACCTAGGTGCTATTGCCTCTGATGAAGGTTCAAAACCTGAGGTTCTTTCCAGGATTGCGCAGATAACAGCTGCTCTGACTAGGCTGAAGCATACTAGTATTTGGAAAGACAGCAACATCACGCTTGGGTCCAAGATCAAGCTTATGCGCTCCCTCGTCATGTCCATATTCCTATATGCATGTGAGACATGGACCCTAACAGCAGAATTAGAGAGAAGAATCCATGCCTTAGCGATGAGATGTTATCGAAGGATCCTGAAAATCTCGTACTTAGACCGCGTCTCTAATGCGAAGGTGCGCACTAAAATCCAAGGTGCAATTGGACCTTATGAAGATCTGCTCACCACTGTAAAGAAACGCAAACGTAGATGGTATGGTCACGTCTCACGCTCAACTGGCCTGTCAAAGACAATCCTACAGGGCATAGTGAGAGGAAAGAGAAAACGAGGCAGACAGAAGAAGAGATGGGAAGACAATATCAAAGAGTGGACAGGCATTCGGAGAACAGGGCGAAATGGAGAGAGATTGTCGCAAAGTCATCAGTGGCTCCCCTACGACCAGCAAGGTTACGGGAGAAATGAATGAAAACTGAAAAGCCATCCTCACAATGGAAAAAAGTCAGTCCATTTTGTTATGCCTCTAGCGCCCTCCTTCTAGTCGAAAAAACAAGCTGACTGAATCTCTCTTTTTGGAACAGTTTCCTAACCTCCTAGAATATGGGAATTCGATAGGTGGCAGTCTGATTATTCTTAGAGATTTTAACTTTCGCTTTGACTGTCCTGGAAACCCATACGCATCAAAATGCCTAGATTCCATTCACATTTTTAACCTCAAACAGTCAGTTAGCCAACCCACACATAAACATGGTCACATATTAAACTGGATTCTTCGTAGACCTGATGATAATATTCTACAGTCTTCATTAGTGTCCCACGAACTTGCATCAGATCACCACTGTGTCATATGCAATCTTGACGTATCAGTTCCTAATTCTCCATCTTTGTTTGCTACTAAGAGAAACCTCCATATGATTAATAGAACCAAACTAATGCATGCAATCCAAGTAAACCTTTGTTACTTCCTACAGCAGAACAACTTTATAAGTGCTTGCGTTCATTGCTTGACAAACATGCCCCAGCAACCAAGTGCAGAGTATCCATTCAGATGTGTTCTCCATTGTATAGTGATGTTAGGGACCAGCTTCGCACTGCTAAAAGAGAACACAGTAAGGCTGAGAGGCTTTGACTTTCATCCGGTCTCACTATTCATAAGAAAATCTATGAAGCCGCTAAGAAGAATGCTACAAACATAGGTCATGCAGCGAAATCAACCTATTTGAGTACTAAGATCACTGAAATTTCCAGCTGCAAAGAGCTTTTCGATATTACTAGCAAGCTAATGCCAAGGAATAAATGTACACCACTTCCAACAACCTTCTCCCCTTTCGATCTTCCGGACCGGTTTGCAAATTTCTTCCGTGACAAAGTGCAAACCATGAGAGATCAGCATGACAACACAATTTCAATTGACTCATCGTCACCACACAGTTGTGATACAGAATTTCAAAGGCAACCTTTAACAGCATTTGGGCCTGTCTCTACGGATTTCTTACGCACAATCCGACAAAGAGTGCCCCAAAGTCACGTGAACTTGATCCGATTCCGATATCACTGTTGCTTGAGTGCTTAGATTCAATATTGCCTTCACTAATCGATGTTATTAATACTTCTCTCTCATCTGGGAAATTCCCATCATTTGTAAAGCCTCTGTTGGAGAAACCAAACGCTTGACCCTAACGATCTAATAAAACGTCCGCCGTTTCTAACTTCCCATTCATGTAAAAAATCTTAGAAAAGTTGTTCTGTCCCAACAGCTATCTCATCTGAATTTTAATAGTCTTTATAGCAATTTACAGTCTGTATATCGTCCTCGCCACAGTACTAAAACTGCCCTTCTGAAAGTAGTTAACGACCATCTCTCTGCTTTGGATAGTGGAAAGATTACAGTCCTAACCCTCCTTGACTTGTCTGCAGTATTTGACACAATGGACCATGATATATTACTTCACCGTCTCTAGCATGTATTTGGCATTCGTAATACCGCCTTACTATGGTTCAAGTTATACTTAGTAGACAGGACACAAATTGTGTCCGTAGATGGGAAACATTCCAGCCCAGTTGATCTATGTTTTGGTGTTCCACAGGGGTATATTCTTGGAACCGTTCTCTTCATTCTATACACTCAGTCACTCTCAAGTGTCATAGATCGTCATCCGGTGTCTCACCAATTGTACGCTGATCCCATCCAAATATACAAATCTAACTACCCAACTAAAGTTGATCCTACCATCCAAGGCGTAGAGAGGTGTATTTCCGATGTGAAGTCATGGATGACATGTAACATGCTGTAGAAGAATGATGATAAAACTGAAGCTATTCTGATCACCACACAAAGACTTTTTCATTCCCATCCTTTATTTCAAACAATAAGTATCAGTAACACCAGCATTAAATTCACACAATCAGTACGAAAGCTAGGTGTCACTCTAGACAGTACTCTCTCATTACGCCAACATGTCATGAACATATGCAAGACTGCATATCTGGAGATGCGATGTATCAGCTCCATTCGCAATTTTCTTTCAGTTGATGTCACAAAAATACTTGTGTGTTCCTTAGTTCTCTATAGACAGGACTATTGTAATTCTCTTTTATCTGGTTCGACTCAGTATCTTCTACATAATCTTCAAAAAGTTCAAAACAAATACCAAGAACCGAGCACTCCTCATCCCTGTTATGTACCCTCCACTGGTTACCTATTCGCTCCAGAATCAAACACAAAATCTGTTCTCTATGCTATATTTCGCTGACTGCATCCAGTCAAAAATACCTATCAGACCTCACCCACGTGTACACCCCTTCTAGATACTTACGCTCCGCTTCTGACACTAGTTTTCCCATTATTCCCACTATCAAAACGAAGTCATACAGAAAATGTTCTTGTGTGTACCAGAGCCCAGCTACCTGGAACGAATTGTCTGTTGAACGTAGACACAATGACACTGTGATCTCATTCAAGAGTACTCTGAAAACTCACCTATTTCGACTGCAAGAACAGACATAAGACTTAGCAATGTTCCTTAGCTTAATTATTTCATGGTGTTTGCTTTTGTAATCGTGTAATCGAGTTCATATATGTATCCTTATGTGTTAGCTAATACTGTAAGGCTCTTAGAGGTTCTAAAGACTAAGCGCTGTACAAAGTCCTCAATATTATTATTATTTGCTAATAGTATTTAGGCCTTAATGATTCATTATATCCTACTGAAATACCGTACGATGCCGTCCCGGTTGTCGACATGCCCGTCCAGACGTCCGGTCATACATACCTCGTGCCAAGCGACCGTAAATCGTTCACGTCGGCAACCTGTGCCACATACAGGTCTATAGGAGCGTTGAATGCGGACCCTTGATAGATCCGTCCGTTTCACCTCGTCTGCGGCAAGACCGGTACCGGAGCGGTCCAGATCACCATCAGCGCGGTCGACACCCGTACCGACCATTATACCGGCGAGACAGCCGTCCGTTTCGTTAAGACAAAATTCGTCCTACGGATCCGGGTAGTCATATGTTCACGGTGTACCCATTGGGGCAGTACCGCAACACATTCAGGCACGACGAAAATGCCTCTTTCATGCCGCCACGCATGTTATATATGGACATTGAAGCCGAGCTTGACCAGGATAACTCACACAGCAAGTGTGAGGATCAGCCTGAAGATCTAATGTAGTCAGATCCTACCTTGGAGAGGACTGACTTCAGCTTTAAAGCGACCGTGGAAGAAATTTACCGAGTGTTGCCAGCTTCGGAATGACCTACACCCCCTATCGCCACACTTGGCCTATAAGGTAAAGGTTTAGGTAGATCTAGAGGATGAGGAGGACTGTCCCTCCTTTCGTCTTCTTCCAAAATCGTCCAAAAATTAAAAAGAAATTGTCGATCCAGGCAATTCTAAGACTTTCTTTTCAGAAAGCCAATTACCAGACTTTTTCAAGATTCACTTGGACGCCTTTCAGTTTGAGCTCCAGGCCTTATATAAGAATTTAGCGGCTGTAAAAATGACTGTTCCTATTTTCTATAAAGTTGATAAAAATGTGTTTCACGCTACATTGAAGCTGGTACGTAATATCATAACCACGTCTTCGATGTTGGACTTGGCCTCGTTAGCAATTTTTCGGCTCGCCAAACAAATCGGGTAGCGATCATGGCTGGGAGTCGAGAGCTAGAATTTCGAAGGTCATCAACAGAGCAGCACATGGCGAATGTTCTGCTTGCCTCTGCTAACTTGGACTTAGTGCGACGAGACGCATGTCCACGTTCAACATCATTTAAGCAGCATATGCCCTGACGTTGCGGACGACAACCCTTGGGTCGCCACTGCTGTAAAAACATCCTACCTTGTGTGAATGGGGTGGTTGTTTTGTTTAAAATAGGAAGGTATGGACATTATAGATGGAAATATAGATTTTCCCTTTATTTATATGACGGATTATTATTTATATGACTGATTATGAGGGATTATAAAGGGGTTAGGATTAGGGTTGTTAATTTTATTTAGAAGGAATAGATAACTGATTGGTGGATAGTAGATTAATGGGTACTGGATAGTAGATAAATGGTTTGTGGATAATAGGTAACTGGGTGCTGAGCGTTGATATTAGATATTGAAGCTATAAATAGTAGATAATTGGTTTTTCAATAGTAGATCACTGGGTGGTGGATAGTTGATTACTTTGTGTTGATAGTATATAATTGGTTGGTAGATAGTAGATCACTGGCTGGTGGATAGTAGATAACTGGGCTCAGGATATTAGATAACTGTTTGGAGGATAACAGATTACCGGGTGATGGATAGTAGATATCTGGATACTGGCCAGTAGATAATTCGTTTGTGGATAGTAGGTCCCTGTGTGCTGGATAGTAGATAACTGGTTTGTGGATAGTAGATAACTGGTTGCTGTATAGCAGATAACTGCTTGGTGAATAGTAGATAATTGGGTGTTGAATAGTAGATCACTAGGTGTTAGATTGTAGGTAACTGTGTATTGATCGTAGTTAATCAATTGGTAGATAGTAGATCCCTGGGTGTTGGACAGTTGATAACTGGTTGGTGGATAGTAAATCACTGGCCTTCCCGGTTGACAAACTCTAACCCATTACATTTCTGTCCAAAATAGAAACAACACACCAACTCTTCTTGTGAAACGTATGCTGTAATATGATATTTCAGTTAGAGAGCAGACCGTCGTCTCATTCTACACTGTTAAAAACATGCCTTTTAACATGGAGGCCTCATGTTAATTTCCCGTTCGTCCCAATTAAGTTTCAACCTTTTTTCCCTATAAACTTTCGACCATGTATTTTCCCATATTAATTTCCCGTTTGTCTCTATAAACTCTCGATCCTATTTAACACAGAACTCCCTACAGTATAATATTTAGAGGGCAGAGAAACTCACAATTTACATCAAGCACACGCAATAATGTTACACAAACAGACTGTTTCACCTGACGTCATAAGTTATTTCCGCTCCAGTGCAGACTTATACCTCAGGCTACACTGTTAAAAATATAACTTTCAAGATGGTGCCTATGTCAAATTTCCCAAGCCAAATCTTCTCACATGTATTCAACGCCTGTCCAGACCGACTTCTCCTTCACGCCTGACTCTTGTTAGGGGATTTTTGCGAAGGAAAGGATTCAAACATATGATTGGGGAGAAAATCTCGCGAGCAAGAAGGCCCTCTCCTTGAAGGCTTATGAGGGAAGTGGCGTATATTCAGGGACTGGTGCACAGTCAACAGCACCGTCCCTTTGAATGCCTCAATTCCTCAACTGGCTGACTTTTTCTCTGGCTGTATGAGGAGAAAAAGCTGTCCCCGATTATAATCAAAGGCTCCATAATATCTGACTCTTTCAGGCATCACGGCAGAGGGAACATCGGCCATGATAAAGATCTATCAGACCTATTAGCCAATTTTGACTTGAAGAGACCAAACTCCCTCACCCTATTTCCGAAATCGAATCTGTCATGGGTTTTGACATGGCTAATGTAAGATAAATTTGAGCCTTTAGCCAGAATCTCACTGAAGCTACTATCATACAAAACGTCTTTTCTGATAGCTTTAGTTTCGCCATGCAGGGTGAGCGATTTACATGCTCTTTCCGTGGATCCGAACTATCTTCAGTTCAGAATGGATGGTTCCGTGATTATAATAACGTAACCAGGCTTCGTACCCAGGAATAGGCTGCCGTCAGCTGGCAACCAGAGAGTCTTCATACGGTCTTTCTCTCTCTTCCATAGATACGTCGAGAGAAGCGACCATGCAAGGTCCTGTTTGCGCCCTCGAGCATTACTTGAAATACACAGAGAAAAGTCGTGAAACAAGGAAACGACTCGTTCTTCTGGTGAATGTCTGGAAAGAGCAGAGGCACACTAAGGGTAAATGGCACCCGGGCGACGATGATGGCCCAAAGGGCCAGAATACGAAACCCGAATTTGTATCAGTTGTTTTGGCGCTCCGAGACTTCTGGCGCCTGGGGCAACCGCCCCGTCCGCCCCCCTCCTCCCATCCCTTTAGTACGCTACTGGGAAAGACGTGTTATGTATGATGTTTATATAATATTATAAATATTTTAGGAAATTATAAATGTTTCTTCACTTTAATATTTGCTTAAATCTTAATGTTTATCAGGAAAAACATGTTTAACTAGTGTCCTTGAATTAGGTTGTTTTGATCAATATGTTTTCTCAATTTGAAGGTCAAGGTTGATTTTTGTTTACAAGTAAAAATTTCATTAAGATGACTCACATTCTAGAACATTCTGTCATGTGACCAATCTTTATATATATCATGTTTGGTGGACATTTTTTCAGTTTTGACATTACCATCAGTCTTGTGAAGAGCTATTACAGTTGTGAAAATTCATTCCAAATTCTAAGAGAGGAATTATTTTAAATATTTATTGGATTATAACAGTGCTCATAAACTTTTGGATTTTGGATTTTTAATTGATGATTTTGGAATTTATGTGAACTTATTCAAAGATTTTGGAATACTTCATTTTGACATCAGCACATCAAGATTTCTAGTACATCAGGGCTTTGGAGACCATTGGCACATAATAACATTCAACGACACAGCCGTGAATTCTAAACATTCTATATTTAGGACTTGTGATTAGAACAATCATTCTTATTGGATTATTAGGATTTCAAAACACATTACTGTAAATGACTTTTGATTTTTCATTTTAATTATCTAGTAATAAATTGTTTGTTGATTTTTTACTTGATTTGTTGGTTTCACTTTCTTTCTGTTACATTTTTCTTAGACCATAGAGTCGTAACAGTAATTGGGGTCCGTTCCGGGATTTAATTTCTTTAAATCATATTAGAGATATTAAATTTATCTTTGAAATTCATATTGATTTTGTCTCTGAATTTTTTTTTTGTCTTTGGCAAAGATTTTTGATAGAGAAATTTGTTTTGTGTGAAACCAACAAGCATTTACAATGGCATCTAATGTTCAGAATTTCATTTCAAAACCTACCAGGAGGGGTTAGAATGCATGAGAAAGGATGAGTTGCTCGAGCTTGCCAGAAAATACAGTCTATCTGAGGCAAAAGTATCATTGACAAAACAGGAGATAAAGATTATTTTGATTCAGTATTTAGTAGGAAAGGGAATTTTTGAAAATAGTGCTTTAAGTTTGAAGAGAAAGCCTGTATCTGGTTCTGACAGGAAATTAAGGGAATTAGAGTTAAAGAACCAGATGGATTTAGAATTGGCAAAGCTTCAGATTCAGAGATATAGAGAGAGAAAGAAGAGAGGCAGATCCAAATGCAGAAAGAAGAGAGGCAGATGGAGAGAGAGAAAGAAGAGAGGCAAATACAGATGGAGAGAGAGAAGGAAGAGAGGCAGATACAAATGCAGAAAAAAGAGAGACAAATACAAATGCAGATGCAAAGAGAAGAAAGGGAAATGCAATTTAAATTAAGAGAATTAGAACTGGCAAACAGAGCACACTCCACTCCTTTAAACACAAGTTCAGGTTTTGATGTTACTAGATATATTAGGTTAGTACCCCCTTTTCAGGAAAAAGAAGTAGATAAATACTTTCTTCATTTCGAGAAAATAGCTGAAAACTTGAAATGGCCCAGAGAGCATTGGACTTTGTTGTTACAGAGTGTACTTATTGGCAAAGCTCGTGAAGTCTACATTTCACTGTCAGTACAACAAAGCACTGATTATGATGTGGTTAAGGAGTACATCTTGAAAGCTTATGAGTTGGTACCAGAGGCATATCGACAAAAGTTTGGGAATTGTAGAAAAGAAACTGGACAAACTCATGTCGAATTTGCAAGGGATAAAGAACAACTATTTGATAGGTGGTGCTCAGCCAAGAAAGTTGATCAAGCTTATGATAACCTCAGACAGCTCGTATTAATTGAAGAGTTCAAAAGGTGCATCAATAGTGATGTTAAAACCTATCTTGACGAGCAGAATGTGGAAACTTTGGAAAATGCTGCTCGTATGGCTGATGATTATTCCTTGACTCACAAAATTTCATTTGGCAATAAGTCGTCCTCTCAGCAGTTTTCTGGTAAAAAAACCATTTCAATCTCATTCGAGTACTTCCAAATTTCACAACAGCACAACTGTTAGGAATCAAACATCTGATAAGACTGATCAGAAATCCTTATCTCTTCCTACGTGCACTTATTGTAAAAAGAAAGGGCACGTTATTTCTGAGTGCTTCAAGTTGAAAAATAAGCAACAGAGTAAAGACAGAGCTTTTCCAAATGCTCTTATTTCTACGAGGTCAAGGTCACGGTCTTGTATTGAAAGCAATACATTTGTTGGGTCAAACAAACCCCAGTCTGATTCTATTTTGGAGGCTTATGAACCATTCATGTCAGAAGGTTCTATATCACTTATTGGTGATTCTGCCAAGCCTATCCCAATTAAAATATTAAGGGACACTGGAGCTTCTCAGAGTCTTTTATTATCAGGTACTTTGCCTTTGTCTGAGGAGTCTTCTTCAAGTGAAAGTGTTCTTGTTCAGGGAGTAGAGTGCGGCTTTGTAAATGTTCCTCTTCATTGTGTAAATTTGGCATCAGACTTAGTTTCTGGACCTGTGACTGTTGGGGCAGTGACCCATAGAGGGTGTTCATTTATTACTAGGCAATGACCTAGCTGGAGATAAGGTTGTGGTTAATCCACTTGTAACTGACAAGCCTTGTTTGGATCAGAAAGTTGATCCTGTCGAAACTGAAATCCCTGATTTGTACCTTGCTTGTGCAGTTACTAGAGCTATGGCAAAAAGAGCTCTTGAGAGTGATGTTGATCAGGATATTATTCCTTTAGCTGACACATGTATTGGTCAGTTTTTTGATGAGGTCACTTTTTCCTCAGGTATTGATCAATCAAACGGTATTGATCACAGTGATCCTCTTTTGGCAACTCATTCTCTTTGTTCTAATCAGGATGACAAACGACAATCCCTTGTCGTTGAACAGGAGCAAGATCCCGAGATATCTTGTTTGTTTCAGAGGGCTATTAGTGAAACTGAAGCCACACAAGTTCCAGTATGTTACTTTGTGAAAAATGGGGTCCTTATGAGGAAATGGAGACCACCTAATGTACCCGCTGGTGACGAGTGGTCAGTGAGCTATCAAATTGTTGTTCCTAAGTCATATCGACAGGAAATTCTTAATTTAGCCCATGAAACTCCTTTGGCTGGTCATTTAGGAGTCCGTAAGACTTATCACAAGATCTTGAATCATTTGTATTGGTCGAAACTCAAAAGTGATGTTTCTAAATACTGCAGATCTTGTCACACTTGTCAAATGGTAGGAAAACCCAATCAGAAGATACCTAAGGCTCATCTGCAACCTATTCCTGCATTTGATGAACCATTTAGTAGAATAATGGGAGACTGTGTTGGTCCTTTACCTAAAATCAAGTCAGGCAACCAATACTTGTTGACCATCATGTGTGCATCTACAAGATTTCCAGAGGCAATTACTCTGAGAAATATAAAAACTAAAACTATTGTGAAAGCTTTGGTGAAGTTTTTTACACTTGTTGGCCTTCCCAAATCTGTCCAGTCAGATCAAGGATCAAATTTTATGTCTGGAATTTTCCAACAAGTTATGCATGAATTAGGCATCCAACAGTTTAAATCTTCTGCCTATCACCCTGAAAGTCAAGGTGCTTTGGAAAGATTTCATCAAACTTTGAAGAATATGATTCGATCATATTGCTTTGATACAGAAAAGGATTGGGATGAGGGTGTTCATTTGTTGTTGTTTGCTGTTAGGGAATCAGTTCAAGAGTCGTTGTGTTTTAGTCCCTTTGAACTAGTTTTTGGTCATACTGTCCGTGGACCATTGAAATTATTGAAAGAGAAACTTCTTTCAAATGAAGACTCAAAGATTAATCTTCTTGATTATGTTTCTGATTTCAAATACAAGTTGTCAAAGGCCTGTGAAGTAGCAAGAAATAATCTTCACACTACTCAGTCAAAAATGAAATTAAGGTATGACAGAAATTCACAGGAAAGGAGTTTTAAACCTGGTGACAAAGTTCTGGCTCTCTTTCCCATACCTCAGAATCCTCTTCAGGCTACATTTTATGGTCCTTATACCGTTGAAAAGAAAGTAAATGACTTAAATTATATCATTAACACTCCTGGGAGACGGAAACAGAAACAACTTTGTCATATAAATATGTTAAAGGAATATTTTGACAGAGATAGCTCAGCTAATTATTCTGTTAATATAGTTGTACCTGTCCCACACAGTGAAGATATCAACGATGGAGTACGATCAGACTATAGTGACTCTGGTATAACCAATCTTCGGAATTCAGAAATATTGAACAAGCTAGACCAGAAACTTTCACATCTACAACAACAGGAAAGAAAAGAACTAAAACAGCTATTACATGAATATGAGCACTTGTTTCCTGATGTTCCAAGACGAACAAGTAAAATTTATCATGACGTTGACATTGTAGATTCTGCGCCTGTGAAACAGCATCCTTATAGGATGAATCCTCTCAAACAGAACTATCTGAAGAAAGAAATTCAGTATTTACTGGAGAATGATTTCATAGAACTAAGTCAAAGTAACTGGAGTTCACCATGTATTCTTGTTCCCAAGCCAGATAATACATTCCGTATGTGTACTGACTATAGAAAAGTCAACAGTGTCACCAAAACTGATTCATTTCCAATCCCAAGAATGGACGATTGCATTGATAAAATTGGAAATGCGGAATATGTCACCAAGTTTGACCTTTTAAAAGGATTCTGGCAAATTCCACTGACGGAAAGGGCAAAAGAAATTTCAACATTTGTAACTCCAGATGGACTTTATCAATATAAAGTCATGCCGTTTGGAATGAAAAATTCGCCTGCAACGTTTCAACGTCTGATGAACATGATAACATTTGGTCTTGATAATTGTGACGCTTATATCGATGACGTCATTATCTACAACAACACCTGGGAAGATCATTTGGAAACCATTCGAAAATTCTTCGATCGACTCAGTGATGCGAATCTGACAATTAATTTGAGCAAAAGTGAGTTTTGCCATGCTTGTGTCACATTTTTAGGACATATTGTGGGACAACGTCAAGTTAAACCTATAGAAGCTAAGGTCAAAGCTATCTCTGAATTTCAAGTTCCAATTTGTAAAAAGCAACTGATGCGATTTCTAGGAATGGCTGGATATTATCGGAAATTTTGTTCCAATTTTTCCAAAATTGCTGAACCTTTGACAAGTTTATTGAGTAAGAAAACCAAATTTTGTTGGTCTGACAAGTGTCAGGAATCTTTTGACAAGTTAAAGGCCATGCTTAAGAATGCACCAGTTCTTTCTGCACCAAATTTCAGCCAATCATTTAAATTATCTGTTGATGCAAGTGATGTAGGGGTTGGTGGAGTATTGATTCAGGAAGACAAAAGTGGTGTGGATCACCCTGTGTGTTATTTGTCTAAAAAACTAAACAAGCACCAGAAAAATTATTCCACATTTGAGAAGGAATGTTTGGCTTTGATATTGGCTTTACAGCATTTTGAAGTGTATGTTACCTCAGCTCTTTCTCCAATTATTGTGTACAGTGATCACAATCCCCTTACTTTCATCAACAAAATGAAAGATAAAAATCGGAGATTGTTGAGATGGAGTTTGATATTGCAAGAATATAACATTGACATCAAACACATCAGGGGAAAAGACAATGTGATTGCAGATGCACTCTCACGTGCCTAGAAATGTAATATTGCTTGATGTAATTAAGTCCAGTATCATAAAACATGTTCTTATGTAATTTTGGTTATTATAGTATTAGATGTATATTCAAAAGAAAGCTTTATTATATAAATCTTTCTTTTTCTTTATGAGGGGAGGTGTTATGTATGATGATTATATAATATTATAAATATTTTAGGAAATTATAAATGTTTCTTCACTTTAATATTTGCTTAAATCTTAATGTTTATCAGGAAAAACATGTTTAACTAGTGTCCTTGAATTAGGTTGTTTTGATCAATATGTTTTCTCAATTTGAAGGTCAAGGTTGATTTTTGTTTACAAGTAAAAATTCCATTAAGATGACTCACATTCTAGAACATTCTGTCATGTGACCAATCTTTATATATATCATGTTTGGTGGACCTTTTTTCAGTTTTGTCATTACCATCAGTCTTGTGAAGAGCTATTACAGTTGTGAAAATTCATTCCAAATTCTAAGAGAGGAATTATTTTAAATATTCATTGGATTATAACAGTGCTCATAAACTTTTGGATTTTGGATTTTTAATTGATGATTTTGGAATTTATGTGAACTTATTCAAAGATTTTGGAATACTTCATTTTGACATCAGCACATCAAGATTTCTAGTACATCAGGACTTTGGAGACCATTGGCACATAATAACATTCAAGGACACAGCCGTGAATTCTAAACATACTATATTTAGGACTTGTGATTAGAACAATCATTCTTATTGGATTATTAGGATTTCAAAACACATTACTGTAAGTGACTTTTGATTTTTCATTTTAATTATCTAGTAATAAATTGTTTGTTGATTTTTTACTTGATTTGTTGGTTTAACTTTCTTTCTGTTACATTTTTCTTAGACCATAGAGTCGTAACAGAGGATATCACCCCTCAAGCCGTAGCATCTTGGCTGAAGCGGGTTAAGTCTCAAAAGATCAGAGCCACCTCATGAAGTTTTCAGCTCATGAAATTAGAGTGATCTCTGCGAGCCTGGATTTCAAACTTAACGTTTCGATCCGAAACGTAATAGCTGTTGGCTGGCATGTAGAGCCAACCTTCTTGAGCCTTTATTTCAGGGATTTAGCTTCGCTGAGACAAGATCTGAATCTGGTGGGTCCAGTGGCTGCTGCCCAGTTGACCACTAGACCCAGTTGACGTCAGCACAGCCTCCACACTGGCATAGTTTAGCGCTGTCGCTGGATTAGCCCATAAAAGGTTTGTCGTTAAGAAGAGTTCATTAATCTGCTTCTTTACCGGGTATAATTGTCACGGATCACGTTACCTTCGGCTGTGCTGCTTTCAAGTTAGGAGAACGGGTTATCTTTCATTTAGGGTATCCAGCCTTTCTTCCCTCGAAGGATGTCCGGGGTATAGGCAGAACGCTGGGCATTCTCTCCGCCTATTACCTATTCTCATAACGTTAATGTGTTTAGTAAACGTATTTGAAGGAGAAAGCAAATTTTTCAGTAAATTGTGTTTCTCTGAGAATATTTACCCGATCAAATTATTTTAAAACCCTCCCAACTTCCCAGCCATTTGAGCAGCCTTAAAACTAGCGACACCTGGCGGCTGCAATGGGAGATAATGGACAGAGGGAACTGCCTTTCGTCTATATCATATAAAAGGAAAAGAAGATTTTTGTCTTTTTGGGAGGGTTGGATTCAAGAGGTGACACGCTTATATTCACAAACGTTAATGTGATCGGGTAAATATTCTCGGAGAAACATAATTTACGGACAAATTTGCTTTCTTTATCGCTTCAAAATAAATTCAATAATTATAAGGAGTAAACAGAAAGAAAGAAAGAACGAAAGAAAGAAAATTTTAACAGAAGAAATAATATTTTTTTTTTCAACCCTGCTACTTAAATACATTTGGCAATTATAATTAAAATAATTAAGCTTAATATTATTAGCCCCCCCCCCCGCCCCTTGTGTATGAGATATCAGCCATAAGAACCACAATTAATCTAGATTTCATCTATAAAATTAATAATTTTAAACTCTTGATAATAATGATACTTATCATTATTTTCCATACTCATTTTAGTTTTTATTTCTTTCATGTTTTCTTGGTATTTCATAAAAAAAAAAAAGGTTTCATTACCCCAGAGACATTACGGTGCCAAGGTTCTGGACCTTGGACTCGCCGTTAACAATTTATGAGGAAATATTACTATGAAATATTCATAATAGTGGATCAAAAGAACCAGATTAAACTATAGCTAGTATAAATGTGTCAGAGGTTTTGGGCAGAGAGAGAGAGAGAGAGAGAGAGAGAGAGAGAGAGAGATAGAGAGAACAAGAAAGAGAAAAGCTGTATAAGCACATATTACATGTAGTATTTTCGTATTCTTACATTTCATCTTTTATGAACTTTGTCATCCTTCCTTTCATTGTTTGCTAAATTCGTTTTTGGTGATTATTCGTTAATTTTCATTTTTATTTTGTTGTTGTGGTTGCAAATTTCCTTTCATTTTTAAATTTAGGCACCGCATCTGAATTACAGCAACTATGGTTACTAGTTATTGTTATTAGATTCGATGTATAATAATCATAAATGATAATAACTACTAAAGCAAACGAATTGTGCAAGCTGTTTTAATTACAAGAAAATATTTTTATGCTTTTTTCTGAAGAAAAAAAGTTTGGAACTGACAGGAAATGTTAAAAACATTATAAATTAAACAGTCATCTTTGCTCCTCTCAATAAAGTTAAGTTTGCAATCTGCATTAAAATTTTCGTTGATTTTTGTATTAGGCCTCCCGCAATAATGCTGCATACCAGTATCATTTGGTTACTTTTTTCTTGTTGCCACGAAGTTTTCTTCTATATTTAAAGACGTTTTCTTTCATTTAAACCATATTTTCTATTTAAATATCTGTAATGACTCATTGCAAAAGTGTGTCCCGGGATCGTACGTAGATACAGTCTCAGCAGGCCCAGACAATATATATATAGTATTATCACAGTAACGCGATCTTGATTGCTAGATCACGTCGAATTGTCAGCATTTGAAAATCCGGATCATGACGAGACGCGAAGCGTCGAGTCATGATCCGGATTTTTATGCTGACAACGAGACGTGATCTAGCAATCAAAATCACATTACTGTGATAATGATATTTTTGTTATATACCTTTCAATTTTCAGATAATTTAATAAAATCACTATATGTAGTTGAAAAACACAAGAAATTGATAAACATTTCAACCACTTTAATACGAACTTCATCTTAAAGCATAAACCGAATTACTTTTTGAAAGGCTGACATGCGCATGAAAATTAGTTTTATGAATAAAGTTTGTGAAACAACGCTCGCTCAGTTTGACTACCATCACTGTCAATAACACGAATTCTTCGATGCTTGAGGGCAGACTACTCATATATGTGATTCACAGTCATTGTGCAGTTCTGAAATTTTGCATCACGGAAGTTTTCACCAGCTGAATGACTGGAAGTTTCTTTTAGAGGCCAGAGCCAATGCGGTTAAACTGTTTCGGGCGGGACATTGTGAGAGGCTCCGATGGGAACTTGACACGGTAATGACAACATTATTTTGACAGTTATTTACAACCGGATTGGAGAAATTGTTGGAACTTGATGGTACAAATTTGTTGCAGAGAATATTACTCATTTATAATTTCAAATTCATCCATTATGCGTGAAACACGCCAACGTTACCATTTATGAATTTCCGTAAATGGGTTGTACTGTACAACTGTAATGTTTTGGTACGCGATTTCCGAATATGATTTTGTTTCAGACGAACATTTTGGGAATATTTTACTACTTCAAAATAAAGGGAAAATGCTTTTTTATTGTTGTTGTGACAAAAACATGGTTTAGACCTTTCAGATATTTTACATATAACGCAAGGTTTCTTAACTAACGTCGCTGTGAGAGTTTTGTTTACTGCTAGTGTTGGCATTCCATTGCTAGGGGTGCTGCTATTGTCACAAGGAAACCTCGAGGATAAAGTAGTCTCAGCCTCGTTTGAGAGTATAATAAAGATCGATAACCAGCGGTCCCACGAGTCAAAGGAAGGTGTGTACATTTCGACTTACTTCCCTCTTTTTGTTATAAATGCGATGTTGCAATAGTTGAAGCGACAGGTATCCAAGACCAAACATATTATTGTTTAGTTCTTTGATATTTTCTTTACATATATATATTGACATAAGCAGCGCTATTTATGTACCGTTTCGATTTGGAATGAATATGCATAAACACTTTCATTTAGATTTGATCTTGATTCGCACAGATAACAGTTTCCCAAATTTGTGATTTGTCCGGCACGTGGGCTAGGCATTAACCCCCCCCCCCCCTTCCCCGCATTCCCATGTATGTGAGATGCCAGCCACAATAACAACAACAAACCTAGGTTTCGTCTCTAAGATGAATTAAGACTCGTTATACAATTTAAATATATCATACACCTTTTACTCTATAGATTGCCTCTGGTCCATTACGTATCGTACCCCACCTCCTGTCTTCGAAAGTATTTACAAATTGTACCCGACACAATCACGCTCCAGCTGAGGAGTATTTAATCCCTTTAGACCTTACAAATTTTAAACCAAACCTTGTTCTGTCAGCACAGACTTTTTTAATTTGGGAAAATAAAGTTTTCAACGGCGAGCGCAATGTTAAAGGGATGTTATTTTTTGTAAACGGAGCAGCCTAATATGTACACACAGTAAAGTGCATGGTTGTGATGGCGATGCTCGCGAAGGTAAAAATAAGTCGATACATCTATACTGTATATAACATGCAAGATACCAACCGCTGTAACCAGTCACAATTAAAATAAAGGGTACGAAACTACATTGACAAAATTTTCTGAATGATTAAAATGTAATGTAAGTCGAATATATTTTTGTTAATTATATGCCACACATTGCAAAATAATGCAGTGTGAATACAAATGGCTTTATAATATTATCGAAAAATTCATAAATAAGTATCATTTAAAATTTCAGCGCTTTGACTACATTTAAAAGAGCAAGTCATTTAGACATTATTATTATTATTATTATTATTATTATTATTATTATTATTATTATTATAGAAGACGGAAAGAACCATATACATATACATGCAGAATCCAAGTAACATCAGTTGGGGTATTATTGGCCACTGTGTATTATCGGTCAAGCCAATTAAATTTTGTAGAACTATTTACTGCACAGTAGTAAACTATAAATAAATTATCATATGTAACATCTGACCTCTCCCGTCCACAGTACTGGAATACGAGGATCACCCCAGCAAAGGAAAGGTGAAAAAGTTATATAGTAAATGAGTGACTTTTGCAGTACTTCCAGTATTCAAATAGTTACTTCCAAAACATTATTTGTCCATTCCCAGAAAAACAACATGTGCCTGACACTGTTTAAGAACCTGACATGTTAAAAAGGTCTATTCTTGTTCTGTTTGACTGAATGTCTAACCTAGTGCCAGCATTGTACTTCATTTGTTTGGTTGATAAATATAGGAGCATGTTGTAGAGGTATTATCGGACTTTTCAAATACATGTAGCTGATTATTAAGTGCAATAGGTAGGTTAACATTTGGAGTAAATTAGGCTCGTAATGAAGATAAAAATTACTTCAACTGATATTGCATGGGTTTTAGTTTGTATTCTCTGCAAAACAGCTTTGATAATTTCACAATTTGTAATAAGTTTAATTAATTAATAATTATACAAATTATGTTCATTGCCATTACTCTACACTTACCCTCACCACTGAAAATAAAATCTTTTCACCTTCATTTTGTTTATTATTATTATTATTATTATTATTATTATTATTATTATTATTATTATTATTATTATTATTATAATCTAAGTATTTATTTTAGAAAAATGCTCAACTGTCTTATGATCTCCTCTACTTTTTCATCAATAATGTTTGGTCAAGATAACAGTGTAATACACATTATTGAGAAGTGCTGAAAAGTTTATAACAATCCCAAGGTTCAGATGATCATGGATTACTAATTTTGCAACGAATAGCGGATCTGGTCTTGAAACTTAAATGATCTAATAATGTTTTTTTCTTGCGCTCATGTTAGTGGAAAGCAAGACATGGTAGTCACCTTTCTGGCAGTGTTGACATCATCAATAGCTGTGTGAAGATTTTTGTTAAAGTGTGTGCAATATTAGATATAACAATCACAGTAGATCAATAAATATAACCAAAAATTTTTATATTTACATTCTTATTTTAGTTAATTTTTTTTATTTAATTAATTTAAACATGTTAGGATTTAAACATTATTTAAAAAAACTGAATAATTGTCCAATAATATATGGAGGAGTCCGATTTCACCCTGTGTTGAGCCTCTAGTTTGCATGATCCATGCATGATCACGTGATACATGGTCAAAATGGATGCTGCAAAATAGCAATTAAGGTTATTTGCCAAAGTTACTTCCAGTTTGCAGCAATAACTTCCACAGATAAGTCATAATATTGTATTCCATTTATTTTTCATCCCGATTGACACTAATAATTAAATTATTCAGATGACAATAATTTTTGTTCCCAGATAAATGATGAATACCAATAAAAATAGAAATAATATTACAATGAAGTTGCAATTTTGAGAAAATTTTAATTGTGAGTGCCAGTGCCCTCTAGTGATGGTATCAGTTTGAATATTGAATGATGAGAGAGAGAGAGAGAGAGAGAGAGAGAGAGAGAGAGAGAGAGAGAGAGAGAGAGCAGAGTCTATTATAGAACTGAAAATGGGGGTCAGGAATTCCCATTCCATTTGAAAAATAGGGGGAATTTTTTATGCAAGAGGGATTTAGTGATGAAATAAAGGTAGGGCTTGAAAATCAAATACACACTTTTTGCACATTCTGTTGATATTTTGGTGCAGTTTGAGAAATCTGTGTGAATTATGTAAATCATGCATCTTAAAATAGACTTAGAGAGATGTGCAGTGGAAAATCTATTTTTTTCTTTTAAATGTATAGTATCTCAAAACTTTCCAAATGAATTTGTACTATAAAGTTACTATCAGACCGGATTCAGATTTGACCGTCATCAAATAATAACTCTTCAATCCATTGCATTGGTGGGGCACTTACTCTGCTCTGCTTGTCAATTCTGCTCAATGTTTGCAATGGATTAAATTTACAATATTGTACGGTTCGTAATTTTACAAGTTTTCTGTTATTTGCTTTCTGTAATGTATTGATTTATTTATGCTGCTGAGAACATTCAAAAAAGTGTGATCATATATCTTATCTGTATCTAAGGATATGCAAGCGGTAGCCTGTCTTTTATGTAAAATATTTAGTTGGGCATCAATATAAATATAAATGCATTGTTACTGAATAGAATATACTTGAAACTTAATTATTGCAAGAATGTATGCATTAATTATTGCAAGCAACAGTCATGCACCAATTAGACATTCTTTTTTTATTCACCAGGGTCAGTATTTTGTAAGTTTTTGAAAATTGCAAAATACAGAATATAAAGAAAAGATGTTCGTAATTTCATACATCATCTGCATTGTTTCTTGTAAGGTTGTAAATATAATGCTTGTTGTGTTGGATGTGTACAATTTGGGAGGTGTTTGCATGAATTGATCCATGTTGTTTTGGGCATGTACACTTTGGGAGGTATTTGAATGAATTGATCCATGTTGTTTTGGGTGTGTACATTTTGGGAGGTGTTTGCATGAATTGATATATCTTGTTTTGGGTGTGTAAACTTTGGGAGGTATTTGCATGAATTGGTCCATGTTGTTTTGGGTGCGTACATTTTGGGAGGTATTTGCATGAATTGGTCCATGTTGGGAAAGTTTCATAGTGATTGAATTTCTGCATGTTTTAAAGAGGGCCGTGGTGGCTCTGTTGTTCGCATGCTGGACTCACAACCAGAAGGGTGCAGGGGTGAATCCTGCCCAGGCCAGGTCAGGTCAGCTATATTGGTGCGTTTCTGGGCAATGCACTTACCCCAATTGCCTTGGCATAATATCACTATTCATGTGTTGATGTTCTGCATGTTTCAGACTTTTAGAATATGTCAGTATACGGTAAATAAATGATTAAATATATGTGCAGCTATTCAGGCATTGGTTTAGGGCATCTAAAATAAAATATTCATATCAAACATCTTCAAAGATTTGTATTTTAAAAGAAATGAGAAAAAAACAGCTTAAAAATTGTTTATCTGAGGCCCTTTACTCAGCTCTTGGTTTCATCACATTGATGACATGAACATTTTTAATGTTGCATTATGAATGTGGTAAGTGGATAGAGTGTTACCTATTTCAGTTTGTCTGTCTCTCTGTCCTTCTGTATGATTAAGTCTTGTGCTTGATTAAGTTTTCATGGCTGTGGTGGTTCATTTGTGTTCCATGAACACATTTATAGTTGCATACTGTATTTGCTTCTGCAGAACCTACATCCAAGTGTGAAAAGCATAGACCCTGATCTGCAGTTGTAGAATGTGTTGGTAGATAATGCTTTATGCACAGTGTTCCTACAAAGTCTGGAAAGTCTGGAACAAATATGGGAAAAAAGAGTGCTTTTTCAGACCTGGAAAAAGTATGGAAAATAAAGATTTTGCCCTATAGATCTGGAAAAAGTATGAAATTGTGGGTTGCTGTGTTTTATTTTGCTGAAGATACTTGTCGCATGGGGCGCCGTTTGGTCTAGTGATGGCCCTGCTGGTTAAGTGTAGTTCATGAGACATGTGACATATCACCCACTTGTGATTGGCGGATACTGTTTTATATTATGCAGATACCACATGTTCATTTATAGTGATACAGACTTCAAATACATGTGCCAGAGGGGTCTGGAAAATATTGCAATCCAGTCTGGAAAAAGTCTGGAAAAGGTCTGGAATTTGTTTTACCAACATCTGTATGAACCCTGTATGCAGTTCATTTTATATGATTTCAAGAGACCATCATGAAACCCAGAACCCTTTGCTGCTTTGATTTCATCATTGTTTCTATGGGATATTTTACAAAAGTGTGTGTTATTCTTCAAGATATTGACCTTACAGCAGAATATTTTCCTACAAAGATGCTGCATGCCAGTGTTTTAAGCATTTATTAGGCTCTTAAGCTCTGTCACTGAAGTGCACGGGAATGCTTTACTGCACTCAGTTCAGGCATCTGTATGATTATGAGTGAGGCAATTACATGTGAATCCTGCGAGTTTTATGTTGTGATGAATTGTTGACAAATAAAAACAAGCCACATGATTTATGATCACTCAGAATAACATGATAGACAAAGGTAATCACACAGAATTGCGATCTTGCATACTACTGTAGGTATAGAAGAGGAAATGTCAGCCAGTTCATGCAAACTACTGTTGGTATAGAAAAGGGAATGGCAGCCAATTCATGCAAACTACTGTTGGTATAGAAAAAGGTATGCCAGCCAATTCATGCAAACTACTGTTGGTATAGAAAAAGATATGCCAGCCAATTCATGCAAACTACTGTTTTGGTATAGGAAAAAGGTATGCCAGATAAATACATGCAAACTACTGTTGGTATGGAAAAAGGTATGCCAGCCAATTCATGCAAACTACTGTTTTGGTATAGGAAAAAGGAATTGTATGTCAGACAATTCATGCAAACTACTGTCGGTATTAAAAATGGAATGTCAGCCATCTCATACAAAATACTGTCTGTATAGAAAATGGAATCTCAGCCAATTCATGCAAACTATTGTTGGTGCAGAAAAGGTAATGTCAGCCAATTCATGCAGACTACTGTTGGTATAGAAAAGAGAATGTCGGCCAATTTATGCAAACTACTGTCGGTATAGAAAAGGGAATGTCAGCCAATTAATGCAAAATACTGTTCGTATAGAAAGTGAAATATTAGTGCTACTTGGAGGATCATGACACTAGAAATAGCTGCATGCATATTTTATGAGTTTTTTAAACTGATGATGTTAGACCTGCTGTCATTGTTGGTATGGCAAACTATTGGCAGGTGGGTAAAATTACAGACTGGACTCTGGGAAACTAGAAAATCTGACGTGGTAAACAGGTCAGGGATCCTGATCTTCCATCATATTATGTGGTTGCAGATCAGTATCTACAAAATTTGAACTTTCACTCCAGTTTTACACCGGTATGTATGGTAATGATTGGCCATAATATTTTGTGTCATTTTAGGTACTTTCAAAAACCACTCAAGGACTGGTGATTATAAAACTCCGAGCTTCAGTATGCGATTGGGTTTCCACCATCAGCCAATCAGAATGTCACATTTCAGAAGAAACATCATTTGTGTTGAAACTAAATCTTAAACTCAAACTCAAGAATGTTATGATTTCTAGAATTCTGCACATCACAGAAAAACAGTAAACTGTCATTTAATTCTTAGTGAACATCTTTAAAGGATACATTTGTATGATGGTACTTGTCAAAAGAGGGCACATTCAGGAATCCCTCAATGAAAAATCCAATATTTCTTGTCAGAGACAGGCTAGGACTTCCATCCTTCCAGATTGATCTAGATAATCCTCTCTCTTCTTGAATATAGCAGAATTGTTGGCAAAGAGTTTCCCACCTGAGATGACCTCTCCACAGGTGAGATAACAGCTTTTGAAATCAACAACTCAAAGACTTGAGCACTAATAGAAGTATCCGCCCTATGCCTGTTGATACATTATCTCCTTGACATTTCAGTTCCTGATAAACTCTTTACCTTTTGCTAGGCATATGTCAACAGTGAAGATGCAAGTTAAAGTAAGAAGATTTTGCAGCTAAGCAATCAAGTAGAATCTACATAAAAGTTGGAATTGGTGGATAATTTACTAGCACTGGGAATGGAGTAATTGGAGTCAATGAAAGATAATGTATAGACTTGATAATAGTTTAGAAGGGAGACCCAGTGCTTTATAGGGCAGTTGATCATTGAAGGTACATGTTTTGCTGTTTTCTTTATATTTAAACTTTTTATTCTTGATTAATACAGTTTTTGCTGTTTTTGTGGATTGGCAGAAGCAGTACGTGGCATTTGCATTTATTTCTGTTTTTTTTTCATGTATAAAGGACATTCTTTAGACTAGTGACCTAGATGTGCCTTTTTCTATTCACAATTCTTCAGTTTCTATATTTGTTATGTTTTTGTTCACTTGTATGTTCATCTGTTCATTTCTTATCAACACTTTTGCTTCCAGGACAAAACTACAAACTGTTTAAGAGACCTCTATACAATTTGTTTCATATAGATCTCTGTGAAATTTGGTATGTTTATTGGACTACTGGTGTTGATGTTCCTTTGGATTTTCCTGATTCTTCATTTTAAATGTTCTTTTTTACTTTTTTCTGCTATTTTGTCTGTTTATCCATCCATTCATCCAACCATCATTCATACTTTTGTTTCAGAGCAAAGCTACTAAAATCATTCAATGTATTTCGATGAAACGTTATACACATATTAGTCTTTGCTAGTGGGAGTTCTTAAGTTTCAATATTTCTTTTTACATTTTTGTCAATTAAATTATCTAACATTGATCAAGAGCTCATACTAATCATTTGTAGATGTGGTCTAGGTTAGCAAATGAACCAAGCAAAAAGGCCTACTCAGTACTCTGTACTCGAGTTTCACATATAGGGTTTATAATGGAGAAGTCAGATTCAAAGTTTGCAGTAATCTTAAAATTCCAAAATTGCCACTCAGAGGTTTTGCTCAAGGATGAGTTTCATTTTTTATGATTACTTGCAGCGACATCGCAGCCTAAATATTTTGCAAATAAATCAATAGTAAATAAAGCTTTGATGTTGTTGTTCAATAAATCAGTAGTGAATCGAGTTTCAATGTTGTTGTTCAATAAATCAATAGTAAATCGAGTTTGTATGTTGTTGATAATAAATCAAAATAGTAATATGAGTTTAGATGTTGTTGTTCAATAAATCAAAAGTAAATCGAGTTTCTATGTTGTAGTTCTCAAAATTAATTCATCTCTTTTTTTTAAAAAAATCTTCTTTTGTTCTGAATCGACGATAACACTAGAATGTATCCACATTCATATGCAAAAAGCAGTGATGTAATGCACAATGTTGTTGCTGGTACTCGTGTGACATGTCTTGAAACCTATTGCGAATTATTCCCAATGATATTATAAAGTGAATATTCAGCCATTTAACCCCTGTTCCCACTCATTCTCTTTCTTCTCACTGTTGATGCCAATGTCCATCCCTTAATTCTTCAGAGGTACCTTGGTAACTCGCACTTATGTTGAGGTCTATGTTTTTGGACCCCATGAAGCATGAGTTAAGGAGGGAGCAGTTTTTATATATATATATATATATATATATATATATATATATATTTATAGAATTTAAATAAAAAACAAAAACGGCGATAAATTTGTGTGACTAGTTTTGCATTTACTGTATGTTTCTTCAGGCACAAAACATTTTGAAAGAAACGGTCAATGTCTTTATACAAGTATATATAAACAATTACATCATTTACATAACGTCATAAATGATATACATTATCATATTAATGATATGATTGTGAAAAACAAACACTATGAAATGAGAAAACAAAAAAACGTGCTGAAAATAATTAAGTTAAGGAGACATTAAGTCTTTAAGTCTGTTGTTGCAGTCGAAATAGGTGAGTTTTAAGAGCACTCTTGAATGAGATCACTATGTCTTTGTGTCTAAGTTCAGTGTGCAATTCATTCCCCGTTGCTGGGCCCTGGTATGCAAAAGAACATTGTCCGTATGACTTCATTTTGATAGGGGGAATAATGAGAATACAAGTGTCGGAAGAGGAGCGTAAGTATCTTGCTAGTGTGTACACATGGGTGAGTTGAGATAGGTATGTTGGACTGGAGTCAGTCAATGAAACGTAGCACAGAGAACAAATTTTGTGTTTGATTCTGAATCGAATGGGTAGCCAGTGTATGGTACAGAGCAGGGGGGACGTGTGCTCGGTTTGTGGTACTCTAAGGATGATCCGAGCTGCTGTGTATTGAATTTTTTGAAGCTTCAGGAGTAGATACTGACACGAACCAGATAGAATTGAGTTACAATAGTCCAGTCTTGAAAGTACTAAGGAACACACAAGTGTTTTAGTGGCATCAACTGAAAGATAATTCAGATAATATGTATCACGGGATCAGAAAGATACATGAGTTTTTAAAGAAAACTGAATCAGTGAAATCACAATATAGAGACAATAAGTCATACATAAAATTATATATTTACAAATGATATATATGTATATATATATATATATATATATATATATATATATATATATATATATATATATTTAATATATATATGTACAACATATCAATTCTTTTATTAAAATGTTATACAATTGAATATAATGCCTTGGTATTAAGGCCATTGGGATACAAAGTATCTAACCGATGAGTCCAGTAACTTTCTTTAATCAGTCTGTTAATCTCTCCATGTACAATATCAATTGGCATCAAAGAAAAATAGCGTAAATAGTGATTATTTGTATTAAAATATATTGAAACATTAGAGGAGAACTATATATATATATATATAGATAGATAGATAGATAGATAGATAGATAGATAGATAGATAGATAGATAGATAGATAGATAGATCTAGTAATCTAGATGTGCCTCTACTGAGGAAACATCGGCTTTTGCTATCATTTTGGTTTAGCAGGGTATATACTGGTAGATGACTTGGTCTACTTGTTAAACTTACAAGTAAGGCTGCAATGTTTAAGTGTGTACACTGCTTAGTTTTGATTACTGCCTGTAAATATTTACAAAAATAGTAAACATCAAAAACAAAGATGCACGTGGCTGTTCGTGATGCAGGAACTACCCATTGCAATGAAATTATATATGTCCACATCTCTACTTAAGAGAACTGTTTAGTAGGACTTTTTGGTAAATTCTTTTCTTAATGTATGTATGATTTTAACTCTGAATGTGGAATCTCAAGGAAAAAGCCAGAATCGGTTGTAGCACACATTACACAACGTTACACATCAGGTTGATTTACTGACAAAGCTGATCAATTATTTTATTTAAACTACATTATTTACCCTTGAAAAACATGTTTGTTAACTCAACCTTTGAATAGAAACATTGTATTTTAAAGAAACACCCTTTCAAGTTTTTAAGCAATTGTACAGTTTCTTAGTTAATGTAGCGTTTACGTGCATGTCCACACAGTATGTCCAGTTTCATTATCTATATGTTTCATCATGTACATGTATGTAGCAGTAGGAAATTATCACCACAATCCTAGGGATGTTTATCTCCTCAAAATTGTCAGGTATATTCAACAGAAACATATCTTACATAATGAATTATGTCACAATAAGTGGTAAAAGACATACAGCAAATGGACCAAGTGGAGTGAGGTACAGTATACACATTATAATAGCAGTCAGCTGCTCAGTAAGCCTAACATGTAGATAACGGGAAAGGTTGAGTTTCTAATTGTTTCAGTTATTGTAAACTGTAAACATGTTTAGAAATTTTGGTCAACATACAGCCTTACTTATAAATATATGATACCGTATATACTCGCGTACAACCTGGGTCCAAATGCAAACAACATAGACCCTGATCTGCCGTCGCATAATGCGCTGGCAGATCAGAGTCTATGTTGTTTGTTCTACTGATTAGTCCTTACAAACTGCATAGACCCAGATCTGCTGACTCATTATCCAATGGCAGATCTCGGTCTATGCAGTTTGCAGTTGGTATCGGCTTATACGCGAGTATATACGGTAATTGATGGGGCTACATCATGATGAACAATGATAGAAATAAAATTGGTTGTTAAGACAATCCAACAAGTTTCATTGAAACATTTGCCATCAATCAACCATGGTTAGTGTAAGTTCTGAAAACTTGCATGAATCATATGCCACTAAAAGGGCTATTAAACAAGATTGGAAGAAGAATTAAAGTAATACAGGAGGATATATATATTTTGCTCTGTCTGTCTGTCTGTCTGCAAACATTTAGTTTCTGTAGAATAACTCAGATACTACTGGTCATGTCCATAACCAACTAGTCTTAGATTTAATCACACAAGAAAGCAAAATGTAGTCAATAACTCAATGGTAAATGACGATAGACATGAAAATCAGCCCTTTGTAATGTTATCTGTGTAATGAAAAGTGGAAAAATAATGAAAAACACAAAAAACATATTTATATCATATATCAAATTTATTAAATACAGCATAATATGACCGCTGCATATTGACCATTACGATGCTGCTAACTGTCCAGCGGATCCAGATCCATATATACCTCATCTGACAAGTCTGAATTATAGCCAGAATGGGAAAGAGGATCCTCATCCATTGACTTGTCATCAATGACAGCATCAGAACTAGGTGTAACCTCCAAAGATAAGGCTATGGTATCCAAAGTACAGCTCCGCATGAAATTAGGTCTGTGGAAAGATTATTTCCAGCAGTGGATTGCTGGAACTGGATCAAATGCATCCACATCAGCAGGATGCTACTGAACAGTTAACAACATTGCTATGGTCTTAGCATGCATTCTATTTCTGTATTCTGTCTTCATTTACGTCTTTTGAGAGAAACTTCTGTCAAACATGGCACACCTGGTTACATCCCAGCAAAGAAAACTTTCACTTCTTCTGCCATGCACATTCTAAAATAAACAACACTGTCTTACAAATTTATATTTTGAAAGCTTTTCTACTCTGTTCTGTCATTCAGCCTGTGCAATAAATCTGACAAATTCTTTACACTGTTTATCGTTGCTGTAAGTCATGCCAACATTTAATCCCATCTTTTCATCAACTTTAGCCATCCACATAAAATCTTTGAAAGGACGACAGTGTTTACCAATTGCATGAGCATTCCTAAAGAGAATGGAAAGATATTCAAATGCAGCTTTGTTGAGATTTTCTATACATTTCTCAGCCTCTGATCATCCAGGTTTGTCACATGTTGTAGCCTGTTCAATGGCTAATCAATGCCCGCTCTGATTTAGCATTTACACTTATCATATCATGTTTTAACTTTGAGCAGGCAGTTTTTACAAACGATCCCTCCACACATTTCCTGTATATTGCTGGTAACATTTTTTAGATATTTTTTTTCATAGAGGCCCATATATTGATCTACGTGCATTACAGTAGATCTTCTTGTTGAGGGGATCATTGATAATCCAAGGAAATTCCATAATCCAACTATTTTTAAAACACCATTTCTGTTTGTTAGTGTCATATTCCTTTTGGAATAGCTCATTATCTTTCAGCTGTATTTAGCTTTTTAGCCACTGGTGGCTTCGAGGCATTCAAATACCTACTCATGTTGACATTGGGAATTGGAAGTAGCATGTGTTCTTGGACATCGCATAGACGCAGAAGACTTTATAACTGGAGTTGCAAGCATCTGTCGTATACAGACTATATGCAAGTTCTTTCCCTTTTCATCTCACCCATAAGATCAGATTGTTATGCACTAGATTCACAAGTGGTTATCAGAAACAGTTCACCATTATTTATTTTTCACATGGTTTCTATGAATTCTTTTAATATCATGGTAAAATATACAATTTGTAGATTTAATTTACTTGATATACCTAAATTTCCAACTGGCCAGATGAATTGGCTACTCATTTTTTGTGCCAGAACACTGTGAAATTAGCTGGAATTGGACTCGCAGGCTTGTGACAGTTTTGCATGCTGTCCTGGTATCAGTAATGCCTCCTGTTCGACGTATCAGTGTTTGAAAACTTCTTTTAACCATGTAAACCAAAAAAACGATACTAAAAATTTCACAGTCTGATAGTGTACACTATCTTTGTGCGTTGTGGTTTTCGAAACGTGACAGTAAAATAATAGAACTGTTTACTTCTATGAGTCTCTACTGTTGTATGCAATTGTTATTAATTTTGTTTCAAATCTGAGTATATCTTCTGTCTCTTTCACTGGGCTGTTCTGTCAAGTTACCGTATATACTCATGTGTAATCCGGGTTCAAATGCAAACAACATAGACCCAGATCTGCCGTCGCATAATGCGATGGCAGATCTCTGTCTATGAAGTTTGCAGTTGGTATTGGATTATATGTGAGTATATACAGTACAATGCAGAATCAAACTAAATCATTTGATGTTATTTGGGTAGTTTGAATTATATTTGTTTGGATATTTTAGGCACAAAGTCGGTTTGTTGCATTAAAATCTCAAGTTCTAGGCCTAAAAGTTATTTCCCATCATACAATCTTATTTTCTATAATAAAAAGCATTAAAATTGACTGACCCAGTCCCAAATCAGATGCAGTATGAAAATTGGAAAGGGGAATGAAATAAAACATCTTACCTTAAATGCTTGAGTGGACATAAAAGATGCCCTTTAAACCTTTAAATGTCCTGAAAGTATCAGAGTAGTAATATATATATATATATATATATATATATATATATATATATATATATATATATATATATATAATATATATATATACACAAACACACTTTCACTGAGGATAGTGGAGATGTTATCATATGGATTTCTAAGAATAAGCAATAATGCTGGCATGTTGAAATAGAATCTTGGATGACGATAACACTACTTCTAAAAGTCCTAGATAGAAAGTAATGATCTTACATGCTTTATTAAACACAGACAGTAGAAAGTAATGATCTTACATTCTTTACTAAATACAGACAGTTGTGACCTGATTTTGCTCTTGAATTATAAAACTGGTTTGGTTATATGCTACCTGATAACATTTAAATATAAATATGTTGAAATTCATTTCATTATTGCTATTTTTGTCCTTTTTAATTCTAAAATGTGGATCCATAAATATTGTCCTGACTTGAAGTGAAATCACCTGATCAAAATTTGTAAATCTTCTGATATTACCTGTCGGGCTGTAACATGTATGTGTCAAGCAAGATGTGTAGTGGTGCCTTGTAATAGAATTTTCTCCATTCATTGTTTTGGTTACCATGGAAGCAGAGTGTAACATAGTATACAAATTAAGAGTGATGGACCATAGGATACTAGCATAAATAGTCAAACCTGTCAATAGCAGCCAACTATCTGAAAACATCAAACTGGCCTTTGTACACACTCAGTTGGATTTTCTTATCAACACAAATTTTACGCATTTTTTTTTATATTTTGGTTTTAATGGCACTTTAAACACATTATAAGCTGTCCTACCGCTGGTAGAATCACATGTAGGAACTTGTATCTCACCTCAAAGATTAACATTTTTCATCAGAGATAGCTTTAATTCACAGGTAAATAAAATAGATGAAGATATCGAACTATACCTATCACAATAACTTTCTCATAAATCAAAAGTATAATATGCATACATGGAGCAATCACTAATAAAACACCTCTGTGACTGCTAAAAGCAGTGAGAAACCATTTATTTGGTTAGGAAACACATCTGCTGCCCACAGAAAGCGGTGACTATTATATACATGACTTATATACATGACTTATATATATATATATATATATATATATATATATATATATATATATATAATTTACCATGGGGAAATCGGAATGGCCTTTGAGGCCAGGTGACCGCCATATAAAGGTAACTGTATAGACAGGTTTGATTGTAATATAAAAATTGAGAGTGATGGACATTGGGTACTAATAGTTGGAACCTTTCTATAAACAGGGTACTGGGGGAAGGATATTCCCTTTCCATAAGCAGGGTACTTGGGGAAGGATATGCCAGCTCTAGATGACTCGTGTTAACACAGGTAAATGTGGATTGGAACCCAATTATGGCTACTCAGGAGTCTTTATTTCTGATCCATTTTTTTATCAGACTTGGTATATTGGCTTGTATCACCTAAATCTTAGACCAGTTTTATAATGAGTGAGAACCATGTATATTAATGAGATTATCATGCATATGATTGGTTGATCTGGTTACCACTCTGGAGGTAATATTTTTGATCAGCTTTTGATCAAACTTAAAATACATCAAGATCTCGCACAAGTTCAATAATGCATATGATCTATGCATATTAATGGCGAGATCTTGAATTTGTCTTTATTAGTATATCCTGATAAAAAATTCTTTCTAAAGATAAAGGCAAATTCTCTCTAAAGTTATTGTTACCACTCTGGATGCAGTATTTCTGATCTGATTTGATCACATTTGGAATATATGCAAATATCACCATGTCTTGATCTTGGACAAGTTTGATAATGAGCAAGATCTGCGCATATTAATGATCTTGCATCTGATTGGCTGATTTGGTAACCACTGTGGATGGCTTGTTCTGATCTGATTTTGCTCAAACTTGAAATATGGGCTTAAATTGTGAAGATCTTTGGGATCGATAATGAGTGAAACCTATGCATATTTATTTGGTGATTTTGCATCTCATTGCCTGTTGTTTTACACCACTCTAGAGATTGTATATTTAATAGAATTTTGATTAAACTTGATAAATAGGACTATATCATGAAGATTTATTTTGGCTATGATTATAAGTGAAATTATTGCATATTAATGCCATGGCCTTGCACCTGATTTGATGAGCTTCTCAGCACTCAAACAACTATATTTTTGATCAGATTTTTTTCAGACTTGCTAAATAATCTTGTATATGTATTACCATTTTTGGGGTTTATGTCATCAAGATCTTGAATGAGTTTGATTGTGAGCAAGAGATTTTGGATATTAATTGCACCTTTAAAAAGAGTTCTTTTCTCAATCAGGCTATAGTAAAATAGGTAAACCCAACATGATATAAAGTTTGTGAAATGGTTTACATAGGTTGTATTCTTAAAGTACTATAGAAGTCTGCTTAGTGAAATATCAACTGTTAAGTTATGCAAGCCATGTGAGCTATATCAGGCCCACTTGGGCCTCATGTTATGACCATATATCCTCTTTTCAGTTACATATTGTTGACATTTCTAGTCTTTGCCATATTTGGCCAGATAGCACTTAGGAATAATCTGTGATGGTGTTTCCTCGCTATACACCCACTCTCACCCACCCACTGGAATGCATTGCTGTCCATTTTATAATGTGGGTAAAGCGACGAATCACATTAAATTGGTTACATTTGGTGCTATTATTTGCTACTAATTTTTTTTATTTAATTTTAATTCTTATATCTTTTGAACCCAATTAAACTGGATTTACGAACCCTATTTTCAATTTTTTTAAAACAAATTTTAAGACAATTGTCCTTGTTGCATCATCCCACAGTATAAGGATCATAGGGCAAGCAGCAGAATATCTGAAGCTGGAATAATTTTTTCTTATCTTTTAGGAATTGATTTATGTATAAATGTTCACCAAGGATAATGGCTGCCAAGGGTTTAAGGTTGAGGTCACAAGGCCAGAGGTCAAGGAAATGCTTATTCTTGAAGATATTTGGGAACCACAGTAGCTTAGTTGGTAAAGCATTGGACTTGTAATCCAAGGTCGTGGGTTCTGGATCGGCTGCCTTGGTGTGTCATTGGGAAGGGCACTTAACTCCCATTTCCATGGCATGATATAACCAAGAATGTGTTGAAAGTGCCCTAAAAAAAAAAAACACAAAACAAAGTAACCAACCAGCCAACCTTAAAGATATATCTTTTTAAAAGTAGTTTCTCTTGTATGATGATGAAAACAGCATTTATTTAGTAACATGTAATCGTATTGTAAAGACGTAACTCTAAAGATATAAACTAGAGGAGTTCATTATTGTTGTTTATTTCATACACATTTACCATTTACTAGGGTGTGCTTAGTAGAGTGCAAGAATAGTGTTATATACAGTAAGTCACACAATTTTAGTGTAGATATTCTTTTTAATTTTCCAAGTCTTTTAGAAAATATTAGTTATAATAAGTACATGTAGCAACATTGATTAGCACCTAGTTGTGAAAGAGTGATGCTGTTAATATACTAAATTCAAATTGTTCATGCAAATTTAGCTTCAGATACAAAACATCACTTTTATTTTTGAGCCCTACCCCTCACACCCACCACCACCATTCACCAGGACTGCATTCAGGATTTGAAACCTTTATGGTCATTTACTGGTCATTGCAAAACATAACCTCTGATACGATCACACCCTCGCTCAATTGGTGTAGATAGAGTTTAGGTTACAAGAAAATCATTGATGGATAGACACACAGATGGACATGACCTGTTATGTTATATCCTCAAGTGTGCAGATATAATGATATTCAAATCCTGTCATTTACAGTAAGTTGTGACTAATGTGTGTTATTAATGTTTACTGACTAAAGATAAATGATTTTTTGAGGCTAGTCTTATAAACATATTGCTATGAGTCATAAGGAGTCATAAGGATGCAGCTGTAGCCACAGCTTACCGTTTATACTCACATATAAGCCAATACCAACTGCAAACTGCATAGATACAGATCTGCAGTTGCATAATGCGCTGGCAGATGTGGCTCTATGCTATTTGTAAGGACTAATCAGTAGAGCAAACAACATAGACCCTGATCTGCCAGCACATTATGCGATGGCAGATCAAGGTCTATGTTGTTTTCATTTTGATCTGGATTATACTCGAGTGTATACAGTATGTGGCTTATACCATATTGACTCAATGAATAATGTAAATGTTGATTCTCTTTCAATCAAAGAATCATCTCCCAATGGTAGATATTTAGCACGTCAAAGAATTATCTCCCCATGGTAGGTATTTAGCTGATCAAAGAATTATCTCCCCATGGCAGGTATTTAGCAAATCAAAGAATTTTCCCCCCATGGTAGGTATTTAGCTAATCAAAGAATTATCTACCCATGTTAGGTATTTTGCTAATCAAAGAATTATCTCCCCATGATAGGTATTTAGCTGATCAAAGAATTATCCCCCATGGTAGGTATTTAGCAAATCAAAGAATTATCTCCCCATGTTAGGTATTTTGCTAATTAAATTAATACAGAATGAAAACATTTATAACATGTTTTTTTTAGCTGATAATCATTGTAATATAAAAAAATAGTTTTGTTTATTTCATATAATTACACAAATTGTTATATTGATTGAGAAATGTTTCTTTAAAATCATTTGAAACTTAGAAAAATGCTCTTTCTGGTAGATACTGAGTAGCAAATTATCGACTATGGGGAGGCAATCCGTTGCCAGAAATGGAGGTAACTTCACAGTATTAAAATAGGGAATTTTCCTCATGCATAAGGCACAGATACCAAACTGTGAACAACATAGACCCAGATCTGCTGTCTCATAATGCATGAGCAGAGCAATTTGTGTATTGTTGGTGTAAAATTACATGTACATCGAACAAAATAGACCCGATCTTTGCAATCCGGGTCTATGATATTCATAATTTGGATGCATGAAATTTCAAGTAGAACAAAAAGTGTAGAACCCGATCTTCTGTCGCATTTTGTACCAGCCGATCTGGATCGTATAATTCCGTTGAAAAGTTTGGTGCTTAGTGCAAATAGGTCAATATAATAACTTTACTTAGTGAACCAGATCAATTAAATTGTAATCTACTTGTTTGTGTAGTACCGAGTGACTGAATGCCATCTACAGGGATCAGCAGAAGGTATCATTAATATTTTTTCTCACTTACCTGTGTTAACACAAAGGAAGATGAATAACTTTTCTCATGGCAACAGCAGCAGCAACACGAAGGAAAGTGTCAGTGTGATTATTACAGTAGTCACTCAGTCACTCCTTAGTATACTATTATATTTCTTATAAAGTGGTCATCGTCCCATTAAATAACTTAGCTTACTATTATATTTCTTATAAAGTGGTCATGGTGCCATTAAATAACTTAGTATACTATTGTATTTCTTTTAAAGTGGTCATGGTCCCATTAAATATGTATAGTTTAGTTTTATCATTGCTTCCTAAATGTATTTCCCTTTATTTTTGCTATTGGCTTATAAGAACGAATTAAAAAATGATTTCACATTATTAAATACAACTCTATTTTTGTGTTGTACCTTAGTGACGGTAAATCTTGGGACACCCATAATTATTTTCAAAAAGTAATTTTTATGAAATATTAAAGTTTGACCTTAAATTTATCGCAATATTTTTATGTACTGTAAGTTTTGGGACACCATCAAATTATTAGTTTCTTCTACTGATTTCTCTACAAATTTTATCGATTGTAACATTATTTAAAAAAAAAAGGCTTTGCAGTTTTTAAGGGACTATCATTATGAATTGTTAGATGCAAATGGTATAAATTAATATAATTTGTTTGAAAAAGAAAAAAATATATTTCATTTTCCTCTGTTTTCTTATCATTTCTGCCTATTCAAGTACGTATAATTTCATCAGGGAATGATAAGCATTGAGCATTAGTACAATGTTGTAACAGTATTAACAGTAACTTCTGCCATTTTCTCTCTAGTTTACTATTGTCAGGTTATGTATTATTGCATTAAGATTGTCAAAAGTCACTACATTGTAGTAATTACATTTTCTGACTTGAAAATTTTAATACCTAACTCATTAAAATGTGGTTACATTATTAAAACAACAAAAATAGTGTTTGGCTAACTGCTCGCATTGATAGTGACCTTGTTTACAACATGGCATCACCACATGTACATTGAAGATTGTACAATGGTTTCAAATCATAGGCACCATTGCTCTAAACTTCAGTAATGTCTCAAAAATATGATAAAGAAGTCTCAGAAATAATGCTTTAAAAATAATTGCAATATAATGCAGTGGTAAATTGCTTTGATGTAAGTGACCTTTAAATAAATATATGTTTACTCAGCTATGGTAATTGTGCTAATATTATGTAGCAAAAAAACAAAAAAGGACAAATGTTGTAGAACAAAGGGGCACCTGCATTGCCTTTCGACAAAATTCCCTCTTTACCCATGCCAGTTTCAGGATTTCAACAAATTAACTGGCCTGGATTTCTGTCAGAAAACACAAGACAAATCCACCAGTTATAAACAATAGGAGCTGCTGTAACAACCAGCATACCAAAATCAAAAGTGGAATAAATATAAAAAAACTAAAATGGATTGATGATGATCTAGGCCAGGGATGTCAAACATATGGCTAGTGAGCTGGATACGGCCCACCAGACTCATTATTTCTTATTATTATTTATTATTATTTATATCAAATCTGGCCAACCATAGCAAATGATTTTGACACCCCTGATCTGGGCAGTCTTTTTATGTTGAAAATATGCACATGCAAAATAAATAATATAAAAACAATAATAGTAGTTTATAACAGTTTACTGACATGGTAATTGAACAAGCGGTGGTCACTGCTGTGTGACATATGGCGATCTTGCCAATTTTGTCTTGACATTTTTGTGTCTATAAGTGTTGGGACACCGAAAATGTTATATTTTTTATATGCTTATAAGTCTTGGGACACGAAAAATAATAATTTGTTCCTGCCCCAAGACTTACCATTATTATGGCACTGCACTATCAGGGTAAGAACCTTATTGGAACATTTCTCACTATAGTGCTTACTTATTATAACACTGTCATTTGGAGCCATAGTGTACCACCTTATAATGAGATCACCTTATAATGAAGAACATAATATATATAATTTTACTATCACTTAATGAAATTGTATGCATGACCATACTTGCATTATAACAGGAACTGTGTTATAATGATGGGCCTTATAACAGGAACTGTGTTATAATGATGGGCCTTATAACAAAACTGTTATAATGATGGGCCTTATAAAAGGAACTGTGCTACAATGATGGGCCTTATAACAGGAACTGTGCTATAATAAAGTGTCTTATATTGAGATAGTGCTGTACTGAAACTCATATTGATGATATTCATTATACATACAGCTGTATACATGTATTTTCTACTGAATAATGAAATGAGATCCATGACCATATCTGCCTTATGACAATAACAATATAATGAAGAGCTTACATTGAGAGAAATTCAGTGCTGTATAAGGCTGGGTCCACACTTGGGGGCGATTCGGGCAAAATGGTCACTCTCAAGTCTGTCATTTTGCCTAAACAAGCCCAGAAAGAAAAGTTCACTTCACCTTGCCTTTATTTCACACTATGTATTTTCACCCTTTTTTTAAAAGAATGCATTGCTAAAAGTAAAACATTGAATTTTGTGTCTATTTTCCCATGAAAGCGAAAGTCATAAAGCTATGAAAAGAAATTGTATGCTATGTGATCAGTTTTGGTATAGATTGGATCATAAATGCTAGAAATAGTATTGATATCTACAGAATTCCCACAGAAAATTCACACATGATCATTGAAAAAAATTAGTGAAAAATTGAATTTTTGTAGCTCAGTCAGAATTGGGTGAATCAAAATAAGAGAGGTTTTTATATTTTATAAAGTGTTAATATTATTTCATCAGCATTTATAAATATTTAGCATAAAAATATGCGAAAAGAGGCATTTCAAGTGACTATTTTAAACATGATAAATTTTGAACATTTGACAGTCACTTCTCCTTATTTTCGCCAAGTTCACTTTATTCAGGCTGGAGAGTGAAGTCATTTTGCCCAAATATGTTATAGTCCAGCACGAGACCGGTTGAGGCTCCCTCACTTACAACATAGGTCACTTTTATAGCTCCCATGAACAGTATATACATGTATCTTTGTATAGGTTTTAATGACACATTAGTACAGTCATCACGATACAATGAACATTATATACATGTGTCTTTGTATAGGTTTTAATGACACATTAGTACAGTCATCACGATACAATGAACAGTATATACATTTATCTTTGTATAGGTTTTAATGACACATTAGTACAGTCATCACGATACAATGCCGAGTAAGTTTAGTTATCTCAAAAACGGCGTAAAAAACAAAGATGAAGCCAAAAGAGGTTCTTGTTGTTGTTGTAGTGGGTTTAACGCTATTTTTCAGCACATGATAGGCTATACATGGCGGGCAGTTTTATCTGGAAAACCACGGGAAGAACCACCGGCACACGGGAAGCTACTGGCAAGCTTTCTCACATATCCACATTGGCTGAGCCCGAGACTCGAACCCACGCAGACAGAGGTGAGATGGCAGTGATCGGTAAAGGCGAGCGCCTTAGACCACTCGGCCACCCGGGACCCCGCCAAAAGGGGTAAAATCCATGAAGTAAAGAGTCAAATTCTCGACATAAACTACACTCTTTTAACGTGTCCAGGACCTTCTTGGCATAATCAGTCAGTGAATAGTGTTGCATAGATAGTGCAATATAGATAGAGCACCATATATGCATAGAATTGGTTTGATTTAGTGTTTTACAGCACAGCCACTCAGGTAGTATGTATACTCGCGTATAATACGGGTCCAAATGCAAACAGCATAGACCCCGATCTGCCATTGCATAATGCGCAGGCAGATCAGGGTCTGTGTTGTTTGTTTTACTGATTAGTCCTTACAAACTGCATAGACCCAGATCTGCCAGCGCATTATACGATGGCAGATCTGGGTCTAAGCAGTTTGTAGTTTTTATAAGCTTATATGTGAGTATATACGGTAATTAAAGTTGAAAGGTAATGGACCAGGAGGCAACCTTCACTTGTTAATCAATGGGTCAGTCAGGAACCTAGACCAAACAACCAATCATTTCGCAAAAGGTGCAACTTTCCTTGATGTCACCTAAGTATGGACTGTCCCCGTGTCCAAATTTGCCTGCTTTGATAGTGAGGTCTTAACCTTTCAATGTTTTGCAGAACCCTTTTCTTTCTTTGTCAGCCTATCAATAATAGTGATCGCGATACTGCACTTTTTCCTTGACCGTTGAGAACCAAAGTATCAACTAACAATGTAAGAATTAATGTGCGGTTTAGTTTGGTCTTTTATGGCACAGCAACATAAAGCAGGTCATATGTGCCGAGGCAACTGGAGTAAAGTGCCTTGCCCAAGGACACACCATAGTAACTGACCTGGGCTGATCCGATGGTAGGATTCAAACCTGCATCCATTTGGTTGCAAGTCTGGCACACTATCCACTGTGCCACCGTGGCTCCTACCTCCATTAGTCACCTCTTATAATATGCAGGAAAGTACGTCATGCCTGGGGGCCCCAGGGGGCCGAGTGGTCTAAGGCGCTCGCCTTTACAGATCACTGACATCTCACCTCTGTCCGTGTGGATTTGAGTCTCGGGCTCGGCCAAACAGAGTATGTGAGAAAGCTTGCCAGTAGCTTCCCATGGGTTGGTGGTTCTTCCTGGGGTTTTTGCAGGTTCTTCCTCCGCCAAATATCCTGGCCACCATGTATAGCCTATTATGTGCTGAAAAATGGCGTTAAACCCAAAACAACAACAACAGAAAAACAACATCCCTGTCCTACATTCCCAATCCCATAGGTGGTGTGTAAGAAAATCTGTGCCAAACTCAATCCAAAGTTTTTGAAATGTATTATTTTTTAGCAAATTTCATTAGGTAGAACTATTAGGACACAAAAAACAAATTATAATGAAAACATACCTTTTATACCCTTGAAATCTATTATGGCAGCATTTCAAAATCTAGAATAATTTGATTTGCATCAGCATTTATGGAAGTTCAATAGAAAAGTTTTGATTGGATAACATTAATCTTTATTAGCATCACGACATTGTGCCGAAAATACTCTCACACTGTGACATATACATGTAATAACTCCCGATCAGGGTATATTCTAGAACTAAAAATTGTTGAAGAAGTTTCTCCAACAATTTGAAAAAAAGGAGAAATTTTCCGAATATAGGAGAGGTTTAATGAAGAACTAACGATAGGGTTTAAAGTATGGTGTACGATTTTCATGCCTTTGATTTATTTTCATGCATTCGGTTAATTTTTCTCTGCAGCGTTTTAGAAATGAGCATGAATTCTGCAATCGCGGGTCCTAGAATAGACCCTGTAAAAATCACATGTAGCAATATGTATCAGAGCCATCAAGTAATGCAATAATGTTAATATTATGTTATAACATATATTGAAGTCATCAAATAATGTATTAATGTTAATATAATGTTACAATATATATCAAAGTCATCATCAAGTAATGCAGTAATGTTAATATTTTAACATACATGCAGGATCTCTAACTTGAGTAATGTATTAATGTCAATATTATGTTACAACATACATGTACAGTCAGACCTGTCAACAGCTGCCATCTGTAGGAAAAGGCAAAACTTGCCTTTGTACACAGGTGACCTCTGTACATAGGTTCACGTTTTAAAATTGGTTTTTGAACAAATACCATGCACCAAATATCATTATTGGTCGTATTATTAATATTATTATTATTTTTATTATTATTATTATTATTATTATTATTATTATATCAAGATTGTTTTATGTGCACTATTCAACAAAATCATAATACATGTATATATGTGTATATGTTCTCTTCCAAATTTATGTTTCACACAAGATCCTGCTCACTTTAATCCATCCTATAAATTAAATCTTCATTGCCTTAAAATAATTACTGATCTTAGTTTGTTTTGTGCACCATGACAAAATAATAATTTCACTACTGGTTGACAGCTTACATATGACTGTAAAACAGGACTGACTCTTTGGTTGGCAAACTTGTGTAAGTTTCACTTGGAAACAGCTGTTTATGCTTTAATAATAATATCTGAATCAGCCAGTTGCTCCACTCGCTGAGATCAAAAGACAGTTAGATTATGTGAGAAGCCTGTGATGAATAGGAAATCAAAAGAAGTCATATATGGTTGTTCTTTGTGAATCCATGAATCTAAACTTTGTGTGTCTTTACAAACGAGTTTTAAATATTGAATGACCCCTGATCCTAATGAAAGGGATGTAACTCGTATCTCTTCTCAGTGATGAAATTTTTTCTTCAGAGATAGCTTTATTTCACAAGCAAATAGATGAAGATATTGAACTTTACCTGTCACACTGGTACAAAAGGCAACTTTCATTTCTACTGTGTTTTCATAACTACGTTTCCCACCATCAAGCAAAAGAATAGCTTCAACCTTCTACTCTAATGATAAAAACTGCCTCGCTTTTGAATTTGACTTAATGACACCTTGGAGCTACATAGTCAACATAACTGGAGTACGAGTACAAGCGAGATAAAAAATGTTTGCACATCGATTCATATGATATTCTTTGATCTAAAGAATGCCTTCCTTATGAAGCACAACTTTAGTTTGCATAGACTGAGTGGTCAGTGTAGATATGCGCCAGTGACCGCTTAAGGCAGGAAGAAACCATTCACCTGGCCACTGACCATGGAAGTTAGGTGACCATTACATACAGGACATTTATATAGGAAATTTGCAAGGGGGAAATTAGAATAGCCATTGTGAACAGGTGACCGCTGAGTAAAGGTAACCGTTAGGACAGGTTTTACTGTATATTGAAGTCATCAAGTAATACATTAATTTTAATATTATAACATAGGATCTCAAACTCAAGTGATGCATTAATGTTAATATTATGTTACAAAAAATATCAAATTCATCAAGTAATGCATTAACATTAGTATTATGTTACAACATAACATAATATTAACCTATTAACAGGAGATGCATCTTGTTGTCACAGAGAAGATTATATGCAATATTTAGAGACACTGGTTGTATTTAGCACTACTGGTCATAGACAAGAAGAGCTTAAAGAATGGCCTGTTATAAGTTGTCCGTCATCTAACATTGTCTGTTGGTACAAGTTTCTTATCACTACTCCTGCTAAGCTACTTATAGGATTGCCATGAAACTTTACACAAACATTCATCCCACAGTCTAGTTTGTCTTAAATTCAAATGATGCTGTTTACACATCCAATATGGCACAGCGGCTATCTTGAAAATCTTGTTTGCTACTTCTCCTGAATGGATGATCATATCAGCATGGAGATTACACTGAAATACTTCTTATGTCTAGTTGGTCGTAAATGAAAATGGTGTTGATATAGTGTCCAATATGGCTACCACAGTGGCCATCTTGAAAATCTTGTAGTTGCTACTTCTCCAGAATGGATGGTCATATCAACATGGGGTTTTCACTAAAATACTTCGTATGATGTCGAGTTCAAACTAAACAAAAATATGGTGTCAATATTGTGTCCAACATGGGCGCCACAGCAGTCATCTTGAAAATCTTGTTATTGCTACTACTCCTAAACAGAAAACCATATTTACATTTATAGTGTTTTCTCCAGAAGACTTCTTACGATGTTTAGTTGATCCTAAAAGAAACTAGTGCTGCTCAGACTTTCAATATGGCCAACACAGTGGCCAGTTTGAAAATCTTGCAATTACTCCTGAATGGATGGTCATATGAACATGGGGTTTTCACTAAGACTTCTTATATCTGGCTGGTCTTAAATGAAAATGGTGCTGATTTGCCATCCAATATAGCTGTCATGGCAGCCATTGTGAAAATATTTTTATTGCTCATCCATCTGAATGGAAAGTCATACCAACATGGAGTTTTCACCAGAAGACTTCTTATAATGTCTAGGTCAGCATAAATAAAAATGATGCTGATCTGACATCCAATATGGGCACCAACTGCTATTCCTTCTGAATGGAAAGTTTTAATATGAGGTTTTCACAGAAGACTTGTGCCGATCTGATGTCCAATATGGCTGCCACAGTGGCCATCTTGAAAATCTTATCGCTACTCTTCCCAGATGGAAAGTTGTTTCAGTGTTAGGTTTTCACCAGAAGATTTCTTATGATGTCTCGTTGGTACTACATGAAAATGGTGCCAATCTGACATTCAGTATATCCACCATGGCAGCCAACAAAATCTTGTTATTGCTACTTCTCCTAAATGAAAAGTCACATTGACATTGGGTTTTCACCAGAAGACTTCTTATTATATCTAGTTGGTCCTGAAAAGCCCATGTTGATATGACTGTCTATTCAGGAGAATTTGTGACAAGACTTTCAATGGGTTTATTGTGGCAGCCATATTGAATGTACAGATCTTACATCCAATATGGCCACTATGGTGGCCATTTTGAAAATCCAGTTATCAATACTTCTCTAGAATTTGTGGTCATATCAACATAGGGTTTTACCAAAAGACTTAATATCTGTTTGGTGCTAAATGATAATTGGTGCCCTGCGGACATTCAATATGGCTGCCACAATAAACACATTGAAAGTCTTGTCACAAAGTCTCCTGAATAGACAGTCATATCAACATGGGCTTTTCACCAAAAGTCTTCTAATGGCTGTCTTGTTTGTCCTAAATGAATCTTACATCCAGTATGGCTGCCACAGCACCTAATTTGAAAATGTTATTGCTCAAGAATATTAGATATGGTTTCAACACTCAACATTTGAAAAGAAGAAATGATATTATCTTGAATTCCTGGAAATTCTTTTGAGACAATAGAGAGTCAGTCCCTTTGAGAGACTCTTAATTCACCAGGCTGTAAGGTCCTGTGTAATGATCTGGAGTGGGTTTCATACCACTCACCCCCTTCGGAGCAGACTAACTTTGTAGATACATGTATATTAGTTGTAAATTCTTGATTATGTTTTTTTGTTAGCTCAGATGTTTTGCAGACTGTGTAAATACTGTTATACTTGGAATCATGAAACTTACTGTGGGGATGGATCTTGATGAGTACTACACCCTCATTACACAAGTATGTCAATGTGACCCATATTTCATGCTTCACTGACTTTGGTTATATTTCATGTTAATTTTATTTCTTTAGCTCTGTTAATGCTAGAATCCTCAAACTTGACAATTGTATGTATCTCTGTTAGTACCACTCTTGTGCAACAAAAGATCATAGTGACCTACATTTCACATTTTACTGGGTATGGTTTAGCTCATGACCAGATAGTATTTTTTGAACAAAGTAAGCATACTGTCATACCTAGATTCCTAAAATTTTGGTTGGGGGATGCATCTGGATCAGTAGTACACCATCATCATAAAGTCTGATCACTGTGACCCATATTTCATACTTCCCAAACTTTGCTCAAATTTTGTGTTTTAAGATTATTTACCAAAATGAAACAGTGCTTTGGTTTCACGGTAAATACTGGAAAAATTGTGTTGTTGTGTAGCGATAGTTTTTTGGATTGAACCCTTGTAATATGGCTGATGTAATAGTTACTAAATGTGGTAATAATCTTCTTGCTTAATGGTCTTTGAAATTTGTACAAATGATGGAGAACGGATGTAAAATATTGCAGCAGTTACTGAAAATGGGAAAAAAAATCCTTTAAGTGACTTCATGTCAGAAAGCACTAAACAGAATTTACTGGTAACCAAATTTGACAGAAACCATCCTGGCATTAATATTGGACAAATGATGCTTGTGTGCTACCAGATAAGGCTGAATTTGTTTGGTGTGTATGTATACTGATATATATATATATATATATATATATATATATATATATATATATATATATATATATATATATATGTGTTTGTGTATATATATATATATAGAGAGAGAGAGAGATAGATATATATATATATATATATATAGCTATATATATATAGATAGATAGATAGATAGATATATATATACATAGATAGATATATTATATATATATAGATAGATATATGTATATATATATATATATATACACACATATATATATATACACACACACATATAGATATATATATATATATATATATATATATATATATATAGAGAGAGAGAGAGAGAGAGAGAGAGAGAGAGAGAGAGAGAGAGAGAGAGAGAGATATAGATAGTGATTATGACATATCAGGACAGTACTGAATGTATAGTGCCAGTTAAAAGTTAATTGAAGAATGTAAAGGTAAAAAATTCCCCAAAACTTTAGAAAGATGAGCATTTCCGAATAAAGATAAAATTGACATAGAGTCCCACAAGATAAAAGAAAAAAGGTAAAGATGTTAAATTCTTTAAAATGTATATAAAATAAATGGTCAAGATAAAAATATATAAAATCATTCAAATGTATGGTCAAAATTTTGTATGTAAACTGCATTCTTTTACAAAGTCCAAGATCTGTGGTGGCACATCATCATAAAGCTTGTTAACTGGGTCTACATCAGAAACTTCTGTCTGAAAGGGTGGATGTCAAAACACTCTAAAAGAATGTGTTCCACTAAAAATCTAAGATCTTGTCTGGTGGCACATCATCATTAATCTTGTTAATTGAGTTTACGTCAAAATTGTCTGTTTGACAGTGTATCAATACACTTGACAACAATATGTTCCACTGTAAGTCCAAGATCTTGTCTGGTGGCATTTCATCATAAAACTTGTTAATTGAGTTGACATAAGAAAAACTCTGTTTGACAGAGTGGAGGTCGATACACTCGACAAGAATGTGTTCAGTGGACACTGGTCAAGGTTGACCCTTTTGATGCTTGCATGCATTGGGTATGTTTGTTCTATACATGAGCTTGGCTGGATGTTTTATGGCACAACAGCACTTTGAAGGTTTTTTTGGTGCCAGTGAAAAGTAGAGTAATATTCCTTGCCCAAGGATACACCACAGTAGCTGATATAGGTTGATCTGATCAGGAGAATCAAAACCGTCTGGTCACGAGCCCAGTACTTTTTAACTTCTGAGCCACTGCAGCTCCTCAAATATGGCTGTAGACACAACCAACGAAAAGACAAACCTTGAAATAATTATTTTCACTAATTGCAAGAAAGTTCGACGGAAGGCGTTTTACTGGCCCAGATGTTTTGGGCCAGCTACTCTTGCATTCGGCTATTGGGCAGATGTCAGCCAGGTGAGTGATCTCATGGTTATGATTATGCTTCTCTGCCATCAAATATGGCCACCATTACTAAACAGCATTCTAAATTGCCACTAAAATGGCAACATTTGCAACTAAACATTTGGAGTTTGCAAGTGAAAATTGTCATCTGTTCACCCAGCGGTGTCCTTAAGAATTATAATACAGCCAATCAGTGCATACTTGGTCTTTTTTGTTCAGAATACTGTATGGCAGAAGCAGCCATTTTTAGTTCCATTTTTGAAAATCTAATGACAAGATCACGCAGCAAAATTCGACAACACTGTGTATATAAAAACTAAAGTTACTGTATTGTATTATTAAATGAAAAAAATAAATTCAAAAGTTATTTTTAGTGCCAATATATTTTTTTGGGTTGAATGTATTTAATTTACCAGTTATTTAATCCATATACATTCAAGAAACAGATTGTAGACTGCATAAAACTTTTGTTGCCTAAGAATTTTTGTGCTGTTCTTTTTTTTCTTCCCCTCCCCCTTTCTAACCCCAAATGTGCAAATCAGTTAGTGTTGAAATGAATACATGAGTTTACTATTCAGTATTCATATTCATAGCCTATATTCAATATTCATAGTTTATTTTCAATATTCATAGTCTATATTAAATATTCACAGCCAATATTCAATATTCATAGCCTATATAAAATATTCATAACCTATATTTAATATTCATAGCCTTTATTCAATATTCATAGCCTATATTCAATATTCATAGCCTGTATTCAATATTCATAACCTATATTTGATATTCATAGCCTTTATTCAGTATTAATAGCCTATATTCAATATTCATAGCCTGCATTCAATATTCATAGCCCATATTCAATATTGATAGCCTGTATTCAGTATTCGTAGCCCATATTCAATATTCATAGCCTATATTTAATATTCATAAGCCTATATACAATATTCATAACCTATATTCAATATTCGTTGCCCATATTCAATATTCATAAGCCTGTATTCAATATTCATAGCCTATATTCAATATTCGTTGCCCATATTCAATATTCATAAGCCTTTATTCAATATTCACAGCCTATATTCAATATTCATAGCATATATTCAATATTTATAGCCTATATTCAATATTCATGGTCTATATTCAATATTCATAGTCTATATTTAATATTCATAGCCTATATTTTGCATATATTCAATATTCATAGCCTATATTAATATTCATAGCCTATATTTGACCTATATTCAATACTACAGTTCACTTATACTCAATTGCTAAAAGCTTATATTACCTATAAATGACTTATATGTCACTAAGAAGTGAAATGTAGGTGATGCATGGATCAATATTGTTTTCACTTGTACTGTGTTTATACTTATATAGACTAACATTTCACTTTCTTCATTAAATATGTAAAGTATAAGTAGATTATAAGTGACCTATAAGTCCCGTATAAGTCAAGCATATATCACGTATAAATCAGAATAAGTTATTTGGTTTGGGAGATAGTTTACATGGAGTTGTGTTCTTACAATACTACATAAGCATGCCTTGTGAAATGGTTACCTAACAAGTTATGTAAGCCAGATGGGCAACATCAGGTCTGCTTGGGTATTTTGTTTTATGGTATTGCATGTTGTTGAAAGGAAAAAAAAAACAACTCTAGTATCAATATCTTTTCCTGATTTTTTTCAGTCATGCTTTCTTTCTCAGGTCATTGTTCTAAATGTGTGTTCTTCAACACAAATACAATTCCATCTGTTACATCCCATATGTCAGCTTACTTTATTATTGAACAGATGTAACTTGAATGACTGTTTCTCTGGATTCTACTGGATACAGCTTGGACTAAAAACCACTTCTGTCAATGGTATTTTCTTGCTGAAAGTGCACAGTTTTCAAAGTTTGTAAAAGCAGGTAGTCTTTAGGATGAGACTTTTGTAGCAGTGCTGGACATTAAGTATCCAGTAGCAGTGCTGGACATTAAGTATCCAGTAGCAGTGCTGGACATTAAGTATCCAGTAGCAGTGCTGGACATTAGGTATCTTGTAACAGTGCTGGACATTAAGTATTTTGTAGCAGTGCTGGACAATAAGTATCCTGCAGCAGTGCTGGACATTAAGTATCTTGTAGCAGTGCTAGACAATAAGTATATATCCCTCTTATATATCTCTGTGTGCGTGTGTGTGTGTGTGTGTGTTAGGGTCATAATTCCGAAGCTGTACATTTATGAAGAAGCAAAATTCTGGAATGGGTTAATTAAATTGTGTATTATGTTTTATATGTTTGGAAAATATTCTGATTTTATTACATATTTATATCATTAGAAGTGCATACCCAATTGTACACAATTTTGGCAAGTATTTACTGAAGATATCTTTTTATGATAATTAGCCCATCCCCTGTCCTTTAGATATTTTATTAGGCTGGCCCCCATGGGCTTATCAAAGGATAAATACAGTGAAAATATAGTGGCACATTTGTATGGGCAGTGTCAGTGAATTTTTCCTTGAGGATGATTTAAACAGTAAAATGCTGGGGCCACGATCCTTTGAATTGGTAATTTTTCAGTTCAAAAAGACTATTTCTGGGAATTTTCAGCACATAGGCTTAAGGTTTCTAACCTATCAACCCTCATCATTCATAATTTTTGTTGCAGTTTATTTTCAAATGTTACTTTATAGCGGATTAAAAAAGTTAATATCATAAACCAAAACTAGTTATATAACATTGTTCTTGTTTTGTATAGAAGTTGCCTTTTTAAATAGTAGCAGTTGTAGTAGAAGTTGCTGTTGTTGTTGTGTTCTTGGTATAAAAAACAGCTTTTCTTATAACAAGTCCTTAATATGAAACAAATTCATCTGTTTATTAATCTGACATAATATAAATTTATGCTGCACTATAATAATTCTGTTTTTTTGCTTACAGGTGTTATTGGAATAAAGGTACCCTATGATCATATGGCATCATTAGTTAGTTTCACATCAAATTAAAGTTCTGTGTTGTAAAGAATAGGAATCAGGGCAAGCTTTAGGGGCAGGCAACCAAATGGGGTGCTGGGCTGGGGTGGTCAATAAAATATATGTTATTCACAAGTTGAACAAATGGAGGGGGAAGGAGCGCCAAAGACACTCCTTGCCTGGGGTGCCATTTGGCCTAGGGCTGGCCCTGATAGGAAACTGCACAGCATATTTACCAAGCAGACACAAGTCAACAAACTTGAATACTAAACTTTATTTAAAACTATATTCCATTTTCAGAAGAAAAGCATAAAATAGAATGTCATAAAATAACATGACTGGTTTCATAAGAAATAACGTAGTCAAAAAAGTCATTTAGTATTTCACACTAGAACATGCAACGTCCAAGCATACCTTGGCAAATAGATATCAGGCTATGCATGGAATCAAAACGCAAAATGTGTCTCGACCATTACCACTGTCAACTATCTGAACAGCCAGTCAAGAAAATTACTCTAATTATGGAAGGAATATCCATTGCTATGAAAATGTGGAGCAGTCTGCTCTCTTCTCAGATTTTTGACAATGCAAGTATGTTGGAGTATGTTGGAGAATCCGAATACTTACAGGGTCCACGCTATGAGGTGATTCGGGCAAAATAGTCACCGTAGAGTCTGTCGTTTTACCTAAACAGGGCCCAAAAGAGAAGTTCAGTTTGCTTTGCATTGATTTCATGACATTACCAAATTACTTCCACCCTTTTTGTTCCAATACAGTGCATTAATAGTCAAAGTAAAATGTTGACTTCTGAGTCAGTTTTACCATCAAAAAGGAAGGTGGAAAGAGAGATAAAGAAGTTTTTGTTCTGAAGTCAATTTTGATGCTAATATAATAATGATAAATACTATAAACTGCATTGTAATCTATGGAATTCCAGCCAAAAATTTACACATTTCATCATAGAGACATATGAAAAATGGACTTGTGCTATATAGAAGCTGTTGCCGATCTCTGACTGTAACTTATTTTCGAGGTTCACAGTTTGTTATACAGCAACTGTGGTGAAGCGAAATGAAGCAAGGTTTTAATATTTTTGTAAACTTTTAATAATATTCATCAGTATTTTAATAATCGGACATGAACATATCCAAAGCATTAGTTTAAAGTAACTGTTTTTGAATTTTCTACATCCACACCACTATACTAGCTGGAGAGAATTAATATTTTGCCCAATTATTAGGACTCAGTTTGGACCCTGACTCATTATGGTTAAATGTACTTAAAAGCAGTGTCAAGCTTTTGTATGATTAAGATAATTTCTGGTAAGGAGAAAGGTAAAATAATGGTTTGAATCCAGTAACACGTTACACATATGAATGGAATAAGGGAACAATTCTGGAAAGCAGGATTTAAACATTTTTGATTGGGATATTTCAAAATAAGAATTCTGGGGCCAACAATGGAAATTGGGGCCACCAGGTGGCCCTAATTAATATAGTAGTATCTTCCCTGTCCCCACACGCCCTCCTCCCATGGAAAGATTATGCAGGTATGGGTCTCCCTAGCTGCCAGTGATTTCGCCCTCAGATCTTGACCTGGATTCTAAGTGGTCCATTTATTTTAATATTTATTTTGACAATGTCAAGATTAAGCAGAAGGCCTGGCTTATATGTCAAGATTGAGCAGGAGGCCTGGCCTATACATATCCTCTCCCTCAGACACCTGTAGACCTCTGACCTAAAAAATTCAATCACACTTGCATCATCAAATCCTGGACAGATCACTTATGTACCAACTTGTCTAATGCAATATAATATTATGCTTTATTTTGCATCACTAAAGCTTTGTAATTCAAAATTCTTTCTCATTCATGGCTTTGAAAGATTCTGATTTTGATTTCAGAAATGGTTCAATACATAAAACTTGGTACAAACAAGTTAAATTGGTTGCATCTGTCCACTTGTTTTGAAGGCAGTTTACAAAAGTGAGGGGTGATATATGATTAAGCAGAGTTTGATCAATTTTATCTGTGTCTGTTTCAATATGTATTGAGCAGGGGTTCTGTTTACTTTGAAAACTAACCCATGATAAATTGCAGAAGCATGTTACGTTATTAATGCCTGATGTAAAGGTCACGTATAGTGGTTTCAGATTTATAAGGAGAGTAATTGTTAGATCCATGTCAGGCTTTTCTTATGTCGATTATTTGGGTCAGAAATTAGGGCCAACAGTTTTAATTTTGAACAATGAATGTCAGGGACAAAGTTTGGACAATACACCATATTTGTGTGTGTACAAGCAGTGTACAAGTTAAATATCATTTGTGTTTATAAGCAGTGTACAAGTTAAATGTCATTTGTATGTACAAGCAGTGTACGAGTTAAATGCCATTTGTATGCATATAGGCAGCATAAAAGTTAAATGTCATGTTTGTGTGTATAAGCAGTGTACAAGTTGACTCATAATTTGTGTGTGTACAAGCAGTGTACAAGTTAAATGCGATATTTGAGTAAACAAGCATTGTAAAATTAATACTGTATTTGTATACAAGCAGTGTACAATTTAAATACCATATTTGTGTGTATACAAGCAGTGTACAAGTGAAGTACCATATTTGTGTGTATACAAGCAGTGTACAAGTTAAGTACCATATTTGTGTGTATACAAGCAGTGAACAAGTTTAGTACCATATTTGTGTGTATACCAGCAGTGTACAAGTTAAGTACCATATTTGTGTATACAAGCAGTGTACAAGTTAAGTACCATATGTGTGTGTATACAAGCAGTGTACAAGTTAAGTACCATATTTGTACAAGTTAAATGTGACCCAACTGCAAACAGTGTTGACCCAGATCTACAAGTGCATAAAAAATACACTAGTAGATCAGGATCTTTGCTATTAATTATACTTGAGATTTCAAGCAAACACCATTTACCTAATTTGTCTGCATTGATCTAATTAGTCTTCATTGATCGGATTAGTCTCTATTGGTCTAATTAATCTGTATTGGTCTGGTTAGTCTGCATTGGTCTGGTTAGTCTGGATTATTCTAATTAGTCTCGATTAATCTAATTAGTCTGCATTGGCCTGATTAGTGTGCATTGATCTGACTAGTCTCTATTGGTCTAAATAATCTGCATTGGTCTTATTAGTCTGTATTGATCTGATTAGTGTGTATTGATCTAATTAGTTTGCATGTATCTGATTAGTGTGTATCTAATTAATCTGCATGTATCTGATTAATGTGTATCTAATTAGTCTGCATGTATCTGATTTGTGTGTATCTAATTAGTTTGCATGTATCTGATTAGTGTGTATCTAATTAGTCTGAATTGATCTGATTAGTGTGTATCTAATTAGTCTGCATTGAAATGATTAGTGTGTATTGGTCTGATTGGTCTACATTGATGTGATTAGTCTGTATTGATCTGAGTAGTCTATTGATCTGATTAGTCCATTGATCTGATTAGTGTGTGTTGGTCTGATTAGTCTGCATTGATCTAATTAGTCTGCATTGATCTGATTAGTCTGTATAGGTCTAATTAGTCTCTTTTAGTCTAATTAGTCTGCATTTATCTGATTAGTCGGTATTGATCTGATTAGTATGTATTGGTGTGGTTAGTCTGTATTGGTCTAATTAGCCTGTATTGATCTAATTAGTCTGTATTGATGTGATTAGTCTGTATTCGTCTAATTAGTCTGTATTGGACAAAAGTGAGTTTGAGTTTGCACTTGATTTGAGTCGTTTTTTTAATACAGGGTCAGACTGGTTCTACACCATTCATAAAGTTATGTTGACCTGAGATGTCGGTAAATACAGTCAAACTTGGAAGGACATTTTGTTCACTGCTCATTTGAATTGAATGTTTCAGTTGTAGATAACATTTCAGTTTTTTTATTTTTTTTATTTTACTTGTTCAGAAATCAATTTGCTGTTGCAATTTAGTTTTAAAAACATGCCCATTGGTAAACAAACAATTGTACATTGAGGGTAGATGTGATGTGTAAAGAATATGCAGATATTTGTTACTGACTCTCTCTTGGTCTGTCTGTCTGTCTGTACTACGTATTGCTCATTACCTCTATGCTTTTTATAGCATTTATCAGGGATATTGTGATACTCCCAGTCTATCCATCCATCCATCAATCTGTCCATCTGTTCATTAATTTCTTTCCCAAATTGTTTGACGGAAATTTGCCGTTTGTAGTTTCCTTGATATAAGGTAACCATATGTAGGAGAGGTGTTATTAATAGCTCCATTCCCAGGGATCCCTGGAAAGTTGTTGGAGGTCTAACATACACAGATTTTAATTACAGTGACATTTTCAAATATCGACTTGACGTATTCACTTGTAGCCAAAAAACCCACAATATATGTGCAGTGGATTTTCCTTTTAAGTTTAAATGTGGGTGGGGGGAGGGTTCTACAAAGATGCTGTTATGAGGCAATTAGTAATTAAAAAAACAAAAACAAACATGGCGATCTGCAATGACTAGTTTTCTGAATTGCTGATTAATAAACTTGATAGCAGAATATTGGGTAGTACAAGTTTGCTCCGACCTTTCCCACCCCATTTTATATATTTGGACATGTATGCACACCCAAAATTAACTGTCAAAATATTTAAAACAGGTTGGGAAGGACAGAGGAAACAATGATTAGATGGCATACTGCAGTTTCACATATGATTGCATTAGGATGGACTGTGCCTATCATCACATATGGGGGATGGATGGTTCGTTGGTTTAGCTTGACCTATCTTTTGTATCTGGTAAAACCTGTAAAACATGACAAATTATTAGAAAAAATTGATTTTTTTTCTGCATAAATTCAGAGTTGCTTTTTCTCCAAACTGGACATTTTAAAAATAATACCGTATATACTCGCGTATAAGCTAGGTTCAAATGCAAACAACATAAACCCTGATCTGCAATTGCATAATGCGCCAGCAGATTAGGGTCTATGTTGTTTGTTCTACTGATTAGTCCTTCCAAACTGCATAGACCCAGATCTGCTTGTGCATTATGCGACGGCAGATCTGGGTCTATGCAGTTTGCAGTTGGTATCAGCTTATACGCAAGTATAAGCAGTAACTACTGTTTTCATACTCTTTAGTTTTTATTGTGAAATTATATCATAAGTTTTAAAATTTATAGGGTAAGTCAATACCTGTGAGTGGGTTTCAGTTGAAATAAGTATTTTTCAAGTCAGAAATGATTTTTTTTATGGCTTATCAGAAACTTCCAGTGTTCAATTTGGGCAGTGTATAGTCGGTCAGAAAATCAGTCCTGCCCTGTCTACATATCTGACACATAAGATAAATTCCAGAGACGTGCAATCAATATATGAAAATTTGATTGACTTAAATTGGCCACATGTGCGTGCAGTTTTGATTGTGAATGAATTGCTTCTCAGATAGATTTTTGAGACAATCCCTGCATTTACTGAACAGATAATCAAATGTTTGCCCTTCTTTACTATCTGTCTTCAGCACTAAAGGAATGTTTATGCTTGTACAGTTTAAAGATAAACACGGAACATAACAAATTCCTTTGATTATCAGTCTGAACCCTCAAAGATTTACTTAAGACCTCTAAACAGTAAATAAATTTGATATAGATGACTGAGTTAAAAGTCTTTTTTTCAGGAAGATGGCAATAAATGCCAAGTAAGCAAAGATAAAAGGATGGATCTGATACCTTTATTAACATCCATGAATATTCTAATTCTATCTGAATACATTTAATGAATATCCAAATAGGAAAATTTGGTATTCATTTCAGCTCTACTTGACTCTTCAGTAAAGAACAGAATGTTCTCATTTAGCCTCCAAGTAAAGCTTGGATAATCTGTTGCTTGAATTATATGCTTGGATAATCTGTTGCTTGAATTATATGCTTGGATAATCTGTTGCTTGAATTATATGCTTTATTTATTAAATAGGTATGCATTAGAACAGGATAGGTTGTGAGCTATTCAATAAGGGAAGGTCACAAATATCACTCTTAGTAACTTGCTACTTGTGATTTTAGGAACAGTTTATTTTGTTTATTTATTTATTTTTAAATTACCACTGGTAGATAAAAACATGGATCTGTTGTTATTCTCTTCTTGGATACTAGAGCATTTTTGCATACTAGATGTGGTCATTTCCAGTAAATAAAAAATGGAACCAAAAATTAATAAAAAAGAGCAATTTATAAAATGGGAAGAAAATGGGAGGGAAGAAAAACATGTTATTTGTTGTTGTTCACTTTTTTTTACAGATTTTTCTCTCTGTCTGTCTGTCTCTCTCTCTCTCAAATGATTTTAAGTCAGTACAAATATCTGCATTTTTTTAACAAATTGTTCTCATGTGTAAGTGGTTTCTGGGGTTAAATATGGGTGTTCATTCTATCAAGTACTTTATAATAGTGAGGCTGAGGTTCATTATAGCAAGGGTTTACTGTAAATCCTTTTAATTTATCTATCCAAGCATAATATAAATTTTAGCAGGAATATATATATATATATATATATATATATATATATATATGTATAGAGAGAGAGAGAGAGAGAGAGAGAGAGAGAGAGAGAGAGAGAGAGAGAGAGAGATACTGAAATTATAATGGCTCTTGTCGGATATTTTTGCCCAAAATTTAACTTTGCGGCTGTATATTTGTGAAATTTAATATAAAATTATTCAAAGGAGATATAACAAGGTGTGACAAAAAAGAAAACACAGATATACCTAATAACTAAATGTACCAGAGAATGTGTCATTTTCAGTTCCGGATTTACTGCTGCTTTAGTGTTTGTATTATCCTTCCATGATTAACAGCTTTCCTCTCAAACTAACTAGTTATAAAAATAATTTTTTCTTTCAGAAAACTGTACTAAAGAATTGTACCCAACAATGCCAATGCTATTTTATTCCACTCTATGCTTCTAAACAAAATTTATTAATTGATAGCAAACTTATTTACTACCTCGAAAATACGTAATACTTAATTAACGGGCATTTCTGGTAAAGCTGGATGGTGAAGTATTATTTGATCAGGTCCCGAAATAAGTTGTGGATTATGATAATACAAGCTAGTTGTTATTGCTAGTACTGAATGCAGGGCCACGGCAAGTTTCTGCTGGACGAAACCGCCCTGGCCCAGCGTTGCCTTTTTCTGTACCCCCACCCCCGCACCTTAAGAAAACATACCACAAATTCTGCGAAACAGTGCCCCCAGGACTTGGTGTCCCAGGCAGTCATCTGTATTGCCCATCCCTTACAACGGCTCTGACTGAATGTATCTTTTTTTCTTAATTTGGGCCTAGGCTTCACACATTTTGTTATAAAATTATGTGCTGATACACTGCGACACAAACCACACGGTGTGAGCGACAGATGTAATATCTATAGTACAGATCCTGGGGCAATCATTCAGTTGTAGGGTTTTTGACAAGTTCAGGATATAAACTTTCTCATGTCTTTTGTCTTGTGCTTGGTGGCTATCAAGTGTTTAAACAATTGGGAAAACACAATGACCAAACAAGCTTAGTTAGCAACACCTGTATTGATTATCCAATAAAAAAACAATGTGTAAACTAGACCTAGTGACCTCTGAATTAGGGTTACTCGACAACATCTTTATTGATTGTCTGACAGTGAAACAATGTATAAACCAGACCTAATATCCTTTGAATTTTACTTTGTTAAGATGTTTATTTTGCAGCTTAATGGATAAGCAAACCAAAGACGGGCTGATATAATGGTATTTGAGAACTGCGATAACCAATGTCGAATTGCTGAGAGCATGTGACGGTCAAAACCTTGATCTAGCAGACATGTCTGGCAAATACAGGGGCTTAAGGAAATCCGATATATAAAGTCTCTGTTGACACAGTTAACCAAATTACTGAAGTATAAAGGAGAGGTCATATGATGGTGAGAGTGGTCTTTTAATAACTGTCAGGGTCTGTAGGTTTCACAAAAAGGTAATTAATTTTGTCCACTGTGACCCACGAAGCGGATCCCGTGGGATGCAGGGATTGTCAGGTGGTTGGGTATAAGTTAGCACCCATTTCCATCTTATAGGATATTTTTAACAAATCAACACTTTGCAATTATATTGTGTGCATACTACTGCAATTATCGTTTCATAAATCATATGGAAGACAAGACCTTGATTTGTCATTTACATATGGTGCTTAAACCACATGACAAAGTTTTATGTACAGCTGACTACAGACTAAATATGAAGGGTTAATAACACTAACCTTCTCCTACTGTTATCATTTTGTGAATTTTTCAAATTTATTGTATATACGTGCTTATGAGCCAAGTACAACTGCATCGCATGATACACTGGCAGATCGGGATCTGTGTTGTTTGTTGTACTGATCACTCCTAACATACTGCATAGACCCAGATCTGAAGTACATTATGCGATGGCAGATCTGGGTCTGTGCAGTTTGCAGTTGGACTCAACTTATAAGCAAGTATATACGGTACTTAATTGTGATGTAGTGTTATAGCGAGGTGCAAGTGCTGATAGTTAAGCAGGTAAACGTAAACGACATTGATGCGGTTTTTCCCATTCCCAGGGGCTGAAAATAAAACCCATGATGCACTATTTTGGTAACCAGTCCACATTGCATTCATTCAACAAATGACATTCTGTCAAATAGTGATCAGTTTATCGGAATCCAGAAAGTCTAAGTCATACGGGTTTTGGGATTAATGAAAAATTAGCAGTTCCGAGTCGGAAATTACATGGTCCCATTCTTTGGACCACTGCCATTTTCAACCCCTGCATGCCTCCTTAAAAAATGAATAGATATTAGCATCATTAAATTATTACAAATTCAGCAACATTATGTAATATTATGTAATGTATTAGTCATGTAAATATTGTATAAATTTCACATTTCCAAAATCATTTTATAATTACAGATATAATGTTTTAAAGTGAAACAATTTTCATAAATGGTTTTGCAAAATTTTTGAAAAATGTCAGCTTATGAAAATTTAGTGGTTTATAGTATTTGATTTCACTAAGAAATATAACTGGGTTAATGATCATGTGACTGGGTGAATGTTCATGTGACTTAAAGTTACATATTAAGACATTTATTTTTCAGTGTTTATTAATCAGTACTATGTTTTGTTTTATCTCTGTGTTTTTTGTATGTTTGTTATGAAACTTTTATTTACATAGAAAAATATTATTTTTTAAAATTGTTCTGCTGTATTACTTCCAGAATGTGTGTGTTACTGATAAATGTTTTCTGTTACAATTGCTGTCTAATCCTGATTTAACTGACCTATATTTACTGTGCTGTGAAATCCTGATCGTTTTGACCTATATTTACTGTGCTGTGAAATCCTGATCATTTTGACCTATATTTACTGTGTTGTGAAATCCTGATCATTTTAACCTATATTTACATATCAAAAGGAATTCCAGGTTTATCTGTTATTCTGTTATTATCAGTTTTCCTGAACTTCACATTTGATGCAAACCACAAATTCAGTATTGTTTGGTTGGTTTATTTTTAATGGCACTTTCAGTATTTGATTTGGCTGATTTGTCTGTATCATGCCAAGGAAATGGGAGTTAAGTGCATTTCCCAAGTACACACCAAGGCAACCTGAACTGGCCTTGGCATGTATCGAACTCACGTACCTTGGATTCCAGTGCTCTACCAACTGAGCTAATGCATCTTCCTCACAAAATCAAAAGCCCATCAAAGTGTGATCCATCTGAGAAAGTTGGACTCAAGTACCAATTAGAGGCTAACCACAGTTTTAAATACCCATAATAACATAATGTTTAGCAAAAGCACAAAACTTGATACCCTGAAAATACACAAGTTCACAGTATCAGCTGATGTTTAGGTTCAAAACAATAGTATTCAAAACTGATATCTCAGTAGAGTTTTTAAAAACTTTAGTTTTATTTTTAATCTTAAAATCAAGATGGCTGTGTGACTTTCCCAGATATAAAATTTAACAATTTTTTAGAGCTTTTCATTTTCAAAGCCATTAAATCAAAATGCTTCAAACTTTAGTTTTATTTTTAATCTTAAAATCAAGATATATGTGCGGCTTTCCCAGATATAAAATTATTTTTTGTTGTTGAGCTTTTCATTTTCAAAGCCATTAAATCAAAATGCTTCAAACAACCAGTTCCTTTCCAATCATCGATGTGCATATATGAGACCTTCAAATGCTATATAGTTTACCAGACTACTGTTTAAACTACAACAGTGACTAATTAGATTTTTGAATAGACATTAATGCCTAGCTCTCAGTTATGTGCATATTCAGGAAGGTGGAAATGATAAAAACAAGAAGAAAAAAGACATTTAATCCCCATAATTATCTTTTGGAAGAAAAGGTGGTGATTACCATATATACTTGCTTTTAAGTCGAGTGCAACTACAAACTGCGCAGACCCAGATCTGCCATCACATAACGCACTGGCAGATTTGGATCTCTGCAGTTTGTTAGGGGTAATCGGTAGAACAAGCAACATAGACCCTGATCAACCGGTGCATTATGCGACAGTATATCAGGGTCTATGTTGTTTGCAGTTCGACTGGACCTTGTGTACTTGTATATACGGTATGTTATCCAGCCTATCTGTGCATGCATGTGTTCATGTGTGCAATGCAATTCTACAAAACTCCTCCTATCCTGTTCAACTTTAAACTTTAGGGTATAATTGGGGGGTAGTCCGCAGATGTTCACTATGGTTTTGGAATTGGATCCATTTTCTGGTTACAGAGCTTAAGGATGGTGAAACTTGTGCATATACACTGTGTGTAAAGGTAGGGGTAGTGATAACATAAAAGTGTGGGGATGATGATTCTTTGCTGCAGACTTCAAGTTGGATAAATACAAACAAAAATCACCAGAAATTATAGTGTGCCAGACTGACAATAGACTATGTTAATATTATTCTTTGACATGAACATTACCAGCTCAAAATCATGGGAATAAATTCCTTTTGCCAGCTAGTGTCACAATAATTTGAGTGTATTTGTACATTGATTGTTTGAGGCATTTCGCTTGTTGATATATCTATGAACAGTATATACTGTTATTAAAAATGACATCTCCAACATTTTCTTTTTGAATTAAATGTAGGTCATGCAAACCATTTTTTTTTGTTGTTATAAAAAGAAGAGGTACATGGGTTTAGACAGCTGCCAGGATGGTGGAGTATTTTTTTCCAGATTATCATGTTTATTCAGTGGCATAGTGAGAGATGGGGGGGCCGAAGGTGGCGGTGGCCTGGGCGGCACTTTCTAGGGGGTAGCAATTTGGTAAGAGTACTTTATTATTTCATAAACAATACGAATGGAGTGGGGGTGTTATTTTGGTAGTTAGCCCTGGGCGGCACTTTGCCTCTCTACGCCACTGTGTTTGTTTCACATATTATTATGTGTGATGTAATTTTTTTTCTTAATCTAAGGTTGGTACAGTACATGTACATCATTGAAGGGGCCCCAGGAGGTCGAGTGGTCTAAGGCGCTCACCTTTACAGATCACTGACATCTCACCTCTGCCTGCGTGAATTAGATTCTCAGCTTGGCAAATGTGGGTTATGTGAGAAAGCTTGCCAGTAGCTTCCCGTTGGTCGGTGGTTCTTCCCGGGTTCTTCCTCCGCCAAATATACTGGCTGCCATGTATAGCCTATCATGTGCTGAAAAATGGCATTAAACCCACACAGCCAACCAACTAAAAGTCATTCAAAGTGGGTATTGTAAATTTTATTTTACAAATTTAAGGTTATATTAACTTCATTTCTTGAGGAAAAGTATGTTATGTGGATATTTATCACAGTGAAGATGGGGTTGTGACTAGATTTCCGTTTTTTTGAAAAGTTTTGGTAAGATGCATTTGCAAAGATCTAAAATAGATACACTTTTATTACAAGCTAGTATTATACATTTTTTGGTTTAAAATCAAAGATCATTTAAGTTATATTGTATGTTGAAAGTACATTTAACAAAATGGATATCACAGGCAAAATAGCAGTGACTCAAAAGTTCCTGTGTTTTTTTACAAGCTGTGTAAGATGTATTAGCTGTTAGCTAGAATCAATCCTCAGTTATTTTAAGCCGATGTCTCAGAATCCATAAGCCTCACCTAGCCTTGATTAATTGTGTACTTTGTTGTAGCCATTATAGAGCAGGTGACAGCTGTGCTTAAAGCCCAGGAACATGATTCCAAGCAGGTAAATTTGATGATCTACCGTATTTAATCTAATTACTACCTCTGCCTCACTTACTCTTCAAACCCAGTGTGGCTTTAAGTATATCTGCTCGTAAAGGAAATTTTATATATGTGCTTTTTTTCTTAATTTACCTTTCTTATTCAACCTACATTTAAAGGACACCTACCATGTGCCGAGGACACCTGCTATGCACAAAAGACAAACTTGTGGTCACTTGAGTGTTCTTTATAGACAGGTTCCATTGTAGGTTTTCCTTAAATGATACGAAAAGATGTCTTATTATTAATTCCTCATTGTAGAAACACTGAATATGTCAGTCAATATTTAAGTGACATCTTGCTTGATCTTAGTATTTCCGTTTATCTAGTAATGTCCCCTAGAAGAGCAAGTTGCTACTAATCCTTTTTATTGAGTCATGGTACAACTGTTCTGCATACAACAGAATCAGAGGTTATTGTCCCTTAAAGTTCACTAATCTGAAGATTTTTTTTTTTTTTCATTTTCATTCTGCTGTTCGTTTTAACCCTTGACTTGATCTATTAGGCAGATGGTATTAATACTTGAATCTTGTAGATATATTAGGCAGATGGTATTAGTACTTGAATCTTGTAGTTAGTATCTTATACAACTCACTTATAAGTCGAGTCAAACTTCAAACAACATCGACCCTGATTTGCCATCACATAATGCGCAAGCAGATCAGGATCTATGTTGCATGTTGTACTGATTACTCCTAGCAAACTGCATAGACCAAGATCTGCTTGCGCATTATGTGATGTCAGATCTGGGTCTGTGTTGTATGTTGTACTGATTACTCCTAATAAACTGCATAGACCAAGATCTGCTGACTCATTATGTGATGTCAGATCTGGGTCTGTGTTGTATGTTGTACTGATTACACCTAATAAACTGCATAGACCAAGATCTGCTGGTGCATTATGCGATGTCAGATCTGGGTCTGTGCAGTTTGCAGTTGGTCCGGACTTATAAGCGAGTACATGTATATACAATGTACAATTTATTTAAGTATTCTTGCAATGAGACATGAAAGCCTCTTTGCAGTAAAACCTGCCTACAAAGGATAATGCATTCAAGAACAACTAATGTCTGTCCTTTGTAGACAGGTGCCCCGTATATAAAGGTAAAACATGCAAGTGAAATAAGGAAAAGGGACCCATAAATTGTAAAATTACTAAAAAATGTATAGGGGTTGGTGCGCATTTTCTTGTGATGCGTTTAGTTGAAAATGTATCCCAAGCAAGTGTCATTATATAGAATGGTACGAGGAAAAGTATTTATTCATAAAATAATAGCAGAATGAGTGCATAATGCACATTAATGAAATATTTATAGGTTGTAGATCACAAATTCCCCTTATCAGATACACACAAAAAAGTGCATATTCATCAGTGAATTTGTTCACTATGACACAATTATTTAGATCACAGTGTTTTTTCACAACAGAAAAACTATGACGTCAATTTATGACAGATCATAAATTGCAAATGATTTTATGAGGTCTCTACTTTTTTGTTGTTGACTTTATCATTTTCTTTCACAGGGCTGTCATTGCTTGAATAAGCATTTTTCTTTTCCACTATTTAATGAGACAGAATTTGCAATACTGTAATTTTATGTCCAGTCTCTCCAAGATTTTAAAGCACTACAGCATGCATTGGTAACGAGATTTTTTCTAGTTCAGTAGCAGATCTAATGGAGGGGAGAGAACAGAAATATATGCAGTTGATTGATTGATTGATTGATCAATCGATTGATTTGCATATTGGAACAAGTAAACTTTGGGGGGGGGTTCAGACATAATTACTGCAATTCAGATTGAGTTGAAGTTTACAAATATTGCATCGTGGCCGACACCTAATTTCAAAGCAAATGTGTAAGAATCATTTTAAAAAAATTTCCATGCAAGTTCTCTTAAAAATTTATTATTAGAGCCCACCTTGATGAAGTTTCCAGAACCCTATTATCATGTCTATCTGTTTGTCCAGTGACGAGTTATATACGTACATAAATACATGCATTGATTCATACATACATGCATACATACATACATACATACATACATACATACATACATACATACATACATACATACATACATACATACATACATACATACATACATACATACATACATACATACATACATACATACATACATACATACATACATACATACATACATACATACATGTTACGTTATTAATGCCTGATGTAAAGGTCACGTATAGTGGTTTCAGATTTATAAGGAGAGTAATTGTTAGATCCATGTCAGGCTTTTTCAGATGTCGATTATTTGCGCCAGAAATTAGGGCCAACAGTTTTAATTTTGAACAATGAATGTCAAGGACAAATTTTGGACAATACACCATATTTGTGTGTGTACAAGCAGTGTACAAGTTAAATATCATTTGTGTTTATAAGCAGTGTACAAGTTAAATGTCATTTGTATGTACAAGCAGTGTACGAGTTAAATGCCATTTGTATGCATATAAGCAGCATAAAAGTTAAATGTCATGTTTGTGTGTATAAGCAGTGTACAAGTTGACTCATAATTTGTGTGTACAAGCAGTGTACAAGTTAAATGCCATATTTGAGTAAACAAGCATTGTAAAGTTAATACTGTATTTGTATACAAGCAGTGTACAAGTTAAATACCATATTTGTGTGTATACAAGCAGTGTACAAGTTAAGTACCATATTTGTGTGTATACAAGCAGTGTACAAGTTAAGTACCATATTTGTGTGTATGCAAGCAGTGTACAAGTTAAGTAACATATTTGTGTGTATACCAGCAGTGTACAAGTTAAGTACCATATTTGTGTATACAAGCAGTGTACAAGTTAAGTACCATATTTGTGTGTATACAAGCAGTGTACAAGTTAAGTACCATATTTGTACAAGTTAAATGTGACCCAACTGCAAACAGTGTTGACCCAGATCTACAAGTGCATAAAAAATACACTAGTAGATCAAGATCTTTGCTATTAATTATACTTGAGATTTCAAGCAAACACCATTTACCTAATTTGTCTGCATTGATCTAATTAGTCTGCATTGATCTGATTAGTCTCTATTGGTCTAATTAATCTGTATTGGTCTGGTTAGTCTGGATTATTCTAATTAGTCTCGATTAATCTAATTAGTCTGCATTGGCCTGATTAGTGTGCATTGATCTGATTAGTCCCTATTGGTCTAAATAATCTGCATTGGTCTTATTAGTCGGTATTGATCTGATTAGTGTGTATTGATCTAATTAGTCTGCATGTATCTGATTAGTGTGTATCTAATTAGTCTGCATGTATCTGATTTGTGTGTATCTAATTAGTTTGCATGTATCTTATTAGTTTGTATCTAATTAGTCTGAATTGATCTGATTAGTGTGTATCTAATTAGTCTGCATTGAAATGATTAGTTTGTATTGGTCTGATTAGTCTACATTGATGTGATTAGTCTGTATTGATCTGAGTAGTCTATTGATCAGATTAGTCTATTGATCTGATTAGTGTGTGTTGGTCTGATTAGTCTGCATTGATCTAATTAGTCTGCATTGATCTGATTAGTCTGTTTGGTCTAATTAGTCTCTTTTGGTCTAATTAGTCTGTATTTATCTGATTAGTCGGTATTTATCTGATTAGTATGTATTGGTGTGGTTAGTCTGTATTGGTCTAATTAGTCTGTATTGATCTAATTAGTCTGTATTGATCTGATTAGTCTGTATTGGTCTAATTAGTCTGTATTGGACAAAACTGAGTTTGAGTTTTCACTCCATTTGAGGCGCTTTTTCAATACAGGGTCAGACTGGTTCTACACCATTCATAAAGTTATGTTGACCTGAGATGTCGGTAAATACAGTAAAACTTGGAAGGATATTTTGTTCACTGCTCATTTGAATTGAATGTTTCAGTTGTAGATAGCATTTCAGTTTTTTTAATTTTTTTATTTTACTTGTTCAGAAATCAATTTGCTGTTGCAATTTAGTTTTACAAACATGCCCATTGATAAACAAACAATTGTACATTGAGGGTAGATGTGATGTGTAAAGAATATGCATATATTTGTTACTGACTCTCTCTTGGTCTGTCTGTCTGTCTGTACTACGTAATGCTCATTACCTCTATGGTTTTTATAGCATTTATCAGGGATATTGTGATACTCCCAGTCTATCCATCCATCCATCAATCTGTCCATCTGTTCATTAATTTCTTTCCCAAATTGTTTGACGGAAATTTGCCGTTTGTAGTTTTCTTGATATAAGGTAACCATATGTAGGAGAGGTGTTATTAATAGCTCCATTCCCAGGGATCCCTGGAAAGTTGTCGGAGGTCTAACATACACAGATTTTAATTACAGTGACATTTTCAAATATCAGACTTGACGTATTCACTTGTAGCCAAAAAACCCACAATATATGTGCAGTGGATTTTCCTTTTAAGTTTAAATGTGGGTGGGGGAGGGTTCTACAAAGATGCTGTTATGAGGCAATTAGTAATTAAAGAAACAAAAACAAACATGGTGATCTGCAATGACTAGTTTTCTGAATTGCTGATTAATAAGCTTGATAGCAGAATATTGGGTAGTACAAGTTTGCTCCGACCTTTCCCACCCCATTTTATATATTTGGACATTTATGCATACCCAAAATTAACTGTCAAAATATTTAAAACAGGTTGAGAAGGACAGAGGAAACAATGATTAGATGACATGCTGCAGTTTCACATATGATTGCATTAGGATGGACTGTGCCTATCATCAAATATGGGGGATGGATGGTTCGTTGGTTAAACGTGACCTATCTTTTGTATCTGGTAAAACCTGTAAAACATGACAAATTATTAGACAAAATTAATTTGTTTTTCTGCATAAATTTAGAGTTGCTTTTTCTCCAAACTGGACATTTTAAAAATAATACCGTATATACTCGCGTATAAGCTGGGTTCAAATGCAAACAACAGAAACCCTGATCTGCCATTGCATAATGCGCCAGCAGATCAGGGTCTATGTTGTTTGTTCTACTGATTAGTCCTTACAAACTGCATAGACCCAGATATGCCTGCGCATTATGCGACGGCAGATCTGGGTCTATGCAGTTTGCAGTTGGTATAGGCTCATACACAAGTATATGCAGTAACTACTGTTTTCATACTCTATAGTTTTTATTGTGAAATTATATCATAAGTTTAAAAGTTTATAGGGTAAGTCAATACCTGTGAGTGGGTTTCAGTTGAAATAAGTATTTTTCAAGTCAGAAATGATTTTTTTTTATGGCTTATGAGAAACTTCCAGTGTTCAATTTGGGCAGTGTATAGTCGGTCAGAAATCAGTCCAGTCCTGTCTACATATCTGACACATAAGATAAATTCCAGAGACGTGCAATCAATATATGAAAATTTAATTGACTTAAATTGGCCACATGTGCGTGCAGTTTTGATGGTGAATGAATTGCTTCTCAGATAAATTTTTGAGACAATCCCTGCATTTACTGAACAGATAATCAAATTTCTGCCCTTCTTTACTACATGTATCTGTCTTCAGCACTAAAGGAATGTTTATGGTTGTACAGTTTAAAGATAAACACGGAACATAACAAATTCCTTTGATTATCAGTCTGAACCCTCAAAGATTTACTTAAGACCTCTAAACAGTAAATAAATTAGATATAGATGACTGAGTTAAAAGTCTTTTTTTTTCAGGAAGATGGCAATAAATGCCAAGTAAGCAAAGATAAAAGGATGGATCTGATACCTTTATTAACATCCATGAATATTCTAATTCTATCTGAATACATTTAATGAATATCCAAATAGGAAAATTTGGTATTCATTTCAGCTCTACTTGACTCTTCAGTAAAGAACAGAATGTTCTTATTTAGCCTCCAAGTAAAGCTTGGATAATCTGTTGCTTGAATTATATGCTTGGGTAATCTGTTGCTTGAATTATATGCTTTAGTTATTAAATAGGTATGCATTAGAACAGGATGGGTTGTGAGCTATTCAATAAGGGAAGGTCACAAATATCACTCTTAGTAACTTGTTACTTGTGATTTTAGGAACAGTCTATTTTGTTTATTTATTTATTTTTAAATTACCACTGGTAGATAAAAACATGGATTTGTTGTTATTCTCTTCTTGGATGCTAGAGCATTTTTGCATACTAGATGTGGTCATTTCCAGTAAATAAAAAAATGGAACCAAAAATTAATAAAAAAGAGCAATTTATAAATGGGGAAAAATGGGAGGGAAGAAAAACACATTATTTGTTGTTGTTCGCTTTTTTTTACAGATTTTTCTGTCTGTCTGTCTGTCTGTCTGTCTGTCTCAAATGATTTTAAGTCCGTACAAATATCTGCATTTTTTTAACAAATTGTACTCATGTGTAAGTGGTTTCTGGGGTTAAATATGGGTGTTCATTCTATCAAGTACTTTATAATAGTGAGGCTGAGGTTCATTATAGCAAGGATTTACTGTAAATCCTTTTAATTTATCTATCCAAGTATAATATAAACATTAGCAGGAATATATATATATATATATATATATATATATATATATATATATATATATATATATATAGAGAGAGAGAGAGAGAGAGAGAGAGAGAGAGAGAGAGAGAGAGAGAGAGAGAGAGAGAGAGAGAGATAGAGAGAGAGAGAGAGAGAGAGAGATACTGAAATTATAATGGCTCTTGTCGGATATTTTTGCCCAAAATTTAACTTTGCGGCTGTATATTTGTGAAATTTAATATAAAATTATTCAAAGGAGATATAACAAGTTGTGACAAAAAAGAAAACACAGATATACCTAATAACTAAATGTACCAGAGAATGTGTCATTTTCAGTTCCGGATTTACTGCTGCTTTAGTGTTTGTATTATCCTTCCATGATTAACAGCTTTCCTCTCAAACTAACTATTTATAAAAATAATTTTTTCTTTCAGAAAACTGTACTAAAGAATTGTACCCAACAATGCCAATGCTATTTTATTCCACTCTATGCTTCTGAAAAAAATGTATTAATTGATAGCAAACTTATTTACTACCTCGAAAATACGTAATACTTAATGAACGGGCATTTCTGGTAAAGCTGGATGGTGAAGTATTATTTGATCAGGTCCCGAAATAAGTTGTGGAGTATGATAATACAAGCTAGTTGTTATTGCTAGTACTGTATGCAGGGCCACGGCAAGTTTCTGCTGGACGAAACCGCCCTGGGCCAGCGTTGCCTTTTTGTGTACCCCCACCCCCCGCACCTTAAGAAAAAATACCACAAACTCTGCGAAACAGTGCCCCCAGGACTTGGTGTCCCAGGCAGTCATCTGTATTGCCCATCCCTTACAACGTTCTGACTGTATGTATCTTTTTTTCTTAATTTGGGCCTAGGCTTCACACATTTTGTTATAAAATTATGTGCTGATACACTGCGACACAAACCACATGGTGTGAGCGACAGATGTAATATCTATAGTACAGATCCCGGGGCAATCATTCAGTTGTAGGGTTTTTGACAAGTTCAGGATATAAACTTTCTCATGTCTTTTGTCTTGTGCTTTGTGGCTATCAAGTGTTTAAACAATTGGGAAAACACAATGACCAAACAAGCTTAGTTAGCAACACCTGTATTGATTATCCAATAAAAAAACAATGTGTAAACTAGACCTAGTGACCTCTGAATTAGGGTTACTCAGCAATATCTTTATTGATTGTCTGACAGTGAAACAATGTATAAACCAGACCTAATATCCTTTGAATTTTTCTTTGTTAAGATGTTTATTTTGCAGCTTAATGGATAAGCAAACCAAAGACGGGCTGATATAATGGTATTTGAGAACTGCGATAACCAATGTCGAGTTGCTGAGAGCATGTGACGGTCACAACCTTTGATCTAGCAGACATGTCTGGCAAATACAGGGGCTTAAGGAAATCCGATATATAAAATCTATGTTGACACAGTTAACCAAATTACTGAAGTATAAAGGAGAGGTCATATGATGGTGAGAGTGGTCTTTTAATAACTGTCAGGGTCTGTAGGTTTCACAAAAAGGTAATTAATTTTGTCCACTGTGACCCACGAAGCGGATCCCGTGGGATGCAGGGATTGTCAGGTGGTTGGGTATAAGTTAGCACCCATTTCCATCTTATAGTATATTCTTGACAAATCAACACTTTGCCATTATGTTGTGTGCATACTACAGCAATTATCGTTTCATAAATCATATGGAAGACAAGACCTTGATTTGTCATTTACATATGGTGCTTAAACCACATGACAAAGTTTTATGTACAGCTGACTACAGACTAAATATGAAGGGTTAATAACACTAACCTTCTCCTACTGTTATCATTTTGTGAATTTTTTACATTTATTGTATATACTTGCTTATGAGCCAAGTCCAACTGCATTGCATGATACACTGGCAGATCGGGATCTGTGTTGTTTGTTGTAATGATCACTCCTAACAGACTGCATAGACCCAGATCTGAAGTACATTATGCGATGGCAGATCTGGGTCTGTGCAGTTTGCAGTTGGACTCAACTTATAAGCAAGTATATACGGTACTTAATTGTGATGTAGTGTTATAGCGAGGTGCATGTGCTGATAGTTAAGCAGGTAAACGTAAACGACATTGATGCGGTTTTTCCCATGCCCAGGGGCTGAAAATAAAATCCAGGATGCACTATTTTGGTAACCAGTCCACCTTGCATTCATTCAACATATGACTTTCTGTCAAATAGTGATCAGTTTATCGGAATCCAGAAAGTCTAAGCCATACGGGTTTTGGGATTAATGAAAAATTAGCAGTTATAAGTCGGAAATTCTATGGTCCCATTCTTTGGACCACTGCCATTTTCAACCCCTGCATGCCTCCTTAAAAAATGAATAGATATTAGCATCGTTAAATTATTACAAATTCAGCAACATTATGTAATATTATGTAATGTATTAGTCATGTAAATATTGTATAAATTTCACATTTCCAAAATCATTTTATAATTACAGATATAATGTTTTAAAGTGAAACAATTTTCATAAATGGTTTTGCAAAATTTTTGAAAAATGTCAGCTTATGAAAATTTAGTGGTTTATAGTATTTGATTTCACTAAGAAATATAACTGGGTTAATGATCATGTGACTGGGTAAATGATCATGTGACTTAAAGTTGCATATTAAGACATTTATTTTTCAGTGTTTATTAATCAGTACTATGTTTTGTTTTATCTCTGTTTTTTGTATGTTTGTTATAAAGCTTTTATTTACATAGAAAAATATTATTTTTTAAAATTGTTCTCCTGTATTACTTCCAGAATGTGTGTGTTACTGATAAATGTTTTCTGTTACAATTGCTGTCTAATCCTGATTTAACTGACCTATATTTACTGTGCTGTGAAATCCTGATCATTTTGAACTATATTTTACATATCAAAAGGAATTCCAGGTTTATCTGTTATTCTGTTATTATCAGTTTTCTTGAATTTCACATTTGCTGCAAACCACAAATTCAGTATTGTTTGGTTGTTTGATTTTTAATGGCACTTTCAGTATTTGATTTGGCTGATTTGGCTGTATCATGCCAAGGAAATGGGAGTTAAGTGCATTTCCCAAGTACACACCAAGGCAACCTGAACTGGCCTTGGCATGTATCGAACCCACGTACCTTGGATTCCAGTGCTCTACCAACTGAGCTAATGCATCTTCCTCAAAAAATCAAAAGCCTAACAAAGTGTGATCCATCTGAGAAAGTTGGACTCAAATACCAATTAGAGGCTAACCACAGTTTTAAATACCCACAATAACATAATGTTTAGCAAAAGCACAAAACTTGATACCCTGAAAATACACAAGTTCACAGTATCAGCTGTTGACTATGTTCAAAACAATGGTATTTAAAACTGATATCTCAGTAGATTTTTTAAAAATTTTAGTTTTATTTTTAAACTTAAAATCAAGATGGCTGTGTGATTTTCCCAGATATAAAATTTAACAATTTTTTTGAGCTTTTCATTTTCAAAGCCATTAAATCAAAATGCTTCAAACTTTAGTTTTATTTTTAATCTTAAAATCAAGACATCTGTGCGACTTTCCCAGATATAAAATTAAATTTTTTTGTTGAGCTTTTCATTTTCAAAGCCATTAAATCAAAATGCTTCAAAAAATCAGTTCCTTAGCAATCATCGATGTGCATATAGGAGACCTTCAAATGCTATATAGTTTACCAGACTACTGTTTAAACTACAACATTGACTAATTAGATTTTTGAATAGAGATTAATGCCTAGCTCTCAGTTATGTGCATATTCAGGAAGGTGGACATGATAAAAACAAGAAGAAAAAAGACATTTAATCCCCATAATTATCTTTTGGAAGAAAAGGTGGGGATTACCATATATACTTGCTTTTAAGTCGAGTCCAACTACAAACTGCGCAGACCCAGATCTGCCATGACATAATGCACTGGCAGATTTGGATCTCTGCAGTTTGTTAGGGGTAATCGGTAGAACAAACAACATAGACCTGGATCAACCTATGTATTATACGACAGCATATCAGGGTCTATGTTGTTTACAGTTCGACTGGACTTGTGTACGTGTATATACGGTATGTTATCCTGCCTATCTGTGCATGCATGTGTTCATGTGTGCAATGCAATTCTGCAAAACTCCTCCTATCCTGTTCAACTTTAAACTTTAGGGTATAATTGGGGGTAGTCCGCCGATGTTCACTATGGTTTTGGAATTGGATCCATTTTCTGGTTACAGAGCTTAAGGATGGTGAAACTTGTGCATATACACTGTGTATAAAGGCAGGGGTAGTGATAACAGAAAAGTGTGGGGATGATGATTCTTTGCTGCAGACTTCAATTTGGATAAATGCAAATAAAAATCACCAGAAATTATAGTGTGCCGGACTGACAATAGACTATGTTAATATTATTCTTTGACATGAACATTACCAGCTCAAAATCATGGGAACAAATTCCTTATGTGAGAAATCTTGCCAGTAGCTTCCCGTCGGATGGTGGTTCTTCCCAGGGTCTTCCCGCGTTCTTCCTCCGCAAATATACTGGCTGCCATGTATAGCCTATCATGTGCTGAATAATGGCATTAAACCCACACAGCCAACCAACTAAAAGTCATTCAAAGTGGGTATTGTAAATTTTATTTTACAAATTTAAGGTTATATTAACTTCATTTCTTGAGGAAAAGTATGTTATGTGGATATTTATCACAGTGAAGATGGGGTTGTGACTAGATTTCCGTTTTTTTGAAAAGTTTTGGTAAGATGTATTTGCAAAGATCTAAAATAGATACACTTTTATTACAAGCTAGTATTATACATTTTTTGGTTTAAAATCAAAGATCATTTAAGTTATATTGTATGTTGAAAGTACATTTAACAAAATGGATATCACAGGCAAAATAGCAGTGACTCAAAAGTTCCTGTGTTTTTTACAAGTTGTGTAAGATTTATTAACTGTTATCTAGAATCAATCCTCAGTTATTTTAAGCCGATGTCTCAGAATCCATAAGCCTCACCTAGCCTTGATTAATTGTGTACTTTGTTGTAGCCATTATAGAGCAGGTGACAGCTGTGCTTAAAGCCCAGGTACATGATTCCAAGCAGGTAAATTTGATGATCTACCGTATTTAATCTAATTACTACCTCTGCCTCACTTACCCTCCAAACCCAGTGTGGCTTTAAGTATACCTGCATAAAAAAGGAAATTTTACATATGAGCTTATTAGCTTAATTTACCTTTCATATTCAACCTGCATTTAAAGGACACCTGCTATGTCCCGAGGACACCTGAAATGCACAAAAGACCAACTTGTGGTCACTTGAGTGTCCTTTATAGACAGGTTCCATTGTAGTTTTTCCTTAAATGATACGAAAAGATGTCTTATTATTAATTCCTAATTGTAGAAGCACTGAATATGTCCGTCAATATTTCCGTGACATCTTGCTTGATCTTAGTATTTCCGTTTATCTAGTAATGTCCCCTAGAAGAGCAAGTTGCTACTCATCCTTTTTATTGAGTCATGGTACAACTGTTCTGCATACAAAAGAACACAGAGGTTATTGTCCCTTAAAGTTCACTGATCTGAAGATTTTTTTTTCTTTTCATTTTCATTCTGCTGTTCGTTTTACCCCTTGACTTGATCTATTAGGCAGATGGTATTAATACTTGAATCTTGTAGATCTATTAGGCAGATGGTATTAGTACTTGAATCTTGTAGTTAGTATCTTATACAACTCACTTATAAGTCCAGTCAAACTTCAAACAACATCGACCCTGATTTGCCATAACATAATGCGCCAACAGATAAGAGTCTGTGTTGTATGTTGTACTGATTACTCCTAATAAACTGCATAGACCAAGATCTGCTGACTCATTATGTGATGTCAGATCTGGGTCTGTGTTGTATGTTGTACTGATTACACCTAATAAACTGCATAGACCAAGATCTGCTGGTGCATTATGCGATGTCAGATCTGGGTCTGTGCAGTTTGCAGTTGGTCCGGACTTATAAGCGAGTACATGTATATACAATGTACAATTTATTTAAGTATTCTTGCAATGAGACATGAAAGCCTCTTTGCAGTAAAACCTGCCTACAAAGGATAATGCATTCAAGAACAACTAATGTCTGTCCTTTGTAGACAGGTGCCCCGTATATAAAGGTAAAACATGCAAGTGAAATAAGGAAAAGGGACCCATAAATTGTAAAATTACTAAAAAATGTATAGGGGTTGGTGCGCATTTTCTTGTGATGCGTTTAGTTGAAAATGTATCCCAAGCAAGTGTCATTATATAGAATGGTACGAGGAAAAGTATTTATTCATAAAATAATAGCAGAATGAGTGCATAATGCACATTAATGAAATATTTATAGGTTGTAGATCACAAATTCCCCTTATCAGATACACACAAAAAAGTGCATATTCATCAGTGAATTTGTTCACTATGACACAATTATTTAGATCACAGTGTTTTTTCACAACAGAAAAACTATGACGTCAATTTATGACAGATCATAAATTGCAAATGATTTTATGAGGTCTCTACTTTTTTGTTGTTGACTTTATCATTTTCTTTCACAGGGCTGTCATTGCTTGAATAAGCATTTTTCTTTTCCACTATTTAATGAGACAGAATTTGCAATACTGTAATTTTATGTCCAGTCTCTCCAAGATTTTAAAGCACTACAGCATGCATTGGTAACGAGATTTTTTCTAGTTCAGTAGCAGATCTAATGGAGGGGAGAGAACAGAAATATATGCAGTTGATTGATTGATTGATTGATCAATCGATTGATTTGCATATTGGAACAAGTAAACTTGGGGGGGGGGGTTCAGACATAATTACTGCAATTCAGATTGAGTTGAAGTTTACAAATATTGCATCGTGGCCGACACCTAATTTCAAAGCAAATGTGTAAGAATCACTTTAAAAAAATTTCCATGCAAGTTCTCTTAAAAATTTATTATTAGAGCCCACCTTGATGAAGTTTCCAGAACCCTATTATCATGTCTATCTGTTTGTCCAGTGACGAGTTATATACGTACATAAATACATGCATTGATTCATACATACATGCATACATACATACATACATACATACATACATACATACATACATACATACATACATACATACATACATACATACATACATACATACATACATACATACATACATACATACATACATACATACATACATACATACATACATACATACATACATACATACATACATGTACATACAGTAATCAAAAGGAGGTAAATTAAATGACACCAAGTAATGAAACACTCATGATGTAGACTGGAGATATCAATGTCAGCCTCTTCAGTTTGTATTGATTATTTACAATGCTTAATTACTTGCATGACAAATTACTGAAACAATCCAGATAACACTGTTATAGTAACACTTATCAAATATCTCATTGCCAGATGATAATCACATTAGAGAATATTGCATCAGTAAATATCTACCTGCAGATCAGACATGATGGATCCCTTGATGCTTATATTATCCCTATCCCAACATTATTAAATCCCCTGTATCCAAACTTCTTGGAGAAGACAAAAATGTATTTGCGAGTCCTGGTTAATTGTTCAGGGTACATGCATCTTTAGTAATCAGTCACTATTAAGCTGTTCATAGGAACCATAAAAGTGTATGGTGTTATAACTGACTTCAACTTATACTGGTATTTCTATTATATAAAATAATGGGACTCAGGTGACCATACACACATTATAAAATGGAATGCATTATACCGAGTTACATTATAGAGAGGGATCAGTGTAGTTAAGATTGACTAATAATATGGAAGAATGAGGTTGGAATAAATAACATTGTGCTAATTACTTCAAAATTGTACAGAATGTTCTTGTTTAGCAATTTACTCCTGTACCATCTATACTCACTCACAAGTTGATTCCAACTGCAAACAACATAGACCATGATCTGCCATTGCATAATGTACCGGCATATCATTGTCCATGTTGTTTGTTCAACTGATTACTCCTAGCAAACTACATAGACCCAGATCTGCTAGCACATTATGCGATGGTAGATCTGGGTCTGTGCAGTTTGGAGTTGGACATGACTTATAAGTGAGTATATACAGCAAATTTTATTCCCAATAAATTCAGCTTTTGGCGTTTTTTTGTTTGGATTGCTACTTGTTGTACAAGACAGAGAATTGTTCTGTGACTATAATTTGTGTTGTTTGACCAGGATAAATCCACTTGTCCTTATCAACCAACCATTTATCAGGATGAGTGGATGCATGTAATTTTTTGTATCCCTGCAGATCAGTGTCTTTTTGAATGAGGGAAGTAAATTAGTGACACTTTTGTGGACACTGATGTTTTGCTGCAGATTTCAAGTACAGTGGTACATGTGCAATCTGACCATGAATAGGATAACAGACGTAGCTTAGATTAGATAGTGAATTGGAATACTTAGGAGTACAAATCCATTGTCTATTACATTCACTGTGTGCTTTGGGATATAGAAAAGGCCTGTTATGCTCTTATGTATGTTGTAAAAAGCATCTTATGGTCGCAGCAGGCATTCTGTTTACAGTGGGATGCGTCCCGTCATGATGATGTTTCAAATTGAAAAGATCTTACAAGAATGTAGTTTATGCAATATAGAATATTTTACCTTATATTTTAAGAATTTTACCCATTTTTTCCATTGTCTTTGTTTTTGTATGCAATTTTAGGAAGCTTTTGCAACACTTTTACCTTTTGTATTTTGTCCCATGATTCATATTTTCTTTTAGTTTTAGGGTTTATCTTCCTGGTGATTTTGGTGCAGTTTTTATAATTACAGTTTTTTCTACATAGTTTTTGCTCTTCACTATATGGTCATGGTTGTGCTGGTCTACCATGAAACCTACATACATACGTACGTACATACGTACATACATACATACATACATACATACATACATATATACATACATACATACATACATACATACATACATACATACATACATACATACATACATACATGCATACATACATACATACATACATACATACATACATACATACATACATACATACATACATACATACATACATACATACATACATACATACATACATACATACATACATACATACATCAGAGATCCCAAATGGCTGTATTTGCAGATTAAAGGACAAAATGAGCTCAAATGATCATTTGCTAACTTGACATATCAGACATCGGACATAAGGTGCCTGTAATTTATCCCATTCAGTTGTTTGATTATTATGTTTTCCCAGTTGTTTAAACACTCGATAGCCACAAGGCACAAAACGATAGATGTGCGAAGGCTTATTAGTCCAGGACTAATAAAAATCCTTGCCTCTTGGTCTGTTACATAGAAATTATATCAGTCCCTACACCATATGCTTTTTAAGTTGCTCTTGTGTACACTAATCCATAATACCTTTTTCTCTGTTTGTTTCCTAGTTGTATTTTATATATTTGCCGGTACATATGTACATAATTGAGGGCCATAAGGGAGATTAGTTTTTGTACTAATTGTGACACCCTCATAAAATAAAGACTTTATTATTATTATTATTATTATTATTACCGTATATACTTGCGTATAATCTGATACCAACTGCAAACTGCATAGACCCATATCTGATGTCACATAATGCACCGATCTTATGTGCATAGATCTGGTCTAAGCAGTTTGTAAGGACTAATCAGGAGAACAGACAACATAGACCCTGATCTACCAGCGCATTATGTGACAGCAGATCAGGTTCTATGTTGTTTGCATTTGGACCCGGCCTATACGACAGTATATATGGTGACTCTATTGTGTGGCAGTGTATGAGCACGTATCTGACCTTCAGAACAAAATAAGTGTGTCCTAGGGTATGTTTAAAAAATAAAATACATGCTAGCAACAACAAGTATCATTTATTATCATCCTCCAAAACTTGTTTGAGGACCTGACTAAAAATGCCTAATGATTAAGTGCTACATATTTTTAAGGTATTCAGTAGTATGTTGTTTGTCATCAATTAATTATTAATTTTTCAACAGAAGTAGAGTGGAATAAAATACTGTTGGTTTGTGAAATTCTGTAGTATCATTTTCTTAAAGAAAATTCATTTTTATAAATAAATAGTTTAAGAAAAATCCAGTGAAGCTTGGAAGGATAATACTAAAACTGAACGAACAGCAAACCCAGTATTGAAGTGACACATTTTCCATTGTTGAAGTGACACATTTTCCAGTGTTGAAGTGGCACATTTTCCAGTATTGAAGTGACAGATTTTCCAGTACATTTAAAACAAACCCAGTATTGAAGTGACACATTTTCCAGTACATTTAAAACAAACCCAGTATTGAAGTGTGACATTTTCCAGTACATTTAATAATTAGGTTATATCAGATTTTGTTGATTTTTTTCTGTTACAAGTTTGATAGCTATTTTTTTATTGCTTATGTACTCAATTTAACAAATATCTTGCCAGCACATTTTTTTTCTAGAAGAGAATGTCCAACAATAGCTGTTGGAATTGTAGAATCCTTGATACATGCATAGGTACATATTGTACATAATATGTATATATTTGCATACATACTTACATACATTCATACATACATACATACATACATACATACATACATACATACATACATACATACATACATACATACATACATACATACATACATACATACATACATAAATACATACATACATACATACATACATACATACATACATACATACATACATACATACATACATACATACATACATACATACATACATACATACATACATACATACATACATACATACATACATACATACATACATACATACATACATATATGCATTCCCACTGTATTACATATGCGTGGTTGCATGTCAGGGTAGGGATCTGGTCCCGGTTCACTAAATTTCTTAAAATGTAGCCTTAATTGAAATATTGCATTAACTGGCTGTATAATGATACTTCAGACAACATTTAAATATAGTAGTATAGAGATGGTAAAAAGACGATACCATATTGTACATTAGGGAGTCATTTTATCCCTGCAAAAATTAATTCCTTAAATTTGAGGAAATCCTCAAATATTCCTCTGAGATAATACAAGAATTTTTAAGAAGAATTCAAAATATTTTGACTATTTCAATCCTTGTGCTGAATGTTGAATAAAGATGCATCATTTCTAACCATGTTAATAAAAGAGATATCTAAAATTCGAGATTTAGTGAAACTGGGACCTGATAGACAGGTTTTGTTTTTTGTTTTGTACCTGCAGTGTGTTAGCTTGGGTGACATTGGCCTTCTTCTAGAACTCGCACCTATGTACGAGTCAACTGTCCCCCAAATTGCTAATATCATTTAAAGTACATCCTGCATTGTTACATATATACTTTGGTTGGTTGGTTGTTATGGGTTTAACGCCATTTTTCAGCACATGATAGGCTATACATGGCAGCCAGTATATTTGGTGGAGGAAAAACCCGAGAAAACCCCGGGAAGAACCACAGACCCACGGGAAGTTACTGGCAAGCTTTCTCACATACCCACATTGGCCGAGCCCGATACTCGAACCCACGCGGACAGAGGTGAGATGTCAGTGATCTGTAAAGGTGAGCGCCTTAGACCACTCAGCCACCCAGGGCCCCACAGATATACTTTGAAGGTAAATGTATTATATACATGTACATTGCACAATTTTAGCAAGTGTAAAATTTGAAAAAATTGAGCAGTAATATTTGTAGAAGTTTTGTTCATAAGCAGTTTATAATTATAGTACTGTATATCAAAGAGATCAAATTATAGTACATTATATCAAAGAGATCAAATTATAGTACAGTATATCAAAGAGATCTTCTGCAAACTGTTGTTGGTACTTCTATCAATTTAATCCAGCTACCATCTTTACTCGCGTATAAGCCAATACCAACTGCAAACTCTACAGACCCAGATCTGCTGTTGCATAATGCGTTGGCAGATCTGGGTCTATGCAGTTTGTAAGGACTAATCAGTAGAACAAACAACATAGACCCTGATCTGCTGGCGCATTATGCGACGGTAGATCAGGGTCTATGTTGTTTGTATTTTGACGCAGATTATATGCGAGTAAAGACTGTATTTGATTTTTAAAAATGGGTCACCACTGAAACTCTATCATTTAAGAAATCTGTATAAACCCAAACCAAAATTTCCACCCTTAGGTCACCTGCAGCACTCCCTCACTATAAGGCTCTTCAATATATTGGCACTATATAGCCACCTTGTGCTGAGGTGCTGCAAGACACTACATACCTTTAAGTATCCCATTTTGTTTTGTATTAGTAAAATTATATGTATAATGTACTTCATTATAAGGCATTTTCACTAGACCATTGACAGTGTTATAATGAGTGAGTGGTGTATTAAGTGGGTATTACTTTTGAAATTCCCTTGTGCCACATGCCTACATCAACATGGCAGTGTAAAGGGCTACTTGTATGTCAGTATAGGTGGTATTATTGATACATATTAGGATAAACCCCTGACAAGCTATATGTCGGTATAGGTGGTATTATTGATACACATTAGGATAAACTCCTGACAAGCAGTTATATGTCGGTATAGGTGGTATTATTGATGCACATTAGGATAAACTCCTGACAAGCAGTTATATGTCGGTATAGGTGGTATTATTGATGCACATTAGGATAAACTCCTGACAAGCAGTTATATGTCGGTATAGGTGGTATTATTGATACACATTAGGATAAACTCCTGACAAGCAGTTATATGTCGGTATAGATGGTATTATTGATACACATTAGGATAAACTCCTGACAAGCAGTTATATGTCGGTATAAGTGGTATTATTGATGCACATTAGGATAAACTCCTGACAAGCAGTTATATGTCGGTATAGGTGGTATTATTGATACATATTAGGATAAACTCACTACAAGCAGTTGTATCTAAGATGAAATTAGGAGACGCTTGAGGGTTATTTAAATTCACAGGATATATGATATTGACTGTTTGTATTACAAAAAGTGCAACATACGGGAAATATTTAATTACCTGTATAAGCTGCAATGTTCGAGGAATAGTCTATATATTTTGTAGGCATTAATACTGTAGTGTGGGATCTGAGAAGCTAGTTGTGGAACACTAGTAAAGGAATCCCTTCACTCCAAGAGATACACACAGTTGTTTATGAAATTACTATTCATTTTACACTCTGAGATAATTATATAATCATTCCACATGTAAGTATTATGATTTGTGAATAACGTGTAATAGAAGTTTTTATATATGGACAGTTAAACCTAATTAAAAAATTTCACAATGAGAGTTTCGGAGAAGTGATGGTACATTTTTCTTAAAATGGGCACATTGTTTTTACAGAACTGTAACAATTTAGAAACAGGGAAGGGTGTTTGCCCACCTTCTTTCTGAATTTCTTCTGGAGAGGTTATATTTCCATACATGTAAACAGGATTTATTCTAGAATGCATGATTGTGGCATTCGTGCCCATAAATAAACTGAATGCATGCAAATTATACATATTTTCAAGCCCTACCTTTATTTGTTAATAGAACCCCTACAGTATTAAGAAAATTTTGCCCCGTTTTTCATATGGAGGGGTGATTTCCCCAAAAATTTTCAGTTCTAGAAGAAACCCTGTTGTAAAACTTTCTACTAGTATATGTGTAAATTGTGTATGAAAATTGCTAAATAACAGGTAGTTGTATAGCTCCATTGCAGTATTTATCAGGTTTTATAGAGTGCAAAGGTCATTTTAAATTTATGACTGTAATATTCAGGTGAAATAGGCCTCTATATTAAGTTGTTGTGGTACAGCTGTTCAGTATAGTTCTCCAGAAGGGAAATGTAAACATTGAATTCTAAAACGTATTTACACAAGAAAATAAAACCCCTCAGATTTTGACAACTATGCATTCATTTCTAATCACACTTTTAATACAAGTCTGATGTATGACGTGCAGAAATGACCAAAAAATGCTGTTTTCAGCAATTTTTACAAGCCACTGCAAAAATATGCAAAAACCATTCATCATTAATTGGCAATTTCCACTGTTGATGTCATACCCGCTACCCACTGTCTGAGGATTATAGTGATCACCATTGAAGATTTATCAATTTTGTCGATATAATGCTTTTGGGTGCAATAGTAACATACCTGCTATATTCCCACACAGTGTTGGGGTTTTTGGGGACTAAAAAAATGTGTTTTAAGGTTCCATGGGGGGGTCAGTGCATGTGACCTAGAAAAGCGATGTTGTCCAACTGAGAATAAGTTATCTTTTCATATAAACCTTTAAAAAAAATTACTGGAAATTCAAATTTGATATAAAAAAACAAAAAAAAATATGTTTTCTTTGAATAATTTAATATACTTACAAACCAAAAATAGTTGGTAGACTTAGCATTGTCCAATATCGTCAACACAACATTTATTTCAAAACAATATACCAAGTTTCTGTCTTTAAAATCCATTGGACAGTGGAATATTTTCTTAATTAGATACAGTCTTTGCTGCTCTCAGTAGTTCATGGTGGTGGTGGTGGTTGGGGGGTGGGGGGGTTGAACGTAATACAAATGTCATTTGTGTTCATCATGGCACTAATTTGAGACTGGATGGTACTGTTGTTCATACTTCCCAGAAGGTCTTGTAGAATTTTTTCTCAGCATAGAAAATGATCTTTCTGCATGTGCATTGCTGTGAGGGAGTGGCAAACTTGCCGGGTGGTGTTGCTATGTCGACAGATGTTGTAGTCTCCAGAATGACTAATGTCAATATGGTGTTTGCAGTGTGTGCAAATATTAAAATGCTCCCCCTTCCTGCTTGTCTTCACAAATTCAAACTCCATCCAGGAGTTCTGAAATTTAGTTTTGTTGTGCTTTGCTTGTTTTGCAAATGGCTCATCTTTTCCTAATTCACAGCCGCATTTTGACATTTTGCCCTAAAGAATTAACCACACTTGGACACTATTGAAGTAAAATCTGACTTCAAAGAAACAATGCTGCTGATCACAAACTTGTGAATAATCTTTAATAATGATGGCTGAGGCATTCTCATTCAAGGCAATGATGTGTAATAACTTTTGTTCTTCAACACACATCTCAATGATTGTACCTAACTTAAATGAATTGGGTTGTTCCACTTACTGTAGTGTACTTTACCTATGCGAATTAGCCTAATGGGTTCACCCACAGCAGTGTTCAAAGGACTTGACACAGCATCATCCTGTCTATTCACAGCCAATTAAGTAGTCTGTGAAATGGTGGTTGCATATCTCTGAGGGCCTTATCTTTTAACTGACTCCATGATAATCAGCTGTATAAACTGCCTCGAGGATAGTTTAACATGGGCTCTAACCATACTTGTTTACTGTTTATACAGACTACATGCTTCAGACATGTATAGTGGTGGTAAAGAAATATCTCTTTTTTTCTTTCTTTTTTTCCTAAGATTATTGAAAACCGTGTTTTTCGAAACACGGCCATGTCCAAGGGTGGGACAAGAAGTAGAAAATTGTGTTTTTCACGTGACACACCCTGTTATGGCAGGCATGTAGTAAGCACATCAAAGGTCAATTAGTGGTACTCGTTTGGGTTCCCAATGGAAGAATGTAGAATAAAAAGAGACGACTAGCTACTGTAAATGAACTGACTTTAAGCCCATGTCTTGGAGCTCTGTGTGCTTGCTCCATTATTCCATAGAGTATTATGAGTGGCACCCAGAGAAATTAGATAGCTCTAATGTATTAGAAAAAGGTTGAAGAAGGATGCTATGTCTGATATTCCACTCCAGATATGCTCAGAATTATGGGAAGTGAATAGACAAGTCCCCTCCAACAAACACTGCATTCATGGTGTGTACAAGAAATGATGACAGAGAGATTATTAGTACAGAATCTGTCTAAAAAATTACTCAGGTTAGATTTAAAATTGCTACTTGATGACATAATCAAATTTGTTAAATAATGGATACATGTATAGACCTATCTTAAATATAATTAACTTTTTCTTGTGTGCCTCCAAAAAAGGGAGAACAAAGTTTACCAGAAAAAAATAGTCTACCAGCCCAACCCCCACCCCACCAGGTTTTATAATCAATAAAATTATCATCATATCTTCTTGTTTGGAATATAGATCCGTATCTTCTCACATTAGCTTTATATCTATATAATGTCTTTAATATGTTAATAATATAATAGCTATGCATAATATATAATTTAATATAATAGCTATGCATAATATACATGTATAATATAATAAAACAGCTATATCAAATATATAATGTAAAATAATACCTATGCATAATATACATGTATAATATGATAAAATAGTTATACATAATATATAATGTAATATAATAATTGCATAATATATAATGTAATATAATAACTATGCATATCTTAATTACAGTCAAAAGGTTCATATTTTACATGTCAGAAATTACTACATATTTTACTAGTTGATATTTTTGACTCTTCATTCACCCTCGCGAACTTTGTCCTCTTTGGAATCTCTTCTGATGTTCTGTCAAAAGTGGTGACAACTACCAGTTGAAAGTGATATGGCGGCATTTCCATATAACTCCTCCATCTTACAAACACTAAACTCTAAAAAAAAAATCTCACAAATACCATTCCTACTACACTGGCATGTAGCCTACAGCAGATATAACATCGTACTACCATGTCACCAAACTACCAAAATAACGTTTTTGCAATGTGACCTGAACAATAATACTGTATATACTCGCATATCAGTCGATAAAAACTGCAAACTTCATAGACCCAGATCTGCCGTCGCATAATGCGCCGGCAGATCTGGGTCTATGTTGTTTGTAAGGACTAATCAGTAGAACAAACAACATAGACACTAATCTGCCAGCGCATTATGCGACGGCAGATCAGGGTATATGTTGTTTGCCTTGTGACCGGAATTATATGCGAGTATATATGGTAGGTTGTCACTTTTGTAAACACTGATGGCTAATTACTTCCAAACACTATCATGTAACAAGTTGCTGATATTGTCCGTATTTTGTACATGGTTGAAACGTTCAATAATTACATATTTATGCAAATTAAAAAATTCACAACAAATGCTCTTTAAAGCTGTGAAACTGCCTTCAAGCACATGATTTTATGTTTTGTACTGAATTTCAGAATTAATTCTGAGAAAATAATATAGAATTAAGGGCAGTTGTTGAGTTCAGTACATTGTTTTATTGAACTGTGAAATATTATATTGGCTAATGCAAAATGGAGGCAAATATCTATATTTCACAGCTCAATAAAACAGTTTATTGACTGAAAACAAAAGCCCGTGATTGTTTTATTACTTTCATACCATGATCTACAAGTATCACCGTGCAAGCACAATACGTTGTTTTATGGAGCTGAAATCACTTTGAGGAAACCAGTACATTGTATTACTGTTGAGCATGTATGACCTGTTCAGCCAGTCAGAATTCAGAATAATTTTTATGAATTTAATTGCTCTCCATATGGGGATCTCTCAAACTTTACAGTTTTACAAATAAGGAATTTTGAAAAAAATATAGTTGGTAAGTCTGATAAATTTACATGTTTATAACAAAATTCTATTGTGCTTATTTTTTGTGTTAATTTTCATTAATTAACAAAATAAAAAATGACAGGTTATTTCTGTATTTTAGAAGTAAATCTGAGTATACGAATAGGTTTGAAAGTTCAAGGTAGATTGATATATAGGTAGATAGATAAGGTGGGTACATGTGTGTTTACGTTCATATATCTAAGAAGATATGTGGAAAGATAATATATGAATAGACACTGTAGATAGGTAGGTATACAGATACACTGTAGATAGACATATACACTTTGATATTATGAAAATAAAGGTATGGATAGATATATAGATATAGATAGATAGACATATGGACCAACAAGTTTTTCTCTTCACTTTTTATAAATTTCTGACTTTACTGGTGGTGGTGGAGAACAGCTATTCAGAGGCAGATGAATGGTAGACAATCCAACTCGTAAAAATTCAGATTTTCAGGAGGCTGGAAACTAATGACTTTATTATCTAGTTCTTTATATCCAGAAAGTAAGTCTTTTCCCTACTCTATCAGTCTATTGAATTGAATCTTTCCAAATGCTCCATGTTAAATAGCAATCCCTCTCAGAATCAACAACCTACTGAAATCCTGTGCGAACTGTTGACATACATGTTGACTGAACCACCAATGAACTGTTGCTTGTACAGTTGTTCTTTGCCATGGCCAGCAATGTCAAAAAATAATAAAAATTGTCAGAGAAAAACTTGTTGGGCTAGGCAGACAGAGACAGACAGACATCTACATTTATTTACAAAGATAGATAGATACAGTAGATGATTATTGTATGTAGATTATTATGAATTAGGCAAATTTGTTTTCTTAGACCACCTTGGATCCACGTTCTATTAAAATTAAGTATTTTCTTTAGGGCAAGCTATACATTCAAAAATTGTATACCAGGTAATGTAAATACAGAATCTATACATAACTCACAATGGCAAAAAATGATGGATATATCCTGATTTTGATTATATAGCAATTATTTTCTCATAATTGTTTGGTTAGTACATTTCTTTAATGGTTCCTTTCTATATACCGTCTTTACTTGCTTATAAGTCTGGTCCAACAGCAAACTGCATAGACCTGGATCTGCTGTTGCATAATATACTGGCAGATCTGGGTCTATGCAGTTTGTTGGGAGTGATCAGTAGAACAAAGAACATAGACCCTGATCTGCTATCACATTTTGCGATGGCAGATCAGGGTCTATATTGTTTGCAGTTGGACTTTGCGAGCGAGCAAGTATATGGAGTACCTTTGGCATTTTAGAGAAAAATTTTGTACTAATCACTTAGGCCTTGATATTTAGACTACAATTAGTGGGTAATGCAATTACCAAATTAGTGGGTAATGCAATTACCAAATTTCATTGCTTTGAGCATTTACAATGGAATGTAGAAATCACATGCACTAGTCACAAGTTTTTTTTATGCATATTACATTGGTGGACTTGATTAAACATGACTGTCTCACTATTTTCTTTATTCTTTGTGTTGCTACCTGACCTCTCCCTTTATTTTAATCAAACCTTCATGTTGCAAATGTGTTATTGTATTGAGAAGAGAAAGGAGGAGGAGAGAGAGAGAGAGAGAGATAGAGAGAGAGAGAGAGAGAGAGAGAGAGATAGGATCTGAATTTATTTAAGTTCTGAATCATGATAAGTATCTTTTATCTGTCACCTGAGAATTTATACAAAATATTACTTTGAATTCTGAGATATATCCCAGTAGATGTTTGTGTCTGCACAGCTCATGTGTGTGTGAGAGACTGTATGTATGTCTGTATGTATGTTAGCATATAGGCATGTATGTATGTATATAGACATGTATATATGTCAGCATGTAGGTACCTTAGCATGTAGATATTTATGCAGTCATGTTAGTCTATGTCTAACAGTTTGTTTTAAGAGCCACTCCCTCCGCCCCCCCCAAAAAAATGCCCATGCAAGCAGAGAATACAGGTTTGTTTTGCCTCCATGTGTTGGTGAAAAAAAAAGAGAAGGGACTGTGATCTTTAATGTGCATAAATATGTGCATGCATCGAGGATATTTACATTTTTTGAACTTTTTATCAACACTGTATGGCCAGGATTGTGCTGATGTGCCGTGCCCTTAAACCCTAAACATGCATACAAGCATACATACATACATTCAATTGAGGATAGAATTTCAATAGCAAGATAGGATTGTGTAATATGTAGCTGTACTGAAGAATCAATCATTTCATCTATTCAGTAGGGGCTGGGAATTTTTTTTTTTTACAATAGCCTGTCCAAAAATATTTGCTGGAGAAAAAATATTTCTGCTTGACATTGTTTGACGTTAAAGGTCAAACATAGAGGTTTTTGATTATTTATGAAAGTTTAACACTGAATAACCCATATACCGTATATACTCGTGTATAAGCTGGGTTCAATTGCAAACAAAATAGACCCTGATCTGCTGTCACATAATGCGCCGGCAGATCTGGGTCTATGCAGTTTGAAGTTGGTATCGGCTCATATGCGAGTATATAAAGTAGGTTGTTCGTATAAAATTATGTTGTGTAATTCATAAATTATTCTGCTTAAAAGTGTTAATCTTGCTAAATTTTGAGCAAGAATTGATTCCCAACCCCCCATCCCCCGATACGTGTGCAGAAGTGATGCAGCTGTGAAATGATGACAGCATGAAAGTGGAGATAATTAGATGTTATAGATCTGCAAAAGATTACAACATGAAAAATGACTTTAGGGAAATTGATGAAAAAGAAAAGTAATAGTGTTAACACTTATGGCCCATCAGTATGTTATTTAGCCATTAATAATCCAAGCACATATGACCCATCAGTATGTTATTTAGCATTAATAATGCTAGCACATATAGCCCATAAGTATGTTATTGAGTCATTAATAATGCTACAACATATTGCCCATCAGTATGTTATTGAGTCATTAATAATGCTACATCATATAGCCCATAAGTATGTTATTGAGTCATTAATAATGCTACAACATATAGCCCATCAGTATGTTATTGAGTCATTAATAATGCTACATCATATAGCCCATCAGTATGTTATTGAGTCATTAATAATGCTACATCATATAGCCCATCAGTATGTTATTGAGTCATTAATAATGCTACATCATATAGCCCATAAATATGTTATTGAGTCATTATTAATGCTACAACATATAGCCCATCAGTATGTTACTGAGTCATTAATAATGCTAGCACATATAGCCCATAAGTATGTTATTTAGCCATTAATAATGCTACATCATATAGCCCATAAATATGTTATTGAGTCATTAATAATGCTACAACATATAGCCCATAAGTATGTTATTGAGTCATTAATAATGCTACAACATATAGCCCATCAGTATGTTATTGAGTCATTATTAATGCTAGCACATATAGCCCATAAGTATGTTATTGAGTCATTAATAATGCTACAACATATAGCCCATTAGGATGTTATTGAGTCATTAATAATGCTACATCATATAGCCCATAAGTATGTTATTGAGTCATTAATAATGCTACATCATATAGCCAATCAGTATGTTATTGAGTCATTATTAATGCTAGCACATATAGCCCATCAGTATGTTATTGAGTCATTATTAATGCTACAACATATAGCCCATAAGTATGTTATTGAGTCATTAATAATGCTAGCTCATATAGCCCATCAGTATGTTATTTAGCCATTAATAATGCAACAAAAAAGAAGAAAATAAGAACAAATATTAATTGCTGCTTGCTGAAGAATAACAATATAGTACTGTTAAGTGGATCAGAGGTCACGGCTTTATTGAGTTATTTTCGGAACTTTTATATTAGTTACCATATTTTTATGTATATTCCATGTCTTACCTATATCTTTTATTTTATATACCTTTTTCAGAATTTAAACATATTGGTCCTTTATATTCTGTCTTGTAGTACTTAATGTTTACATTTATCTGGAAGGGTTTATCTTTCTAGGGTTTTTGTGCAATTCATTTTGTTCAATTTTATTTTTAGTTGGCACCATTTAGGCACTATTGTCCCAAGGTGCCATTAAATGCTACTACATACATACATACATACACAGAGAGAAAATAAATATATCAAAAGATATATTTTCAAACTTTCCAACAGTAACCCTTTCAGGATAAGTTGCTGTAAATGCGGGAGAAAGGGGGAAAAACCCTTTGAAATTAAACTCTAACATTATACATTTCTTCCGGTAATCTTTTGCCATGTTAAAATTTATGAGTAAAATTCGTCACTTGTTTCTCTCTCCTTAGCTGTTTGGTAAGGCAAGAATTAAAAATGAAGAAATTTGCTTTTTTCGTGAATTTTCTGTTACCTTTTTGATTGGTGCAACTTATTTTTTCTTTATTTTTTTTTCATTTATTCTGTTATTTTTTCCTTTTTCCCCCCGATATCTTAAAGTAACTTGGCTTTCATTTTTTGTCTGAATCTAAGTCTGAATCCATACTCAGTGTTTAGCAAGATTTGTGATGATCAGATCTCCTGTAACAACCTTGGAATGAAATTGATCATGTGCAGATATGCAATAATGGAAAACCTCTTGGTTATGTTTTCCAGCTGACTGAAGTTAAATTGATTGATCCTTTTTTTCTGTGCGTTTAGTCCTCCCAGAGCTAAATTGTTGTTTTCATATTTTACCACGTAAGGCATATAAAAACTGTTATTTCCAGTATATAAAAAAATATTCCATCAATAAAGATCCACAGTAATGTATGGTCGGCTTATTCTGCAACGACATCATGCATAACAATAAACAAAATCTTAGTCAAGGGAGGTAAGGCAGTCAGTAACTTTGGACTAGGTCACTCTAAATCAAATTCAGTGCTAATTATCAGCAATTCGGTGAGAATAGATAGTACTGAGAAAAAATAAATGGATTTTTAATTGACACAAAATTTATTAGAAAAAAACATTTTGAAAAATGTCTGCATATTTGACCTTTGATGCCTCAGTGGTTATTTGGTTGAAAAAATTCCTGTCTTTGATTTGACACAGAAAATATTCCAGAGCATAGGAAAATGCATGATGAAGGTAAATGGATCTTGATTACCTATTCACTCTTCTACCATCCCACCCTCCCACAGCACTGATGATGCAAATTTAGCTGCAGATTTTATATTTTCTTTAAATTTTGATGATCGCAGTTCTGATAAAAGATATTTTGTATTAAAAATGTCAAAAAGCATTATATTATAAAATGAATATGCACCTTCATCTTGATACATGAAAAATGTAGAAATCCCAGTCTACATTTGAAAGTTAGTTGATACCGGACACTGTATTCTTCAACTGGCTATGTATAGAACTGAATAGAATTTTTTTAAGCATTAGTACATGTACTGTACAAAAAAAAGGTGAATAATTATTTGTATATAATTGATATCTTTCTCAATATTAATATATACAGTATTAGTACATATAGTATTCTTTGTTGATTTCTTTGTCAATATTAGTACATATGGTATTAGTACATAAATTATTGGTATGTTTAGTATCAGTACATACAGTATTACTACTTACAGTATTGATACATACAGTATTGGTACATACAGTATTAGTACATACATTATTGGTATGTTTAGTATCAGTACATACAGTATTAGTACTTACAGTATTGATACATACAGTATTGGTACATACAGTATTGGTACATACAGTAATAGTAGATACAGCATTAGTACATACACTGTTGGTACAAAACAGTATTCGTAGATACAGTATTAGTACATACAGTATTGGTACATACAGTACTAGTAGATACAGTATTAGTACATACAGTATTGGTACATACAGTATTCGTAGATACAGTATTAGTACATACAGTATTGGTACATACAATATTGGTACATACAGCATTGATCCATATAGTATTAGTACATACATAGTATTGATACTTACAGTATTATTACATATAGCATGCATATGCAAATTCCTGCAGGGTGGTGGCCGGATGACAAGTTAGAAATGTACCGTATGACGTAAATGTAACCGGATAAAACCAGGTCATCGGCCGGATGCAGCCCGCAGGCCATAGGTTGCACATGCCTGACATACAATATTCATACATACAGTGTTGATACATACATACATACAGTATTCATAAATACAGTATTCATACATACAGCATTGGTACATACAATATTAGTACATACGGTATTAGAAAAGTCTGAGAAAGTGCAATTGTGACATCACCAAGAATACTCCAGCAGGGGCAAATTTTTAAATGATTAGTTTAAGACAAAAAGGAATATACAACACACCCTCACTATAAAGTCCTTCAATATAACATGGTTCCCGTAGTACGGCCAGTATGGTCATGAATCCCATTTCATTGTACTAAAATTAAATGTACCATGTAAGGCATTATTAGGTGGTCTCACTATAAGATGATATACTCTATGATTCCCATGGACAGTGTTATAATGAGGGAGGAGTATATATGTACCATATACTGTATTATAAGTGGGTGTCACTTTATGCTGGTATATACCCTATGGCTTCCATATCCATCATTATGAGGGAGTACTGTATCATGCGTGAGTATATATGGTAATTAGGTTTAAACCATGAACTTTACGTAGAGGACTGAAATGTTATTAGGAAAGGGGTGGAGAGCTGGGATTCTTTTTTAAATATTTTTTGGCTGGAATATATTGTTTTAGGTTAATTGGGAATTTTTTACTTTTTGCTATGGTATATATGGATGAACAACCTTAGAGATTAGTGCAAACAAAAATTCCGCAGGAAAGAGGGGTTTGGTTTTGCTTTGGTGTTTTATGGCACAGCAATACAGATTATTATTTAATGCAGATTCAGTTGAAGTAGAGTGACTTTGCCCAAGACACACCATTGTAGCTGACCCAAGCTGATCCGATGGTAAGATTCAAATCCACACCCTTTTTGGTCATGAGTCTGGCATGCAAATCACTGAGCTACCATGGCTTCATTAGTATGCAAATGACTGAGATACCATGCCTTCATTAGTATGCAAATTACTGAGCTGCGATGCCTCCATTAGTATGCAAATGACTGAGCTACCATGCCTTCATTATGTATGCAAATGACTGAGCTACCATGCCTCCATTAGTATGCAAATGACTGAGCTACCAGGCCTTCATTAGTATGCAAATGACTGAGCTACCAGGCCTTCATTAGTATGCAAATGACTGAACTATCAGGCCTTCATTAGTATGCAAATGACTGAGCTACCATGCCTCCATTAGTATGCAAATGACTGAGCTACCATGCCTCCATTAGTATGCAAATGACTGAGCTACCATGCCTTCATTAGTTGCCTCTTACGACATGCTCATCGGGCCTATTCAACATCCCAAAGCCTGCAGGGGATCATGAAGGAGGGGCCAGAACCATATTTTAAAGAAAAATACCTCCCCATGCTGCATCACTATAACCATGGCACTGAATTGCAGTTGTTTCACACCTCTTTTTTTCTGGTCAGCTTTATGACCAGCTGTACAGTGACTTAAACATTGATTCTCAATCTGATCATAGAAACTGCACTATTTCTTGTTAGCCCTCAGGGTCCAATAGATATCATATAATAATTTGTATTTTTGTTGAATTCATTATGATAAGCACTCTACCCTGTAGATGTTGTTTTATCACATTGTAATCTTATTAAAGATATCTGAATATAAATTGAAAGTAAAGGATGTTTGCCTATTCATATACAATAAAAACAGTATATTGTGCTATTTTGTCATAGGTAAATTTGGGCAACTTTGATCATTAGAGAGATGTATTTTTTATTTTGCTTTTTTCTTTGGCGTATTTACAACTCAGCAGTATAAAATGTATGTTCTGAAAATTTGGAGGTTGTAATTTTGGTAATTTTTTTTTCATCCACCCCAAACAAATAAACAGCCAAAATAAACACCATGCCAAAAAAAATATCCAATATACAGAGTCACAGTTAGTGACAAAATTGGATATTGGTCGCTTTATTAGCTTTGTATTGATTGTTATGACCCAATCCAGTTTGAATGTTACAAAGACTTGATTGGATGGTCTCATATACAGAGCAGCATCACTTTGTGTTTATTCGTTTGAATCACGCTACCCTGCAGGCTTTGATTGCGCAACTGAGCAGCTGTGTGAAAACAGAATCAGACTGTTTGTGAGATAGATTTTTGTTTACAATACTCATTTGTACTCGTTGGCCTTCACATGCACTGAAAATGAATGTCAAATCATTCATCATTATTATATTCATAGCAGTTACAACCCCTGGAACAAAAGCAAGAAATGGGGTTTTACACATGATATTGGAGAAACAATGCTTGAGAATTAGTAGTTGTATCAAATTTTATCAATGACTGTCTTGTATAATGAATTTTGTAAGATTATTTGTTTCTTTAATATATTAGAGTACAAAAATTTCTTTTATGCCGTAATGATCGACCAGTCCATCTGAATAAAACTCCCATGGTCATAAAACATCAAATTGATAGAGATGGGGTTGGAGTTATTCTCGCACTACCATTGGCTTATTTCTCATATCTCTGATAACAGTGACCACTGTAATTAGTCAGGCCGTATTTACACATGTATATTCAAACGAATCTGTGTCAGAGTGTTGGATAAAGACATAAAAGTAAGATAATTTCATCACAGAATTGCTCCCATAAGCGAAGAGCTAGAGCTGAAATGAATAACAGAACATTCAAAGCAGAGTACTTTTTTGCAAATATTTTAATAGAAAATTGGTATTTGAATATTCATTTGCATACCTAGTGTGTATTGGCACCTACAACCAGATTCGGCATTTGGCCATGATTGCCATAGTGCTGTTTGGCAACATTTTTCAAAACAGGCAAGCAAGAAAAATGTAAACTCTGCAATGTTGAGTACAGTATATACTCACGTATAAGCCAATACCAGCTGCAAACTGCATAGACCCTGATCTGGGTCTATGCAGTTTGTAAGGACTAATCAGTAGAACAAACAACATAGACCCTGATCGGCTACTGCATTATGCTATGGCAGATCAGGACCGACGATTTTATGCGAATATATACGGTAGCTTACAATAGAACAACTTCAGACTTGCTAACACAAAAAATTCAAACAACAACTCACAAGGTAATCATAATGTCAAATTTCTGAATAGTCACATTGCTCGCAACAAAACCATTAATTTGTATTCAGGCACTCCTGGAAATATAATGTTGTTGTATGACAAGTCGATAAAGAATATGGTGTTGAACAGGGGTCACATAAAAGTAAATAAAGAATTTTGTATCAATCAGACTATCCAAATTTAATTCATGTATTTACTGCACAGTAATTAAGTCGTTGACCGTGCAGGAACTGTGTTCAATATTTAGCATTCTGTCCAGGTTACACCAAAAGTTTATTAATGCAATTTCATTGTGAATTAATCAAATGCTAGAGAATATTTCTAGATAGTCCCTGGTTATAAATGAACAAGTAATCAAGAGTTACTGCCCTTCATTAATTATAGTCCATCTTCAGCATGAAATTAATGTTTTTGGTCATAATGAGTTTAAAGATAAGCAGGAAAAATGACACCCGTATTCATTTGATTATTAGACATTGTCCCACAAAACAATTACTGGTACTCAAGACCCTAAAATGTCACTTACCGGTAGTTACAATTTTATGGCTGAGTTAAATGAGTTTTCAATGTGGCATAGCAAGGGTAGGGAGAGTCAATAAATTTGAAAGTAGAAAAGAGCAAAAATGAAAAAAAAAAAGATAGAAAAAGACTGAATATCTTTATTAACATCAGTGAATATTCAGATTCTGTCTGAATGCATTCAACAAATATTTGCATAAGACAATTTGGTAATCATTTCAGTTCCATGAAGAATTAAAATTAGGTCAAGTAAAGCCAGTAGCAGTAACATAATAAAATGTTACTAATTTAATGGGATCCATGACATATACCCATTATAATTAGGAACAGTATACTGAGGGGTTCATAATGAGGGACCAGTTTCCTAAATTGACTCTTCATTTTGTCCATTCTTTTGTTCTTTGTCATTTTTATAATATGTCCATCATTCTGATTATATTTAAGTTTTGGCATATTAACTTTGATTTCAACCAAATTTTGTTTACTGCTTTATATTGCTAAGATTTCATTTGAGTTTGATTGTCATCATTCTGTGTAATTGTTCAAATGAGTTATGGTCCTTCATTGTATATGTACTATGGACCCTTAAAGTTCTGCACAGTATGTACTATACAACCACTGCACAGTATGTACTATGCACCCATTGCACAGCATGTACAATACACCCACTGCACAGTATCTACTATACACCCACTGCACAGTATCTACTATACACCCACTGCACAGTATGTACTATACACCCACTGCACAGTATGTACTATACACCCACTGCACAGAATGTACTATACACCCACTGCACAGTATGTACTATACACCCACTGCACAGTATATACTATACACCCACTGTACAGAATCTACTATACACCCACTGCACAGTATGTACTATACACCCACTGCACAGTATCTACTATACACCCACTGCACAGAATCTACTATACACCCACTGCACAGTATGTACTATACACCCACTGCACAGTATATACTATACACCCACTGTACAGAATCTACTATACACCCACTGCACAGTATGTACTATACACCCACTGCACAGTATCTACTATACACCCACTGCACAGAATCTACTATACACACACTGCACAGTATGTACTATACACCCACTGCACATTATCTACTATATACCAACTGCACAGTATCTACAATACACCCAATGTACAGTATCTACTATACACCCACTGTACAGTATGTACTATACACCCACTGCACATTATGTACTCTACACCCACTGCACAGTATGTACTATACACCCACTGCACAGTATATACTATACACCCACTGTACAGTATGTACTATACACCAACTGCACATTATGTACTATACACCCACTGCACAGTATCTGCTATACACCCACTGCACAGTATCTACTATACACCAACTGCACAGTATCTACTATACACCCAATGTACAGTATCTACTATACACCAACTGTACAGCATGTACTATACACCCACTGCACATTATGTACTCTACACCGTCTGCACAGTATGTATTACACACCGACTGCACAGTATGTACTATACACCTACTGCACAGTATCTGCTATACACCAACTGCACAATATGTACTATACACCCACTGCACATTATGTACTATACACCCACTGCACAGTATCTACTATACACCCACTGCACAGTATCTACTATACACCCACTGCACAGTATCTACTATACACCCACTGCACAGTATCTACTATACACCCACAGCACAGTATCTACTATACACCCACTGCACAATATCAACTATACACCAACTGCACAGTATCTACTATACACCCACTGAACAGTATGTACTATGCACCCACTGCACAGTATCTACTATACACCCACTGCAGTAGCTGAAGGGGGTCATATTGCTTTGTATATGTCTGTAAATATGTGTGTCCATCCCCAATAAATTTTAGCACGACAGCATAAAAGCTATTGGACTTAGAGCCATGAAATTTTACACACTTTATCATGGTCTAAGTAGATGACTCGATTCAATTTTCAGGCGATTGCAGTACTTTTTTAATTTGTTTTACACACTTTTTTTAACATTTTTGGATTTGGACTTTTCTTAATGAAATCTTGATAACATATTTAAGCAGAAACCACTAAAGGTGCACAAGTGAAGTTTGGTTGCTATACTTATGTTCACAGGTTGATAATATGATTAGATTTTCAGGTCATTGCAGGAATTTTTATATGCCTGCTATAATGAAGAGAATTTAATGTTTCGATCTCATTCTGTCTGTTCATATGTTCCCTGTTTCATTTCCACACAATAATCAGAGCACTCCACAGTCATCCTTTACCAAACTTTATAAATAGCTTTCATTTTAGTTGTGGAAGAGGCCTATTGGTTTTGTGGTCAAAAGGTCAAAAGTCAAAGTCACTGCAACTGAAAGAAAAAAGAAATGGTTTCTGAACAACATTAGTTCAGCGTCACACACCTTGACTAAATTTTGTAGATGGCTTGCACTTGATATAAGGAAGAAGCCTATCAACAGTCAACAATGCCCCCTACAGGTGCCAACATGGAGCACTTTTAAACATTGGGTGGGTGTATAATGTACCATTGACATTTTTTAGCATTTCTTTTTACAAAAACATTGTTTGCATAATTAAGCAGGAGCCACTTAATGTTGCCAAATTAAACTGGCTAGACTAGTTTGCATTCACATATTGTGTCATATATATATATATATATATATATATATATATATATATATATATATATATATATATATGATACATGATAATCATGTGCACAGCCTTGACTAATGGATGAAACTTGTACCCTTGCAATCACATGACAGATTATGGTAAATATCTATAGGGCTTGAATGTTCTTGACAAAACAGATGTTACCATAACAGAACACTGCTTCAAATCACATGGCACCCTATACAAGCTAACAAATGACACTGTTGTGCTCTTTACAATACTTAAGTAGAACATTACATTGAATAAACAATCTTCCAGTATTTTGAGACTAAAGTGCTTGGAATACTCAATTAGAATAGTACTTGCAACATCAGTAGCAATTCTATCACGTGAGGAAATCATGTCATATGTGGCTTTGACATATGGTAATTGACCAACAGATGGAGCCTCTATAAAATAAAATACTACTAGTACAACTTTCTATTTCCCTGGCAAATGTTATGGCAAAATTCACCCTGACTTACAAAAAAGGTTAGAGAAGAATTAAACAAAAAGACTGATTCTTCTATATCCCCAGCCCTGCCAATATGCCTGTTAGGAGAAAGAATATAGATCTGTTGAAGATTTCATATATAGAAAGTTCAGTTAAAGAAAGTATACATTGAGGTGATAGACATCATATGGTGCATCAGCTTAATTTATATTACTAAACTCGCTACCTTGAAAAAACAATAATTAATAGGCATTTCTGGTCAAGTTCAACAGTAAAAAGTTTTATTTAGTTCCTCAAAGAAGTCTTGGAGTAGGATAAAAACAGTTGGATGTTCTTGCTTGTCACTATTTTCCTTTTTTATTAGAGCTTTGGCTAAACATTGTTTATTCTTAAGGTCAGATATGTTATGACACACCGCCACACAATGTAACATATATACTTGTGTATAAGCGCATACCAACTTAACTTGACATGTTGGACACTGGACAAAAGTTGACCATAATTGTCACATATGTGTTTTCCCAGTTGTTTCAACACTTCATAGCCACAAGGCACAATACAATATAGGTTTGAAAGCTTATTTCCTGAACTTAAGAAACCCGATAATTGAATTATGACCCCAGGTTGATGGTCTGTACTATTTACCTTGTATCAGTCCCTCGCACCATGTGCCTTTGAAACTATATTATGCGGCAGTGTGTCTCCACATATCTGACCAATCAAACAATATATGTGTAGCAATAGCTCAGATTAAAAGCAAAAAAAGATACTTATAGCAACAATGTCTAACTTTTATTATCATCATCCAAGACTTGTTTGATCAAATAAAACGTCACCATTGGACTTGACTGGAAATAACCATCAGTTAAGTGTTACGTATTTTTGATGTAGCAAGTCTGTGTTTTGTCAATAATTTTTAGCTCTACTGGTCATAGACCACAATCGTTTATGTGATGGCCTTTCATCCAGCTTCCCTCAGTACCTGCTTGTTATTGCTGCTCCTCTAAACTACTGGGAGGATTGCCACCACTTTACAGACACATTCATCCCAAGGTCTAATTTGGTCCAAAATTAAAATGATGCACCTCAAACATGCAATATGTTCGCAAGTCAGCCATTTTGAAAATGTTGTTATTACTACCTTTCCATAACAGATGTATCTATATCAACATGGGGATTTTACTAAAAGACATCCTATGATGTCTAGGTGGTCCTATATGAAAATGATGCCCCTTGGACATCCAGTATTGCCTACATGGTGGCCATCTTGAAAATCTTGTTTTCATTAGTCATAGGGGATGGTCATATTGACATGTGATTTTCATTAAATCACTTCTCTCTATATGCCAATGTGATCTCCCTCAATTTGACATAGAGGGTTAAAGCTACTTCCCCAGAATAGATGGCTATACCAACATTTTAAAAAATTATTTTTAAACTACTTTGTTCTTGTAAATACATTGTTGTTTTTTTATTAATAATACCTCCAAAATGTCTGCCTTGATGGCCATCCCGAAACTCTTTATATGGCTACTTCAATCAACAGAATGGATTGTCATATTGACATGGGGTTTTCACTATAACACTATAACAATGAGTACATGTAGCTAGTTCTTATTTAATGTCCAGAATGGTACTAAGATCATCATCTTGAAAATCTTGTTATCTCCATTCTCCTTGCATGCATAGTGTCATTGACAAAGGGTTTTCTCAAACATACTGAATATACTGTATAAACATACTGTATAATCCAATACCAACTGCAAACTGCATAGACCCAGATCTGCCATCACATAATGCGCAGACAGATCTGGGTCTATGCAGTTTTCTAAGGACTAATCAGTAGAAAAAAACAACATAGACCCTGATCTGCGGTTGCATTATGCGATGGCAGATCAGGGTCTCTGTTGTTTGCATTTGGACCTAGCTTATACGCAAGTATAGACGGTACTTCTTGCAATATGTAATTTGTTCGGAATGAAAATTATGGAAATAACTAGTTCTGACTTATAAGCGATATATGCTTGACCTATATGGAACTTATAGGTCACCTTTAAGTTACTTATACTTTGCATTATAAGTAATGAAGTGAAATGTTAGTCTATATACACATGTAAGTACGGTATAAGTGAAAACAAGATTGATCCATGCTTCACCTACATTTAACTCATAAGTGACGTACAAGTCATTTATAGTTGGTATAAACCTTTATCAGTTGAGTACAAGTGAACTGTAAGTTCATGACCATTGTCATTTTCTTACTAACAGTTTACTGCAAAATACAGTCTCAAGTCCAAAGTTTACAGCAAAATATGATCCAAGTTCAACAAAGGTGCTACTATGATTTTTTTTCCAAAATGAATAACTTCCCATCAGATTCATCAATTTCAATGAGTCATATCAAGAACAAAAAAAAAAAAGAAAAAAAGAATCTCATCATGTTATTTTGAACTAAGTAAGAATATCAGGGATGGTTTCAATACTCAGTAGTTAAAAAGAAGAAATGGTCATATCTTGGATTTCTGGAAATTCTTTTTTGGCCATTAGAGTAGAATATAATACAGTTGTTGCATGAAATTCTATAGTACAGGTTTCTGAAGGAAAAAATCATTTTTAGAAGAGCTTATGGGATGGCCTGTTGTCTGTCATCCCTCTGTCTATTAGCACAAGTTTGTTATCGCTACTCTTTATAAACTACTTGGATGATTGCCATGAAACTTTACATGCATATTCATCCCAGGGTCTAGTTGGTCCACCACAGCAGCCATCTTGACAATCTTGTTATCGCTACTCCTCCTGAATGGATGGTCATATCATCATGGGGTTTCACTAAAAGACTTCTTGTAATGTCTAATATGGTCACCATGGCAGCCATCTTGAAAATCTTGTTTTATCTACTCCTTCTTTGTTGATGGTAATATCAGCATGGGGGTTTCACTAAAAGACTGAAAATGTTGTTATCACTACTCCTCCTGAGTGGAAAGTCATATTGACATGGGGTTTTCACCAGAAGACTTCTTATGAAGTCTAGTTGATCCTAAATGAAAATGGTTCTGCTCAGACATCCATTATGGCCACCACAGCTGCCATCTTTAAAAATATACTTGAGCCACTCCTTTTGAAAGGATAGTCATATGAAGATGGGGTGAAAATGGTGCCAATCTGACATCTAATATGGCCACTACAACAGCCATCTTAAAAATCTTGTTATGGCTACTTCTGAACAGGAAGCCATATTGACATGCTGTTTTCACGAGAAGACTTCTTATGATGTCTAGTTGGTCCTAAATGAAAATGGTTCTGTCCGGACATGCAATATTTCCACCACAACAGCCATCTTGAAAATCTTTTTATTGTTATGCCTTCTAAACAGAAAGTCATATCAGCAAGGGTTATCAATGGGAAACATTTTATTGCGACTAATTGGCCTTAAATAAAAATTTTGCCAATCTGATACATAATAAGGCTGACACAGTGGCCATCTTGAAAATCTTATTGCTACTCCTGCTAGATGGAAAGTCATATCAACATTGGTTTTTCACCAGAAGGCTTCTTATGATATCTAGTTGGGACTAAATGAAAATTGTTCTGATCTGACAGCCAGTGTGGCCATCATGGCAGCTATCTTGAAAATCTTGTTATTGCTGCTCTTCTTAAATGAAAAGTCATATTTACATTGGGTTTTCACCAGCAGACTAATTTTGTTATCTGGTTGGTACTGAATGAAAATAATGCTGATCTGACCTCAAATATGGCTGTCACAATGAACATATTGAAAATCTTGTCTCTAATGATCCTGAATGGATGGACATATCAACATGGGGTTTTGATCAAAAGTCTTATAATGATGTCTGGTTTGTCCTAAATGAATATGGTGCCAATCTTGCATCCAGTATTGCTGCCACAGTAGCAAAGTTGAAAAGTTTTTCACTTACGAATATCCGAGATGGTTTCAACACTCGGCAGAGCTTCAGTCACATTGAGGGAGTCATGTTATAAATTGTTGTAAATAGTTTGAGTGAAAACTAATGAAGCATGAAAGGATAAAACTAACTAAAGCAAAAGCATATTGGGAATTAAACATTTCCAGTACATTTAATAATAAAGTATATCAAAGTTTTCTTTTTTTGTAACGACTTTTTATACCTAGTTTAATTTTTTTTCTATTTCACCCATATCTGGTCAAAAAAAAGTGTCCTGCAAGAGCCAATAGAATTGTAACCAGACGTTTTGACATACTTGATAGAAACACATGCTTTCAATGATCTTACATGGTCATTGCTCTAGCATGCTCCACTAATGTCAAATTCCTAAAGTTTGTAGATCCATGTCATATGAAGTTGTTTTTCTTAATTTTTTTTAATGCTTTTGACAGAGTTCACAAAACATAGCACTGAGGCTGCTTTCATACCTCAGCCAAGGGAATAGCTCTGTCCACTTTCTGTTGAAAGCTCTAGCTTACTTATTCAGTTTGCAGTTTTCATCAGTATTATACTTACGCTTTGACATGGTGAGTATTGATCTCTCCATCTGAAAAACTAAGACTGATACTTATTATTGTCTCATCTATGTATATATAAGTCTACCAATTAAAAAAATGTTATTATTGTATCCAAAAAAAGGCCTACCAATTAAAAAAAAACATAAAAAAATCAGAATAACAAACAAATATTTTACTGGAAAGCTGATCTTTGAAATCTAATTCACTAAAGATTTAAGTTGACCTTCTCTAACACTCTCTGACAGCTTAACTGTGAGCATGATATAGCCTTCAGGCAGTTGAGCTGTGACAAGCTTAATATTTGGAACCTCTATTGTTTGTTTGACAAGAAATGGTGTAAACAAGACCTAGTCACCTTTGAGTGAAGCTTAGTTGGCGACACCTTTATTGATTGTTCGACAAAGAAACTGTGTAAACAAGACCTAGTCACCTTTGAATGAAGCTTAGTGTGCGACCCCTTTATTAATTGTCCAACAAAGAAACAATCCGCAAACTAGACATAGCAACTTTTGAATTTTACTTTGTTAAGGTGTTTATTTGACAGTTTAATGGATAAACAAATCAAAGACAATTTGATACAATGGTATTTGGGATATCCTATGACCGATGTCTGGTTGCTTTGATGTATGTGCTGGTCAAAACCTTTTAACTGGTGGTCACGTTTGGTAAATACAGGCATTTCAAGAAATGCAAATGACTGAGCTACCAGGCCTTCATTAGTATGCAAATGACTGAGCTACCATGCCTCCATTAGTATGCAAATGACTGAGCTACCATGCCTCCATTAGTATGCAAATGACTGAGCTACCATGCCTCCATTAGTATGCAAATGACTGAGCTACCATGCCTTCATTAGTTGCCTCTTACGACATGCTCATCGGGCCTATTCAACATCCCAAAGCCTGCAGGGGATCATGAAGGAGGGGCCAGAACCATATTTTAAAGAAAAATACCTCCCCATGCTGCATCACTATAACCATGGCACTGAATTGCAGTTGTTTCACACCTCTTTTTTTCTGGTCAGCTTTATGACCAGCTGTACAGTGACTTAAACATTGATTCTCAATCTGATCATAGAAACTGCACTATTTCTTGTTAGCCCTCAGGGTCCAATAGATATCATATAATAATTTGTATTTTTGTTGAATTCATTATGATAAGCACTCTACCCTGTAGATGTTGTTTTATCACATTGTAATCTTATTAAAGATATCTGAATATAAATTGAAAGTAAAGGATGTTTGCCTATTCATATACAATAAAAACAGTATATTGTGCTATTTTGTCATAGGTAAATTTGGGCAACTTTGATCATTAGAGAGATGTATTTTTTATTTTGCTTTTTTCTTTGGCGTATTTACAACTCAGCAGTATAAAATGTATGTTCTGAAAATTTGGAGGTTGTAATTTTGGTAATTTTTTTTTCATCCACCCCAAACAAATAAACAGCCAAAATAAACACCATGCCAAAAAAAATATCCAATATACAGAGTCACAGTTAGTGACAAAATTGGATATTGGTCGCTTTATTAGCTTTGTATTGATTGTTATGACCCAATCCAGTTTGAATGTTACAAAGACTTGATTGGATGGTCTCATATACAGAGCAGCATCACTTTGTGTTTATTCGTTTGAATCACGCTACCCTGCAGGCTTTGATTGCGCAACTGAGCAGCTGTGTGAAAACAGAATCAGACTGTTTGTGAGATAGATTTTTGTTTACAATACTCATTTGTACTCGTTGGCCTTCACATGCACTGAAAATGAATGTCAAATCATTCATCATTATTATATTCATAGCAGTTACAACCCCTGGAACAAAAGCAAGAAATGGGGTTTTACACATGATATTGGAGAAACAATGCTTGAGAATTAGTAGTTGTATCAAATTTTATCAATGACTGTCTTGTATAATGAATTTTATAAGATTATTTGTTTCTTTATTAGAGTACAAAAATTTCTTTTATGCCGTAATGATTGACCAGTCCATCTGAATAAAACTCCCATGGTCATAAAACATCAAATTGACAGAGATGGGGTTGGAGTTATTCTCGCACTACCATTGGCTTATTTCTCATATCTCTGATAACAGTGACCACTGTAATTAGTCAGGCCGTATTTACACATGTATATTCAAACGAATCTGTGTCAGAGTGTTGGATAAAGACATAAAAGTAAGATAATTTCATCACAGAATTGCTCCCATAAGCAAAGAGCTAGAGCTGAAATGAATAACAGAACATTCAAAGCAGAGTACTTTTTTGCAAATATTTTAATAGAAAATTGGTATTTGAATATTCATTTGTATACCTAGTGTGTATTGGCACCTACAACCAGATTCGGCATTTGGCCATGATCGCCATAGTGCTGTTTGGCAACATTTTTCAAAACAGGCAAGCAAGAAAAATGTAAACTCTGCAATGTTGAGTACAGTATATACTCACGTATAAGCCAATACCAACTGCAAACTGCATAGACCCAGATCTGCCGTTACATAATGCACCAGCAGATCTGGGTCTATGCAGTTTATAAGGACTAATCAGTAGAACAAACAACATAGACCCTGATCGGCTACTGCATTATGCTATGGCAGATCAGGACCGACGATTTTATGCGAATATATACGGTAGCTTACAATAGAACAACTTCAGACTTGCTAACACAAAAAATTCAAACAACAACTCACAAGGTAATCATAATGTCAAATTTCTGAATAGTCACATTGCTCGCAACAAAACCATTAATTTGTATTCAGGCACTCCTGGAAATATAATGTTGTTGTATGACAAGTCGATAAAGAATATGGTGTTGAACAGGGGTCACATAAAAGTAAATAAAGAATTTTGTATCAATCAGACTATCCAAATTTAATTCATGTATTTACTGCACAGTAATTAAGTCGTTGACCGTGCAGGAACTGTGTTCAATATTTAGCATTCTGTCCAGGTTACACCAAAAGTTTATTAATGCAATTTCATTGTGAATTAATCAAATGCTAGAGAATATTTCTAGATAGTCCCTGGTTATAAATGAACAAGTAATCAAGAGTTACTGCCCTTCATTAATTATAGTCCATCTTCAGCATGAAATTAATGTTTTTGGTCATAATGAGTTTAAAGATAAGCAGGAAAAATGACACCCGTATTCATTTGATTATTAGACATTGTCCCACAAAACAATTACTGGTACTCAAGACCCTAAAATGTCACTTACCGGTAGTTACAATTTTATGGCTGAGTTAAATGAGTTTTCAATGTGGCATAGCAAGGGTAGGGAGAGTCAATAAATTTGAAAGTAGAAAAGAGCAAAAATGAAAAAAAAAAGATAGAAAAAGACTGAATATCTTTATTAACATCAGTGAATATTCAGATTCTGTCTGAATGCATTCAACAAATATTTGCATAAGACAATTTGGTAATCATTTCAGTTCCATGAAGAATTAAAATTAGGTCAAGTAAAGCCAGTAGCAGTAACATAATAAAATGTTACTAATTTAATGGGATCCATGACATATACCCATTATAATTAGGAACAGTATACTGAGGGGTTCATAATGAGGGACCAGTTTCCTAAATTGACTCTTCATTTTGTCCATTCTTTTGTTCTTTGTCATTTTTATAATATGTCCATCATTCTGATTATATTTAAGTTTTGGCATATTAACTTTGATTTCAACCAAATTTTGTTTACTGCTTTATATTGCTAAGATTTCATTTGAGTTTGATTTTCATCATTCTGTGTAATTGTTCAAATGAGTTATGGTCCTTCATTGTATATGTACTATGGACCCTTAAAGTTCTGCACAGTATGTACTATACAACCACTGCACAGTATGTACTATGCACCCATTGCACAGCATGTACAATACACCCACTGCACAGTATCTACTATACACCCACTGCACAGTATCTACTATACACCCACTGCACAGTATGTACTATACACCCACTGCACAGTATGTACTATACACCCACTGCACAGAATGTACTATACACCCACTGCACAGTATGTACTATACACCCACTGCACAGTATATACTATACACCCACTGTACAGAATCTACTATACACCCACTGCACAGTATGTACTATACACCCACTGCACAGTATCTACTATACACCCACTGCACAGAATCTACTATACACCCACTGCACAGTATGTACTATACACCCACTGCACAGTATATACTATACACCCACTGTACAGAATCTACTATACACCCACTGCACAGTATGTACTATACACCCACTGCACAGTATCTACTATACACCCACTGCACAGAATCTACTATACACACACTGCACAGTATGTACTATACACCCACTGCACATTATCTACTATATACCAACTGCACAGTATCTACAATACACCCAATGTACAGTATCTACTATACACCCACTGTACAGTATGTACTATACACCCACTGCACATTATGTACTCTACACCCACTGCACAGTATGTACTATACACCCACTGCACAGTATATACTATACACCCACTGTACAGTATGTACTATACACCAACTGCACATTATGTACTATACACCCACTGCACAGTATCTGCTATACACCCACTGCACAGTATCTACTATACACCAACTGCACAGTATCTACTATACACCCAATGTACAGTATCTACTATACACCAACTGTACAGCATGTACTATACACCCACTGCACATTATGTACTCTACACCGTCTGCACAGTATGTATTACACACCGACTGCACAGTATGTACTATACACCTACTGCACAGTATCTGCTATACACCAACTGCACAATATGTACTATACACCCACTGCACATTATGTACTATACACCCACTGCACAGTATCTACTATACACCCACTGCACAGTATCTACTATACACCCACTGCACAGTATCTACTATACACCCACTGCACAGTATCTACTATACACCCACAGCACAGTATCTACTATACACCCACTGCACAATATCAACTATACACCAACTGCACAGTATCTACTATACACCCACTGAACAGTATGTACTATGCACCCACTGCACAGTATCTACTATACACCCACTGCAGTAGCTGAAGGGGGTCATATTGCTTTGTATATGTCTGTAAATATGTGTGTCCATCCCCAATAAATTTTAGCACGACAGCATAAAAGCTATTGGACTTAGAGCCATGAAATTTTACACACTTTATCATGGTCTAAGTAGATGACTCGATTCAATTTTCAGGCGATTGCAGTACTTTTTTAATTTGTTTTACACACTTTTTTTAACATTTTTGGATTTGGACTTTTCTTAATGAAATCTTGATAACATATTTAAGCAGAAACCACTAAAGGTGCACAAGTGAAGTTTGGTTGCCATACTTATGTTCACAGGTTGATAACATGATTAGATTTTCAGGTCATTGCAGGAATTTTTATATGCCTGCTATAATGCAGAGAATTTAATGTTTTGATCTCATTCTGTCTGTTCATATGTTCCCTGTTTCATTTTCACACAATAATCAGAGCACGCCACAGTCATCCTTTACCAAACTTTATAAATAGCTTTCATTTTGGTTATGGAAGAGGCCTATTGGTTTTGTGGTCAAAAGGTCAAAAGTCAAAGTCACTGCAACTGGAAGAAAAAAGAAATGGTTTCTGTACAACATTAGTTCAGCATCACACACCTTGACTAAATTTTGTAGATGGCTTGCACTTGATATAAGGAAGAAGCCTATCAATAGTCAACAATGCCCCCTACAGGTGCCAACATGGAGCACTTTTAAACATTGGGTGGGTGTATAATGTACCATTGACATTTTTTAGCCTTTTTTTTTACAAAAACATTGTTTGCTTAATTAAGCAGGAGCCACTTAATGTTGCCAAATTAAACTGGCTAGACTAGTTTGTATTCACATATTGTGTCATATATATATATATATATATATATATATATATATATATATATATATATATATATGATACATGATAATCATGTGCACAGCCTTGATTAATGGATGAAACTTGTACCCTTGCAATCACATGACAGATTATGGTAAATATCTATAGGGCTTGAATGTTCTTGACAAAATAGATGTTACCATAACAGAACACTGCTTCAAATCACATGGCACCCTATACAAGCTAACAAATGACACTGTTGTGCTCTTTACAATACTTAAGTAGAACATTACATTGAATAAACAATCTTCCAGTATTTTGAGACTAAAGTGCTTGGAATACTCAATTAGAATAGTACTTGCAACATCAGTAGCAATTCTATCACGTGAGGAAATCATGTCATATGTGGCTTTGACATATGGTAATTGACCAACAGATGGAGCCTCTATAAAATAAAATACTACTAGTACAACTTTCTATTTCCCTGGCAAATGTTATGGCAAAATTCACCCTGACTTACAAAAAAGGTTAGAGAAGAATTAAACAAAAAGACTGATTCTTCTATATCCCCAGCCCTGCCAATATGCCTGTTAGGAGAAAGAATATAGATCTGTTGAAGATTTCATATATAGAAAGTTCAGTTAAAGAAAGTATACATTGAGGTGATAGACATCATATGGTGCATCAGCTTAATTTATATTACTAAACTCGCTACCTTGAAAAAACAATAATTAATAGGCATTTCTGGTCAAGTTCAACAGTAAAAAGTTTTATTTAGTTCCTCAAAGAAGTCTTGGAGTAGGATAAAAACAGTTGGATGTTCTTGCTTGTCACTATTTTCCTTTTTTATTAGAGCTTTGGCTAAACATTGTTTATTCTTAAGGTCAGATATGTTATGACACACCGCCACACAATGTAACATATATACTTGTGTATAAGCGCATACCAACTGCAAGCTGCATAGACCCAGATCTGCCATTGCATAATGCTCCAGCAGATCTGGGTCTATGCAGTTTGTAAGGACTAATCAGTAGAACAAACAACATAGAGCCTGATCTGCCAGCCCATTATGCGACAGCCGATCAGGGTATATGTTGTTTGTATTTTAACCTGGAGTATACGCGAGTATAGATGGTAGTTAAACAGCACATGGTGTGAGGGACTGATGTAAGATTAATAGTTCCATTCATTTGCCCTTGGTTTTTATAAGTCCATGTTATCAGAATTCACACTTCTGTTGCCTTGTGCCCTGTGGCTATAGATTGTTTGAACAACTGTGAACGCAATGATCAACGAGATCACCAAAAAGCTGTATTTCTTTGATGGGACCAAAAAATGAGCTCAAATGACTGTTGGCTAAGTTCACCCATAGCTATCCCTTGCAATATTTTGGTCATTATGTTTTCACAGTTGTTTAACACACAGTAACCTCAATGTACAAGTTTGTTATCACTACTACTTTTAAACTGCTGGGAGGATTGCCACCAGCCTTTACAGACACATTCATCCCAAGATCTCAATGATCTGAAATGAAAATGGTGGCCATTTTTGAATATATTGTTATCACTACTTCTCCTCAATGGATGGTCCCAATGAAATCTTATTTCTATGGATGGTCATAATGAAATCTTGTTATTGCTACTACTCAAATAACTGCTAACTTGACATGTTGGACACTGGACAAAAGTTGACCATAATTGTCACATATGTGTTTTCCCAGTTGTTTCAACACTTCATAGCCACAAGGCACAATACAATATAGGTTTGAAAGCTTATTTCCTGAACTTAAGAAACCCGATAATTGAATTATGACCCCAGGTTGATGGTCTGTACTATTTACCTTGTATCAGTCCCTCGCACCATGTGCCTTTGAAACTATATTATGCGGCAGTGTGTCTCCACATATCTGACCAATCAAACAATATATGTGTAGCAATAGCTCAGATTAAAAGCAAAAAAAGATACTTATAGCAACAATGTCTAACTTTTATTATCATCATCCAAGACTTGTTTGATCAAATAAAACGTCACCATTGGACTTGACTGGAAATAACCATCAGTTAAGTGTTACGTATTTTTGATGTAGCAAGTCTGTGTTTTGTCAATAATTTTTAGCTCTACTGGTCATAGACCACAATCGTTTATGTGATGGCCTTTCATCCAGCTTCCCTCAGTACCTGCTTGTTATTGCTGCTCCTCTAAACTACTGGGAGGATTGCCACCACTTTACAGACACATTCATCCCAAGGTCTAATTTGGTCCAAAATTAAAATGATGCACCTCAAACATGCAATATGTTCGCAAGTCAGCCATTTTGAAAATGTTGTTATTACTACCTTTCCATAACAGATGTATCTATATCAACATGGGGTTTTTACTAAAAGACATCCTATGATGTCTAGGTGGTCCTATATGAAAATGATGCCCCTTGGACATCCAGTATTGCCTACATGGTGGCCATCTTGAAAATCTTGTTTTCATTAGTCATAGGGGATGGTCATATTGACATGTGATTTTCATTAAATCACTTCTCTCTATATGCCAATGTGATCTCCCTCAATTTGACATAGAGGGTTAAAGCTACTTCCCCAGAACAGATGGCTATACCAACATTCTTAAAAATTCTTTTTGAACTACTTTGTTCATGTAATACATTGTTGTTTCTTTATTAATACTACCTCCAAAATGTCTGCCTTGATGGCCATCCCGAAACTCTTTATATGGCTACTTCAATCAACAGAATGGATTGTCATATTGACATGGGTTTTCACTATAACACTATAACAATGAGTACATGTAGCTAGTTCTTATTTAATGTCCAGAATGGTACTAAGATCATCATCTTGAAAATCTTGTTATCTCCATTCTCCTTGCATGCATAGTGTCGTTGACAAGGGGTTTTCTCAAACATACTGAATATACTGTATAAACATACTGTATAATCCAATACCAACTGCAAACTGCATAGACCCAGATCTGCCATCGCATAATGCGCAGACAGATCTAGGTCTATGCAGTTTTCTAAGGACTAATCAGTAGAAAAAAACAACATAGACCCTGATCTGCGGGTGCATTATGCGATGGCAGATCAGGGTCTCTGTTGTTTGCATTTGGACCTAGCTTATACGCAAGTATAGACGGTACTTCTTGCAATATGTAATTTGTTCGGAATGAAAATTATGGAAATAACTAGTTCTGACTTATAAGCAATATATGCTTGACTTATATGGAACTTATAGGTCACCTTTAAGTTACTTATACTTTGCATTATATGTAATGAAGTGAAATGTTAGTCTATATACACATGTAAGTACGGTATAAGTGAAAACAAGATTGATCCATGCTTCACCTACATTTAACTCATAAGTGACATACAAGTCATTTATAGTTGGTATAAACCTTTATCAGTTGAGTACAAGTGAACTGTAAGTTCATGACTATTGTCATTTTCTTACTAACAGTTTACTGCAAAATACAGTCTCAAGTCCAAAGTTTACAGCAAAATATGATCCAAGTTCAACAAAGGTGCTACTATGATTTTTTTTCCAAAATTAATAACTTCCCATCAGATTCATCAATTTCAATGAGTCATATCAAGAACAAAACAAAAAAGAAAAAAAGAATCTCATCATGTTTTTTTGAACTAAGTAAGAATATCAGGGATGGTTTCAATACTCAGTAGTTAAAAAGAAGAAATGGTCATATCTTGGATTTCTGGAAATTCTTTTTTGGCCATTAGAGTAGAATATAATACAGTTGTTGCATGAAATTCTACAGTATAGGTTTCTGAAGGAAAAAATCATTTTTAGAAGAGCTTATGGGATGGCCTGTTGTCTGTCATCCATCGCCTATTGTCTTTCATCCCTCTGTCTATTAGCACAAGTTTGTTATCGCTACTCTTCATAAACTACTTGGATTATTGCCATGAAACTTTACATGCATATTCATCCCAAGGTCTAGTTGGTCCACCACAGCAGCCATCTTGACAATCTTGTTATCGCTACTCCTCCTGAATGGATGGTCATATCATCATGGGGTTTTCACTAAAAGACTTCTTGTAATGTCTAATATGGTCACCATGGCAGCCATCTTGAAAATCTTGTTTTATCTACTCCTCCTTTATGGATGGTAATATCAGCATGGGGGTTTCACTAAAAGACTGAAAATGTTGTTATCACTACTCCTCCTGAGTGGAAAGTCATATTGACATGGGGTTTTCACCAGAAGACTTCTTATGAAGTCTAGTTGATCCTAAATGAAAATGGTTCTGCTCAGACATCCATTATGGCCACCACAGCTGCCATCTTTAAAAATATATTTGAGCCACTCCTTTTGAAAGGATGGTGATATGAACATGGAGTGAAAATGGTGCTAATCTGACATGTAATATGGCCACTACAACAGCCATCTTAAAAATCTTGTTATGGCTACTTCTGAACAGGAAGCCATATTGACATGCTGTTTTCACGAGAAGACTTCTTATGATGTCTAGTTGGTCCTAAATGAAAATGGTTCTGTTCGGACATGCAATATTTCCACCACAACAGCCATCTTGAAAATCTTTTTATTGTTATGCCTTCTAAACAGAAAGTCATATCAGCATATGTTATCAATGGGAGACATTTTATTGTGACTAATTGGCCTTAAATAAAAATTTTGCCAATCTGATACATAATAAGGCTGACACAGTGGCCATCTTGAAAATCTTATTGCTACTCCTGCTAGATGGAAAGTCATATCAACATTGGTTTTTCACCAGAAGGCTTCTTATGATATCTAGTTGGGACTAAATGAAAATTGTGCTGATCTGACAGCCAGTGTGGCCATCATGGCAGCTATCTTGAAAATCTTGTTATTGCTGCTCTTCCTAAATGAAAAGTCATATTTACATTGGATTTTCACCAGCAGACTAATTTTGTTATCTGGTTGGTACTGAATGAAAATAATGCTGATCTGACCTCAAATATGGCTGTCACAATGAACATATTGAAAATCTTGTCTCTAATGATCCTGAATGGATGGTCATATGAACATGGGGTTTTGACCAAAAGTCTTCTAATGATGCCTGGTTTGTCCTAAATGAATATGGTGCCAATCTTACATCCAGTATTGCTGCCACAGTAGCAAAGTTGAAAAGTTTGTCACTTACGAATATCCGAGATGGTTTCAACACTCGGCAGAGCTTCAGTCACTTTGAGGGAGTCATGTTATAAATTGTTGTAAATAGTTTGAGTGAAAACTAACGAAGCATGAAAGGATAAAACTAACTAAAGCAAAAGCATATTGGGAATGAAACATTTCCAGTACATTTAATAATAAAGTATATCAAAGTTTTCTTTTTTTGTAACGACTTTTTATACCTAGTTTAATTTTTTTTCTATTTCACCCATATCTGGCCAAATAAAATGTCCTGCAAGAGCCAAAAGAATGGTAACCAGACGTTTTGACATACTTGATAGAAACACATGCTTTCAATGATCTTACATGGTCATTGCTCTAGCATGCTCCACTAATGTCGAATTCCTAAAGTTTGTAGATCCATGTGATATGAAGTTGTTTTTCTTAAATTTTTTTTAATGCTTTTGGCAGAGTTCACAAAACATAGCACTGAGGCTGCTTTCATACCTCAGCCAAGGGAATAGCTCTGTCCACTTTCTGTTGAAAGCTCTAGCTTACTTATTCAGTTTGCAGTTTTCATCAGTATTATACTTACGCTTTGACATGGTGAGTATTGATCTCTCCATCTGAAAAACTAAGACTGATACTTATTATTGTCTCATCTATGTATATATAAGTCTACCAATTAAAAAAAAGTTATTATTGTATCCAAAAAAAAAGCCTACCAATTAAAAAAAACATAAAAAAATCAGAATAACAAACAAATATTTTACTGGAAAGCTGATCTTTGAAATCTAATTCACTAAAGATTTAAGTTGACCTTCTCTAACACTCTCTGACAGCTTAACTGTGAGCATGATTTAGCCTTCAGGCAGTTGAGCTGTGACAAGCTTAATAGTTGGAACCTGTATTGTTTGTTTGACAAGAAATGGTGTAAACAAGACCTAGTCACCTTTGAGTGAAGCTTAGTTGGCGACACTTTTATTGATTGTTCGACAAAGAACCTGTGTAAACAAGACCTAGTCACCTTTGAATGAAACTTAGCGTGCGACCCCTTTATTAATTGTCCAACAAAGAAACAATCTGCAAACTAGACATAGCAACTTTTGAATTTTACTTTGTTAAGGTGTTTATTTGACAGTTTAATGGATAAACAAATCAAAGACAATTTGATACAATGATATTTGGGATATCCTATGACCGATGTCTGGTTGCTTTGATGTATGTGCTGGTCAAAACCTTTGAACTGGTGGTCACGTTTGGCAAATACAGGTATTTCAAGAAGCTTGATATATATATATACATGTAACATAATTTTAAACAATTTGTTGTATGCATGTTCACATAAAAATCATGTATATAGCCATTAATTTTGTCCTCTATTTGACCTGGTCAGAATTGGTGCATAACTTAATATTCCCTCTTCAGAGACCATCTGTTCATCAATAATCATCTGTAATTGTTCATACTTGCTAATTATTTTTACACTATCTGTCAATAACAATAATAAATTGTCCTTTAATTATTCATGCAGGTATTTGGTGGTGTTGTGTAGTTAATATTGTTTTGATTCCTGTACAATAGTCTGGGGTTGAATCAGTCTTCATAGTTTAATTAAAGACTTGATTTTGTTAGTAAAACATATATGCCCTAACAGGGCTGGACAAATCCAATTCCCTCATGTCTGAGAAAAGCTCAAATTAGGCTCGAGCAAGCTCAAATTTACAAGATGCTTGCCAGCAGGCAAGTCCAAAATATTGAGAGAGAGAGAGATACCAGTCATGGGCAAGTAAAAAAATTGTGAGGGAGAGATACATAGGTCATATATATTGTTCAGTTTGTAGTGCATTTATAACGTTCTGCAATTTTTATACTCTGCGAACTCACCACAGTACATATATCGTCATCTTTATTTGGAGTTTATATGTACCACAAGCTGCTGTTACATATATGCCTGCAGTTTCATTCATCTATCGATCCTGTATTTCTCTCTGCACTGTCAAAGTCTGTCACTTTAATTTTTGTATGGTCATTGTCAAGATCAATCTCATTTTCTTGTGCAGACATGATAATGTGAATGGTTTATTATATGAAGCAAGCTTTGACAAATAGGGAATGAATATTTATAATTTAACTTGTTATCAGTTACATTTGTATCATAATATTTGTAAGTATATGGGATTTAACAACTTTACGTCCACAGGCTGTCGGCAAGCTGGCTCCTCTCTAATCATTGTACTGGTTAATGAAACTGCCTGGTAGACATTCTGGTCCACTGCAATGTGCCGAGTTTACTCTGGCTTGACATAGACTGTTTTGCTGCATGTTGCCAATTTAAATGTGACTAGGTGACAGTTGTTAATGACATATAGTTTGTAAGATTTTACTTACAGATATATTTTGAATTATAAGGCACTCATCTCTAATGATTGGTCAGGTGGATTGTTCTACAAGTGCAGTCATTGTACTGGAACATATATCATCCTCATTCAGTGCTTATCATCTATTTGTTTGTATAATAATCACAGGGGACTGATTCAAACTTGCTCTGTAGCAGATAATTGCATGGATAAAAATAAGTGTGCTCAAATCATTCAGGTGTGTAAATAAATAATGTCAAAGCCACTCTCAAGCTTTCATTATTGTTGATGTAGTCGAAGAGGTGAGTGTTAGATATATGTCTATCATTGCTCTTCTAACTATCAATGCATTCTCTTCTCCAGCTATCAATTCAAACCCTTCTTTTTTCTAATTAAAATACATGTACTTCATGTACTGTTAGCTGCATCTTTTTCAATAACTTTAGTTACTGGTATAAGGCTTTTAATATGCAAAAGAAAAAAATATAAAAGAAAACAAAATAAGCTGTTTATTTGTAAAATAAATATCACACAGTTTCAAGAAAACATCCCATGTTTTATTTTAACTTATTTTTAGTTCTGCTGATCATAGACAAGACAAGCAGGATGGCCTGTCATCTGTCTGTCATCCATCCGTTCATTAGCACAACTTTACACACACATTCATCTCATGGGCTAGTTGGCCCAAAATGAATGGCCATTTTGAAAATCTTGTTAGTACTACTCATCCTGAATGGATAGTCATGTCAGGATTTAGTATTATAAGTCAGACTTCTTATCATCTCTAGTTGGTTCTCAATGAAAATGGTGCCAATCTTACATTCAATATGACCTCCATGGCAACCAACTTGAAACTCTTGCAATCACTACTCCTCCTGGATAGAGGATCATATTGTCATGGGGTTTTCACCTAAAGACTTCATATGATGTCTAATTGGTCCCAAATAAAACTAGTGTATATCTGACATCCAATATTTCCAACAGCATGACAATATTGTTATTGCTACTCCTTCAAAATGGAAAGTCATATTGACTTGGGGGTTTTCATCAAAAGACTTTTTTATGAAGTGTAATTGGTCCTAATTGAAAATTATGTCATCCAGTATCGTTGCCATGGTGGCCATCTTGAAAATATTGTTAATGCTACTTCTCCTGGAACACAGATGGTCATATATAATGGAGTTTCACCAGAAGACTTCTTATGGTATCTGTTTGGTCCTAAATGAAAATGGCATGTCTTACATTCAATATGGCCACCATGTCAGCCATCTTGATAATATTGCTATTGCTCAAGAATATTAGAGATGGTTTCTTACACTCAACAGCTAAATAGATGAAAGTCTTGCCTTGGATCCGGGAAATTCTTTTCAGCTAGTAGAACATCATGCAGTCCCTTCACTGGATTCTTATTTTAACTTTCTTTGGGGCAAGCTCAAAACTCCCTACTGTGTTGCTGTGATGTAAACCACCAAGCTAAAGAAAAAAATAAAATCTCCAAAGTGCAAGTTAAATTTTTCAGTTTGCTTTCGATGGGGCATGCTGACTTTTATCAAATTTGTCCAGCCTTGCCCTCACTGCAGACTGCAACAAATTTCAATTCCAGAAAGTCTGAAAACCTGATAATGTTCTCCAAATTTATTTAAATGGCACATAAATCTAATCTGATCATCTGTTTATGGATAGAAATACTGTATATACTCACTTTAACTTGAGTCCAACAGCAAACTGCATAGACCCAGATCTGTCATCACATAGTGCACCAGATGATTTGGATCTAGGCAGTTTCTTAGGAGTTATCAGTGGAACAACATATACCCTGATCTGCTAGTGCATTATGTGACAGCAGATCAGGGTCTATGTTGTTTGTAGTTGGACTCAACTGATAAGTGAGTATATATGGTATGCCAACCAGATACAATACTAAATTACAATACTTTTGACAGTATTGGAATTTTAGTTCGAGGTTGAGATAGAAGAAAGGCTAAAATTTGTACACATAGGAATTGATTATTCTAATAAAAAGATTAAAAGAATTCCTTAAATCTGAGGAAGTTCAAAATATTTCCCCAAATATATACCAATAATTCAGAAGTGAATTCTGAATTATAAGATAGAATTCGAAACCTTGATACATGCTGAAAGCTTGGTGAAAAATTCATTGTTGCCAACCAAATAATAGGTAAGGTATTGAAGAATCTCAATTTGAGGATGAAAATTTGGTATATTAAGTGAAACTGAGTCCATGTTTCTGTCTTGCAATACCATTGATTGAGATTGATGCATGCTTACATGTTTTAACAAAGTCCCTCTACTTGATTGTTTATCTAATCTTGTTTGTTGTTTTATCAGTCTGATTAAAATCAAGATCTCCTGACGACATAACAAGGATCTGACAGATGCCAATAAAAGCTCAAAAAGACATGTTCTAGTGACTTCTGGACTTCCCTGTCCACTTAATTTTATTAGCCTGTATTTCATGTTGCAGAGATCGAGTTATCATTACAGTAGAACCTGTCTTGAAAGACTACCCTTCTGCCAAAAAAGGCTGGTCTCAAGACAGGTGGTCTCATAACAAGTCATAACAGTATATTTTCTGTACATTAAGAACCTGGTCTCAAGACAGATGGTCTCATAACAAGTCATAACAGTATATTTTCTTTTCATTAAGAACCTGGTTTCAAGACAGATGGTCCCATAACAAGTCATAACAGTGTATTTTCTGTACATTAAGAACCTGGTCTCAAGACAGGTAGTCTCATAACAAGTCATAACAATATATTTTCTGTACATTAAGAACCTGGTCTCAGGACAGGTAGTCTCATAACAAGTCATAACAGTATATTTTATGTACATTAAGAACCTGGTCTCAAGACAGGTAGTCTCATAACAAGTCATAACAGTGTATTTTCTGTACATTAAGAACCTGGTCTCAAGACAGATGGTCTCATAACAAGTCATAACAGTATATTGTCTGTACATTAAGAACCTGGTCTCAAGACAGGTGGTCTGTCATGGCAGTGGTCTTCCAAGACAGGTTTTACTGTAGTAATTATATATTCTGAATGACATTTGTCACTTTAAGAAATTTAAAAGTTGTGATTTGACTGGTGAATTATAAGGTCAACAGAATGTGACCACGTGTCAGTGTCCATCGGACCTACTCTTTTTTTTCTCAGATTGTTGTGTTGATCAAATCAGAACTGTTTTTCTTTCCACAAGTGAAAAGCCATAAATTCATTTAATGATGACAATCATGATATTGAATGCTAGAATGAATGAATATATATATATATATATATATATATATATATATATATATATATATATATATATATATATGCACACAAATGCAAAAAATGTTCCTTTCAACAATATGACATCATCATAGAAAACTGTCGTAATAAATATAAATTTCTGATGTTTTAACTTTTTTTTTGTTTTGGCACTGAAACCGCATTGTGTCTCTGTTAATTTGCATTGTGTCTCAATTAATTTGCATTGTGTCTATGTCGATTTGCATTGTGTCTCTGTTAATTTGCATTCAGACTGCATTATGTTTATATTAATTTGCATTGTAGCTCTGTTAATTTGCATTGTGTCTCTGTTAATATTGATGATATTTCAATGAAGTTAATTGCATTATATTCAGAAAAGATCGCTCTTGAAATACACAACATACACAAAACGTAGAAAGGTCAAGCTACTGTATGCCTAAAGGGAGATTTCTCACATTGCAGCTGTTATAAAAGTTATGCTTTACGGTGCATTGATTAAGGGAGGAAGAGTTATTGGATTCAGTAGTGGTATTAAAAGAGTGTAATATGAAATGACCCAGCAACACTTATTATGTCATGAAGTTAAAGTGCACGTAGAGCAATTGTTAAAGGTAACATATTGAACTGTATTTATGCAAAGCAATATTTTTTATTAATAGCGTGCTGGGAACAACATATATGACTTCATTTTCTTTTACTGGTATATGTATCTCCAGCACTAGAAATTGTATTTGCATATTTTCTGTAATTTTTCATTACCCATACAATTTTTAAATGATGGACAAGAACTCTCTAAAAGAATTTAATAAATTGAGTACTAAATTTACTCCCTGGTTTGGAAATATGGTAATTGCATGTTTTGAAATTCATCGGGGTATTTTGTGAACAATGCAAAAACGTGCAAGATGCAAACTAACACAAATAGGCTGAGTCTTAATCATCAGGAGCTAATCCTACATATTTTAATAGCATCAAGCGGCTTTGTGACTAAGACTAATTCAGGTTGTGTATGGTACAGAATTTCATGTCATAAAGTAAGTGTTACATCTTGGACAAGATTATTTAAACATTTGAGACTTATTTATAGTTTCCCATGTTACTTAATTTTGAAACACCAGATCAGGTATAATTTATTTCCACGTGAATGGAGATACATGTAGTTCTTCATAGATACTGTGTAAAAAATAACTTTCTGGGGTTCAAAAAAAGATGTAACGTAAAACACCAATGGGATCTTTGCCCTACAATATTCTCAACATCATTGAAAATATCCAACTGATGTTGTGATTGCATGATAACAGAGACACCAAAGAACCAGTCTTGCTTACTATATTGAACATTAAGATCAACACATGAAAACTGTAATCATTAACTGGTTGGAGATGCAACTGTACACCATTTTTGCTTTTTTTGCTAAAATTATGAAATACATTAGAGAACTCGCCAAATAAATCCTCAACTGGAAAGATTTAAGTTGAAAATTGTTTTACATCCTTGTTTTTGCAGTTTTATTTTGTTAAAAACGGAATGTTCTTACTTGTATTGATTTCACATGACAACTCTCTTGTTTTTTCCTGGAAGAATTACAGTTATGAAGTCATCATCAATCCAATATAAAAAAGTTATTTAAACTTGAAATCTAATGCGTGCGTAACAATGGACACGAACAAAACTGGTTATCCAGCATGAACAGAGAATGGAAAATCATAAATTCTTGAAAATGAGTTGCGACACTCAAATTACTGTTTCAGCATTAATTGAAATGAAAATACCATCTAAATTGAACTTCTTCACCAATTTATAGCTATTTATACTATTTTCCATCTTTATGGAGCACAAATTCTGTTCACAAATGGTTGTTTACATAGATGCAACTATATGTGACTGAAAGTAGGCTATTTAACTTACCGTTCATCTGCCACTCAACAAAAAAGCATGTGCTTTATATGATGTCAGGTTATCCTAAATGGGTACCACATAGATGTCATAAAATAAATGCTGCCTGATGTAGACAATGTCAACTATTTTTCCAGTTGCTATCAATATTTCATCAGAATCCAAGCAGTAACATTCTCACACCTGAATCCAAATTATAAAATTCTTAAAACTGTGTCAGAAATTCTATTAATGCAGTATTTTTATGACTTGTATCATAAATTAGGTCAACACATGAACTTTCCTTGCAAGGCCAAACACGTTCAGAAACTTGTGAGATTGGCATACAATTTCTCAGATTTTTTGAACATAAAAAATTAACACTATATGACACAAATGTTACGTCCAAACATGGTAAAGAATAATTTGATAAATTATTATTTTTTCATTCTGAGGATCTCTGCATGAATTCAAATGTATATAGTTTCACTTTCTTAGTAAATTCAATGCCAATGGCTGCTCTCTTATTGAACAACTTGGGCATTATGACAGTATTTTATCATGACACCCTCATTATGGACACGATAAAACTTGAGAATGTCCTTAAAATTTTGCTCAAAAATTTTAGTTTTAAAATTTCTTTTACTAGAAACAAATTAAATATTTATCAGTGCCATCTCACAGTTATTGACTTCAAGTGACATAAGCACCAGCTTTACGTTTTGTTGACTATTTCAGGAAATACTGCCATCTTATGACATAAAATTTCTGTACCATATGGCTTTGTTTAAGTGAGTGTTCTCACAGTGATCAAGCACTAAAATTTCTGTACCATATGGTTTTGTTTAAGTGAGTGTTCTCACAGTGATCAAGCACTAAAATTTCAAATGTGCACAGAACATCTGGAACTTGATGGATAGCATACTGTATATACTCACATATTAGCCGATACCAACTGCAAACTGCATAGACCCAGATCTGCCATCTCATAATGCGCCAGCAGATCTGGGTCTATGCAGTTTGTAAGGACTGATCAATAGAAAAAACAACATAGACCCTGATCTGCCAGCACATTATGCGACAGCAGATTAGGGTCTATGTTGTTTGCATTTGGACCTGGATTATACACGAGTATATATGATAGTTTATATCGATTGAACACAACATCATACAACAACAACTGTGCTTACGGTTGAAGCATTATGAGGACGGTTTTGGACTAAATGTCTAAACAACATTTTCCATAATTTGAATGCATTAATAAAAACATAAGCAGCTTATCTAGAGCTATGACCATCCATAAAATATCCGTGATTTTGTTTCCTTAATTTTATGTACAGGGAACTCATATTAAGATTCTTTAAACATTTTCATTAGAGAATCAGCTCAAATTATAATAAGTATTTTTACATGGAATTATTCACACACTCCCAATATTATTGATAAAATATGCTAGGAATATTATTGGCAATATGGTTGTTTTTAGCTTACCTGGCTACAAGTCCATGTGAGCTTATTGTATGGCCATGCATCTGGCTTAGGTCGTATGTTCTCTTTCAACATTGCTATTTTAAACTTCACAAAATTTGCTGGTCTAATTTCAGTCAAACTTCGTACAAAAATTGCTGGTCGAATTTAAGTCAAACTTCGTACAAAACTTGTTGCTTAGGACATTATCTACCAAAATTGTGTTCTCGATGGCTTCCTTGTTAATTGTGTAGTTTCCATAGCAACCATATAGAAAAGCTATTTTCAACTTCCCCAGAACTGCTGACTGAATTATGATCGAACTTGGTAGGAATATTTCTTAGAATATGCTTTATAAAAATGTTGTCTCGGGTAGCATCCTAACAATGTGTATCTTTTGCTGCAGTCAAGTAGTAACATGTTTTTGGTGTCTTCCCTTGAGCAAATGACCCAATTTTGATTAAACTTGGTAGGAATTTTTCTTAGGACATGCTTTATCGAAATTGTGTCTAGTGTGGCTCTGTGGTGTGGTTTCCAAAGTAACCATATGGAAAACCTATTTTCAACTTCACCAAAGTGGCTGAGTCAATTTTGATTTAATTTGGCAGGAATGTTTCTTAGGAGATGCTTTATCAAAATTGTGTCCAATGTGACTTCCCTAGCAACCATTTGGGAAACCTATTTTTGATTCTTCTCTAGAATGACTAGGCCAATTTTGATCAAGCTTTGTAGGACTGTTTCTTATAACATGCTCTGTGAAAGTTATATCTGGAGTGGCTCTCCTATCAGCATTGTGGCTTCTTCAGAAACCTCATAGAATACCATATTTTCTATGTCCTCGAAAACTGTTTGTTTATGGACAAAAGTTGTTTTGCCAAAATCATATTTTCTTGCCTTGTAATGTTTGGACATTGTTTTAAAGTAATCTTATATATTATTTTTTTGGATACAATTGCAGCTGTGCACTGATAAGACAAGATAGACAGGTAGATACTACTTTCAGAAAGTTGGGGAATACCGGTAGCTTGCTTGTAATCGGAAATATCATGATAAGTTACAAATATGATCCAAATTGATCAGGAGAACCACATTTCAATATTCACTAGCTAGCTGACACTGAAATAATGAACAACACCTGTTTAGAACTAAATTATTCACCTGTGGATAAAAAGAATCTCAAACATAAAGGCATTAGAAGACTATGTCATCCTGTATTAAAAGAGATAAGCATTAAAGTGAGAGTTTTCATCTCAAAGAGTTTGTTTTATATCTCCATTGGGTATAGTACTAAAAACCTACACCCAGTCACATACCGGTCACAGATATAGGCATTAGTTTTAGTGAATAATAATGCATTTAAAAAAACAGAGAAAATCAGGGTCCAAATGCAAACAACATAGACCCTGATCTGCCATCGCATAATGCTGTTTGTTCTACTGATTAGTCCTTACAAACTGCATAGACCTAGATCTGATGGCACATTATGCGATTGCAGATCTGGGTCTATGCAGTTTGTAGTTGATATGCGCCTATATGCGAGTATATATGGTACACATATTTACCATCAAGTATTGCTATTGCTACTAACATACCTTTTTTTTAAATCAACGAACGACTTTTTTTTAAAACTGCCAGGCTATGTCAGATCAAATTTGATAGGCAGAGTCCTAGCATGAACACCTTTCATGTTCATAATCGAAAGGGTGCGGGTTTGAATCCTACCATCGAACCAGCCTGGGTCAGCTACCATGGTGTGTCATTGGTCAGGGCACTTTACTCCAATTGCCTCGGCACTAAATAACCTACCTGTGTTGCTGTGCCGTAAAACTTCAAACCAAACTAAGCCATACAAAAGATGCCAATACACCATCTAATCTAGATGAAATTGCTTAAAGTGGAAACACATTTTAAAAAACATGTCCAGTGCCACCAGGTTCAACAAAATAGCTGGAAATTACCATGACATGGGTCTCTTGCAACCCAGTGCACCTGCTTTATTGCTACATATACTAGATTTGCCTTTTAGACCAATTCACATTATGTGAGCAATATCAGCCACACTTGGGGCTCTTGTTTAATATGATTGGTCCATAGTTTTGTCTCAATTTTACCACCTAGTTTTGACTTCCTTGCATCCTGCTTCATTTCTGAATTAAAAGTCCTGCAAATGTTAAAATCTTTGACAGTCGAATCTAATACAGATGCAAGAAATGATGAGTTCATGATACTTTAATTGAAATGTGGCCTCGAAAATGATGTTTCCAATAATCATGAGTTATGAAATAAAATTTAATTTGAATGTAGTTAAAATCAATCCCTTTTTATATTACAGATTGTAAATATGACCAGAAAGTTCCAGATAGAGCCATGAAAAATAGATGTATAACTTCACAGAGATTGGTTCCCAAACCTGTAAAGGACTGAAATGGCTGGCTGGCGCAGTCTGTCAGGCTACCTGCATTATAAATCAGGAGGAGGTAGGTTTAGTCTTTCTTTTGGAAACTATTGTAAATGTACTCTGATTTACTTTCATGGTCAAAGTTTACAACAACTTTTAAAAGTCAAAGAACATCAATCACTCTTATACCCAGAATCACTCAAATATGCCAGGATCAGTTCTGGTGTAAAGTTTATTTTTGCCTGTAAAATATTTAGTCCACAGAACTTCTAGTTATTGAACTGCTACTGAATTTGAGGGTTCATTGCAAATCTACTGTAACTGATTTAAGACTGAATGTTTACATGTGTAAATGGCTTTGTTTAGTTTACTCATTTACAAAATCATTAACCATGTAAACGAACATGCACATAATATGTCTGTTGTTAGACAATATTCATGTCCAGGCAGGGCCGTCGCAAGTTTGCGCTAGAAGAAATGGCGTCACCTTCAGCACCTCAACTAGGGAAAAATACCACAAACTCCACGAAATGGCGCCCCCCAGGCTTGGCGCACTGGGCTATCGCCCGTTTCGCCCCCCCCCCCTTATGACGGCTCTGGTCCAGGCAGTACATCTGGTTACATTATTAGTTTTTCATCATGTACATATATGTAACAGTATGAGACAATATCACGACAATCATAAGGATGTTTGACTTAAATTGCCAGATATATTCAACAAAGATATATCTTACATACAGAATCATGTCATAATAAGAGGTACAAGATGTAAGCATAATATGCACATTGGGGGAAAGGTTGAATCTTCAATAGGTTTGATTAAATGGAATTGTTTGGTTATTGTTTCCCTATATTTATCAGAATTTTGGTAAATTTTGCAGCTTTAAAAAAAAAAAATTTCCAGAAGAAAAGAAGTGTTTTATTTTATTCACAGATAGAATCCAACTATCAGATTCACAGAAATATTGAATCTTGACATAATAATGCTAAGAATTTTTATTTTTAGAAATCGTCCTTAAACTAAAGAAAAATGAGCATTTAATTGAGTTACAATATTCTTGCATATTGTCATCTAGCCTAAAGAGATTTTTGCAAAAAGATGGTATATACCTTGATTTTGTGTGTTATGCAGAACGACTTGTAATGACTTGTAACTGGAGGACAGTTCTTTTTCAAATACTTTGTATTTTGTAACTTAAATTGTGGTACATGTGTGTGTAGTGTAAATTTGTGTTTCAGATATTAAAACTTGTTTATGTTTAAAAAAAAAAATTTAAATGGAAAAGTTACTAAGGACACTTGGAGGGACTTTAACTGTTGCTACACAGTATCATTTGCCACACAATGGAGTTTTGTTCTTAGGTTTTTGCATGATGGTAGCTGTGTCAAACATTCCTTACATGCGAATATTTTCATTTTTCTGTTACTGACAAATACATGTCACAGAATCTGGAATAAGAGCTTATCACTAGACTTTGTGGATGGCTTGCATTTAGCATAAGAAAAAGCCTATCAATTTAGAGTCAAAAGGTCAACAGTCAGGGTCACTGTGACTGAAAGGAGAAATATTGCTGCTCCACAATAACATTAGTTCTAGATTACACACAGACCTGGGCCATACACACAGATCTGGGCCATACACACAGACCTGGGTCATACACACAGACATGGCCAAACGTTGTGGATGCCTTGCACTTGGAGTAAGGTAGAAGCCTATTGATTTTGGGGTCACAATGTCAGAGTCAAGGTCACTGTGGATGAAAAATGCAAAATGGTTTCTGCACCAAGAATTTTAGTTCACAACCATGTACTTTCACCAAAGTTTGTGGCTAACTTACATTTTGGGTGGTAAAGAAGCCTATTGATTTGGGTGTCAGAAGATCAAAGATCAAGGTCACTGACTGAAAGAAAAAAATGTTTTTTGCATAATTACTTTATTTTTAGACCATGTACCTTGAGTAAAGTTTGGAGGGCTTGCTCTTAAGGCATGGAAGAAGACTGTTGATTTGGGGGTCAAAAGGTAAAAAGTCAAGGTCATTGTGACTCAAAGAAAAATGGGTTTTGCACAAAACTTTTTTTGTATACCGGTAGTAAGTTCCTTAATCAAACTTTTTGGGTGGCTTGTTCTTATGGTAATTAAGAAACATAAATTTGGGGGTTTAAGTTGCAAATGTCATGGTCATGGTGAGTGTAATATGAACATAATAGTTACTGCACAGTAAGTTTAGTGCAAGACCACGTACCTTGAGTAAAGGTCAAGATCATTGAGATGTGTAGGTTAATAATCTCCAGATTTCAAACATGCCATGCTAGTGCCTGCATAGAAAGCTATTAAACACACGGTGGGTGAACTTGGGTTGCTGATAGAATGTAATTTTCTAAGATGGATACATTATCACTTCAACATAAGATTACTGTGATGTAAAATCGCACTTCATTTTAGAGAAGCTGTTTTCATCCATCCAGACTGTGCATCGCCTATATTTTCATTTTCAGAAACATTAAATGGCTTTTGAAATAATTGTCTTTAAGTGACCACATTTGCTTTCCATAAACCATTAATAGTTTTCATTTCCAGAATGCAAGTAATATCATTCTGTTTACTGGTAAATACTGCATTTGATTTCATCATTGCACAAGAACTTGACAAGAAGATGACTGTTTATTCCTCCAGATTGTTTTGGAAGCCATGTACTTCACAATAATGCTGTTTAATTTTGTAATTATTTCTTAAATGAATTTCCAAATAGTTCATTTTGCTTTTGTATCCTTTCTTCCTTCATGCATTAACTTGTCATGCAGTGGTGTGATGCTAGAGTACTTATGATGTTTATGCAGGACATATTAGGTGCATGTTTCTCTTGTGAATTTTGGCAACAATGTGCACTTACATGAGTACTTGCAATGAGTATACCTTGCTATAACCCTGTCATGGTCAGTTTCATTAACAATATATAAGTGCTCCCTGCACTATCTCTTCAGATCTAAACCATTATGACAACAGGACTTTTTTAAGCTCTACTGGTCATAGACCAGAATAGCTTATGGGATGGTCTGTCATCCATTGTCCATCTGTCCGTTGGCACAAGTTTGTTATTGCTACTCCTAAACTACTTGGAGGATTGCCACGAAACTTTGCACACACATTTATCCCATGGTCTAGTTGGTCCTAAATGAAAATGGTGCTGCTTGGACATCCAGTATGGTCTCCACAGTGTCCATCTTGAAAATCTTGTTATTGCTACTCATCCTAAATGGATGGTCATATCACCATGGGGGTTTCAATAAAAGACTTCTTATGATGTCTAGTTGATTCTGCATGAAAATGGTGCTGATCTGACATCCATCTTGAAAATCTTGTTATCGCAACTTCTCCTGAATGGAAAGTCATATTGACATGGAGTTTTCACCAGAAGACTTCTTATGATGTCTAGTTGGCCCTAACTGAAAGGCTGCCAATTTGATGTATAATATGGCCATTACTATGGCCATCTTAAAAATCTTGCTATCCATACTCCTCCTGAATGGATGGTTATATCAGCATGGGGTTTACACTGAAAGACTTCTTATGATGTCTAGTAGGTCCTAAATGAAAATGGTGCCGATCTGACATCCAATATGGCCACCATGCCTGCAATGCCGCCATGGCAACTGTCTTGTACATCTTGTTATCACTACTCCTTCTGAAAGTAAAGTCATACTGACATGCAGTTTTCATCAGAAGACTTAATATGATGTCTAATTAGTTCTTAATGAAAATGATGCCAATCTGACATTCAATATCGCTGCCATTGGAGCCATCTTTAAACTCTTGTTATCACTAATTCTCCTCAATGGATGGTCATATCAACATTGGATTTTCATAAAGAGTTCTTATGATGTCTAGCTGGTCCTAAATGAAAGTAATGCCGATCTGAGGTTCAATATGGCTGCCACACAGTCATCTTGACAATCTTGTTATCGCTACTTCTCCTGAACAAAAAGTGATATTGATGTGGAGTTTTCACCAGAAGACTTCGTATGATGTTGAGTTGGTCCTAAATGAAATTGGTGCCAATCTGACCTGCAATATGGTCATCACAATGGTCATCTTGAAATCTTCTCCTCGATGGCTGGTTATACCAACATTGTGCTTTCACCAAAATACTTTTTATAATGTATAGTATTCCTAAATGCAAATGGTGCTAATTCAATATCCAATATGGCCACCATGGCAGCCATTTTGAAACTCTTGTTATCGCTACTCCTCCTGAATGGATAGTCATGTCAACATGGGTTTTTCACAAGAAGACTTCTTATAGTGTCTAGTTGGTCCTATAATTAAAATAGTGTTCATATGATGCCCAATATAACCACCATGGTGGCCATCTTGAAAATCTTGTTTTTGTAACTCCTCTTAAATGGAAAGTAATTTTGACATGGGCTTTTCATGAGAAGACTTCTTATAATGTCTAGTTGGTTCTAAATGAAAATGATGCAAACTGACCCTCATCTTGAAAATATTGTTATCTCTGCTCCTCACATTTGGTTGGCCATATCAACATGGAGTTTCACAAATAGACATTTATCCATAATACCAGTACTTGTCTTAACATTCATTGTCTCCTCTTCTGACAAAAATCAAAATGCAGGTTGTGATTGAAAAAATATTCAGAAGGATCAAATAGATGCTTATTTTCTCTAATACACATTTATGACTAGATTTTATTAATGAAAATTGATCAGAGGACATTAATGGTTCAGGGTTAAAATGTTGAGAAAATGGTAAAATATTCTTTAATAGGGTACATTGGCATTGCTTAAAAAGTGATTTTTCTCGTTAAGAAGGGTATGGACAAAGCAAGATGTTCTTATATTTAAAGAACATTTTTATTAGCTTTGCTGGTTGTAAATCAGAAGAACTTATGAGATAACCTGTTGTCCGTCAGCTGTCCTTTAGCACAAGTTTGTTATTGTTGCTCCTGAACTACTTCAAGGATTGCCGTGAAACTTTACACACACATTCATCCCAAAATTAAAATTGGTGCCACATGGACATCAATATGGACATCACAGAGGTCATTGTGAAAATCTTGTTACCACTACTCCTGAATGGAAAATATCTAGTTGGTCCTATACTGACATGGGGTTTTACTGCAAACTTATAATACAATGATTAAGTTGGTCCTAAATGTCGCAAAGTCATCAGTGGCGCCCCTATGACCAGCAAGGTTACGAGAGAAATGAAAAAAAAAAAAATGAATGAAATGAAAATGCTGCCACTCAGACATCCAAGATGGCCACTACTCCTCCTGAATAAATTGTCATATCATCATGAGGTTTTCACTAAAAGACTGAAAACATTGTTATCTCTACTCTTCCTGAATGGAAAGTCATATTGACATGAGTTTACACTACAAGACTTCTTATGATCTCTAGTTGGTTGTAAATGAAAATGGTGCCGCTTTTACATCAAATATGGCCACCACAGGGGCCATCTTGAAAATCTTGTTAGTGCTACTCCTCCCAAAGAGAAAGTCATATTAACGTGGTTTTCACTGCAAGACTTCTTATGATGTCTGGTTGGGCCTGAATGAAAACGGTGCCATTTTTTTTGCCACAGTGGCCATCTTGACAATTTTGTCATTGTTACTGCTCCTGACTAAATGGTCGTATCAACATTGAGTTTCCACTAAAGGAATTTTTATTAGTGTAATTTATCCTAAATGAAAATGGTGATGATCTGACACCCAATATGGCCACCATGGCAGCCAAATTGAAAAGCTTGTTATCACTACTTGACCTGAACAAAAAGTCATATTGACATAAGGTTTTCATCGGAAGATTTGTTATGATGTCTCATTGCTCCTACTTAAAAATGGTGCCAATCAGACTGCCTATGGTGGCCATCTTGAAAATCTTGTTTTTGCAACTCCTCCTGGATTTTTGATCATATCGACATAGGGTTTTCACCAAACAACTTCAGATAATGTATGTTTTGTTGGTCCTAAATGAAATAGTGCAAATCTGACTTCAAATATGACTACCATGGCAGCCATCTCAAAAATCTTGTTATAACTACTCCTAAATATAAAGTCATATCAACATGGAGTTTTCATCAGAAGACTTCTAATGATGGCTAGCTGGACATGAATGAAGATGGCATTGACCTGACCTCCAATATGGCCACCATGGCATCTATCCTTATAATGTTGTCCATACTCCTCCTTAATAGTTGGCCATATCAACATGGGGTTTTCGCCAAAAGACTTCTTATGATATCTAGTTGGCTGTGAATGAAATGGTGCCAATCTGACATCCAATATGGCTGCCATGATGGCCATCTTGAAAATCTTATTTTCATTACTCCTATTGAATGGAGGGGCATATTGACATGAGGTTTTCACCAAAAGACCTATAATGATCTCTAGTTGGTCCTAAATGAAAATGGTGCTGATTGCATCCAATATGGTTGCCACAACAGCCAATTTGAGAAAAAAAAGTATCACTCTAAAATATCAGAGATGGTTTCAACACTCAACAGCTACAACAAAGAAACAGTCTTATCTTGGATTCCTGGAAATTCTTTTCTCCCAGTAGAGCATCAGTCCGTTCAAGGCATTCCTGGTAATATTTCCTAAACTTTGAAATTTTTGCATGTATTTTGTCTACAGATGTAACACGAAGAAAAAATTATTTCATAAAATCCTGATGAAACTTCATATAGTACATGTACATATATCCAACAGGGTTGACAGAATTATGGTTTAAGTTCAGAAGTAAAAAATGATGAGATTGTCTGCAGCATAGAAGTCTTTAGGGTAAATTTTCAAGGTCCTTTCACACAATTGTCAGATATCTTTTGGGTAAATTTTCAAGGTCCTTTCACACATCTGTCAGATATCTTTAGGGTAAATTTACAAGGCCTTTTCACACATCTGTCAGATATCTTTGGGTAAATTTTCAAGGTCCTTTCACACATCTGTCAGATATCTTTAGGGTAAATTTACCAGGTCCTTTCACACAACTATCAGATATCTTTAGGGTAAATTTTCAAGGTCCTTTCACACATATGTCAGATATCTTTAGGGTAAATTTTCAAGGTAATTTCACACATCTGTCAGATATCTCTAGGGTAAATTTACCAGATCCTTTCACACAACTGTCAGATATTTTTGGGTAAATTTTCTAGGTCATTTCACACATCTGTCAGATATCTTTAGGGTAAATTTACCAGGTCCTTTCACACATCTCTCAGATATCTTTTGGAAAATTTACAAGGTCCTTTCACACATCTGTCAGATATCTTTGGGTAAATTTTCAAGGTCCTTTCACACATCTGTCAGATATCTTTAGGGTAAATTTACCAGGTCCTTTCACAAAACTGTCAGATATCTTTGGGAAAATTTACCAGGTCCTTTCACACATCTGTCAGATATCTTTAGGGTTAATTCACAAGGTCCTTTCACACATCTGTAAGATATCTTTTGGGTAAATTTACAAGGTCCTATCACACGTATGTCAGATATCTTTAGGATAAATTTACAAGGTCCTTTCACACATCATTAAGATATCTTTTGGGTAAATTTACAAGGTCTTTACACACAACTGTCAGATATCATTAGAGTAAATTTTCAAGGTCCTAGCACACATCTGTCAGATATTTCAGGGAAATTTACAAGGTCCTTTCACACATCTGTCAGATATCTTTAGAGTAAATTTACAAGGTCTTTTCACACATCTGTCAGATATCTTTAGGATAAATTTACAAGGTCCTATCACACATCTGTCAGATATCTTTAGGATAAATTTACAAGGTCCATTCACCCATCTGTCAGATATTTTTAGGATAAATTTACAAGGTCCTTTCACACATCTGTCATATATTTGGGTAAATTTTCAAAGTCCTTTCACACACCTGTCAGATATCTTTACGGTAAATTTACCAGGTCCTTTCACAAAACTGTCAGATATCTTTGGGAAAATTTACCAGGTCCTTTCACACATCTGTCAGATATCTTTAGGGTAAATTTACCAGGATCTTTCACACAACTGTCAAATATCTATTGTGTAAATTTGCCAGGTCCTTTCACACATCTGTCAGATATCTTTAGGGTAAATTTACAAGGTTCTCTCACACATCTGTCAGATATCTTTTGGGTAAATTTACAAGGTCCTTTCACACATGTCAGATATCTTTAGGGTAAATTTACCAGGTCCTTTCACACATCTCTCAGATATCTTTTGGAAAATTTACAAGGTCCTTTCACACATCTGTCAGATATCTTTAGAGTAAATTTACAAGGTCCTATCACACATCTGTCAGATATCTTTAGAGTAAATTTACAACGTTCTATCAAACATCTGTGAGATATCTTTAAGATAAATTTACAAGGACCTTTCACACATCTGTCAGATATCTTTGGAGTAAATTTACAAGGTCCTATCGCACATCTGTCAGATATCTTTAGAGTAAATTTACAAGGTCCTATCACACATCTGTCAGATATCTTTAGAGAGTAAATTCACAAGGTCCTATCACACATCTGTCAGATATCTTTAGAGTAAATTTACAAGGTCGTATCACACATCTGATAGATATCTTTAGGATAAATTTACAAGGTCCTATCAAACATCTGTCAGATATCTTTAGGAGAAATTTGCAAGTTCCTATCACACATCTGTCAGATATCTTTTGATAAATTTACAAGGTCCTATCACACATCTGTCAGATATCTTTAGGATAAATTTATAAGGTCCAATCGCACATCTGTCAGATATCTTTAGGATAAATTTACAAGGTCCTATCACACATCTGTCAGATATCTTTAGAGTAAATTTACAAGGTCCTATCACACATCTGTCAGATATTTTTAGAATAAATTTACAAGGTCCTATCACACATCTGTCATATTTTTAGAATAAATTTATAAGGTCCAATCGCACATCTGTCAGATATCTTTAGGATAAATTTACAAGGTCCTATCACACATCTGTCAGATATCTTTAGGATAAATTAAGAAGGTCTTATCACACATCTGTCAGATATCTTGAGAGTAAATTTACAAGGTCCTCTCACACATCTGTCAGATATCTTTAGAATAAATTTACAAGGTCCTATCACACATCTGTCAGATATCTTTAGGATAAATTTATAAGGTCCAATCACACATCTGTCAGATATCTTTAGGATAAATTTACAAGGTCCTATCACACATCTGTCAGATATCTTTAGGATAAATTTACAAGGTCCTATCACACATCTGTCAGATATCTTTAGAGTAAATTTACAAGGTCCTATCACACATCTGTCAGATATCTTTAGAGTAAATTTACAAGGTCCTATCGCACATCTGTCAGATATTTCAGGTAAATTTACAAGGTCCTATCACACATCTGTCAGATATCTTTAGGATAAATTTACAAGGTCCTATCACACATCTGTCAGATATCTTTAGAGTAAATTTACAAGGTCCTATCACACATCTGTCAGATATCTTTAGGATAAATTTACAAGGTCCTATCACACATCTGTCAAATATCTTTAGAGTAAATTTACAAGTCCTATCACACATCTGTCAGATATCTTTAGAGTATATTTACAAGATCCTCTCACACATCTGTCAGATATCTTTAGGGTAAATTTACAAGGTCCTATTACACATCTGTCAGATATCTTTAGAGTAAATTTACAAGGTCCTGTCACGCATCTCTCAGATTTCTTTAGAGTAAATTTACAAGGTCCTGTCACACACTTGTCAGATATCTTTAGAGAGTAAATTCACAAGGTAGTATCACACATCTGTCAGATATCTTGAGAGTAAATTTACAAGGTCCTATCACACATCTGTCAGATATCTTTAGAGTAAATTTACAAGGTCCTATCGCACATCTGCCAGATATCTTTAGGATAAATTTACAAGGTCCTATCGCACATCTGTCAGATATCTTTAGGATAAATTTACAAGGTCCAATCACACATCTGTCAGATATCTTTAGGATAAATTTATAAGGTCCAATCGCACATCTGTCAGATATCTTTAGGATAAATTTACAAGGTCCTATCACACATCTGTCAGATATCTTTAGGATAAATTTACAAGGTCCTATCACACATCTGTCAGATATCTTGAGAGTAAATTTACAAGGTCCTATCACACATCTGTCAGATATCTTTAGAATAAATTTACAAGGTCCTATCACACATCTGTCAGATATCTTTAGGATAAATTTATAAGGTCCAATCACACATCTGTCAGATATCTTTAGGATAAATTTACAAGGTCCTATCACACATCTGTCAGATATCTTTAGGATAAATTTACAAGGTCCTATCACACATCTGTCAGATATCTTGAGAGTAAATTTACAAGGTCCTCTCACACATCTGTCAGATATTTTTAGAGTAAATTTACAAGGTCCTATCGCACATCTGTCAGATATTTCAGTTAAATTTACAAGGTCCTATCACACATCTGTCAGATATCTTTAGAGTAAATTTACAAGGTCCTATCACACATCTGTCAGATATCTTTAGAGTAAATTTACAAGGTCCTATCACACATCTGTCAAATATCTTTAGAGTAAATTTACAAGTCGTATCAGACATCAGTCAGATATCTTTCGAGTCAATTTGCAAGGTCCTATCACACATCTGTCAGATATCTTTAGAGTAAATTTACAAGGTCCTATCACACATCTGTCAGATATCTTTAGAGTAAATTTACAAGGTCCTGTCACATATCTGTCAGATATCTTTAGGGTAAATTTACAAGGTCCTGTCACACATCTGTCAGATATCTTTAGAGAGTAAATTCACAGAGTCCTATCACACATCTGTTAGATATCTTTAGAGTAAATTCACAAGGTCCTATCACACATCTGTCAGATATCTTTAGAGTGAATTTACAAGGTCCTATCGCACATCTGCCAGATATCTTTAGGATAAATTTACAAGGTCCTATCGCACATCTGTCAAATATCTTTAGGATATATTTACAAGGTCCTATCACACATCTGTCAGATATCTTTAGGATAAATTTATAAGGTCCAATCGCACATCTGTCAGATATCTTTAGGATAAATTTGCAAGGTCCTATCACACATCTGTCAGATATCTTTAGGATAAATTTACAGGGTCTTATCACACATCTGTCAGATATCTTGAGAGTAAATTTACAAGGTCCTATCACACATCTGTCAGATATCTTTAGAACAAATTTACAAGGTCCTATCACACATCTGTCAGATATCTTTAGGATAAATTTATAAGGTCCAATCACACATCTGTCAGATATATTTAGGATAAATTTACAAGGTCCTATCACACATCTGTCAGATATCTTTAGGATAAATTTACAAGGTCCTATCACACATCTGTCAGATATCTTGAGAGTAAATTTACAAGGTCCTATCACACATCTGTCAGATATCTTTAGAGTAAATTTACAAGGTCCTATCGCACATCTGTCAGATATTTCAGGTAAATTTACAAGGTCCTATCACACATCTGTCAGATATCTTTAGAGTAAATTTACAAGGTCCTATCACACATCTGTCAGATATCTTTAGGATAAATTTACAAGGTCCTATCACACATCTGTCAGATATCTTTAGAGTAAATTTACAAGTTCCTATCACACATCTGTCAGATATCTTTAGAGTAAATTTACAAGTTCCTATCACACATCTGTCAGATATCTTTAGAGTAAATTTACAAGTCCTATCACACATCTGTCAGATATCTTTAGAGTAAATTTACAAGGTCCTATCACACATCTGTCAGATATCTTTAGGATAAATTTACAAGGTCCTATCACACATCTGTCAGATATCTTTAGGATAAATTTACAAGGTCGTATCGCACATCTGTCAGATATTTCAGGTAAATTTACAAGGTCCTATCACACATCTGTCAGATATCTTTAGGATAAATTTACAAGGTCCTATCACACATCTGTCAGATATCTTTAGGGGATCATGCTGTGCCATCCAGATCATTAGGGGTTTAGCTGCTGTATATATAAATGTAATAATTTCTCATTTCTTGGACTGCAACTTGCATTAAAATTAATAGGAATATTTTCATCTTTTATTTCTTATAATAAAGTACTTTTAGCAGAAGGATTCCCACCCCCATTTTTCTGATCAACATTATCAACCAGTTAGATAGATATACAATTAAGCAGTGTTTCAAAGTGGTATGGACAGGTATTTATTACAGGTACCTTCTCCTGATTAATAAATATACGAGTCCTGTAAAATTACTAATTTAGCATTTTACTACAAAACATTAAAATCCCTATTGGTCTAAAAAAATTTCCAGAAATGACCGGTCCAGACCTGATTCCCAACTACCTTTGGAAAAATCCTTGATAAACGATCTGAAAGTTTTTTTCTTATCTTTTTGATAATTTTAATGCTAGTAAGAAATGAAATATGGAAGACTTAAATGTAATAGCAGCCATTTTTGATGAGAAGAAATTTCACATTTATCAATGACTAGACAAATAATTCTGTACCAGGATATTTATTGATCTATCATTTTGACTCAAATTTGGACAATCTCAGTTTTGTTCTCATGCTGTTGGTTAGAATTTGCTGGATTGTAAAATCATTACATCGATGAACCATTAGTAATTTTTGTAGTTTTCCTAGTGGTCAAATTTTCTTGATTTACAGAGTGTTTAGTGCAAAACTACTGTATCTCAAGTTACAGTATTTTTGCACAAGTCATATGATCTAAAAATCCCAAAGCATGCATACTGCAAAACTTTTCAGTAACTTGAGTCACAATAATGTTGGAGAATTTTACATGAGATTCAAGAAATCATTTAATTATCATATCTTTATAAATTATTAAAACTAAGAGAAAACTATAAAGAAAATTATATGCAAAAATATGAGTTACAACAGTTTTGGGTTAAACCCTCTGTATATTCATACGGTAGTCAACGTAATTCATGCACATGCCATAATAAGTGCACACCCTATTTTGGTCAAAACTTGCATAAAAATTATCTTGTTCAGTCTATGTACACATGACATAAATTTAGCATGGCTTTTGGAAGGAAAGCAGCTGTTAAACCCTGTCTAAAACATGCTTTTTAGCTCTACTGGTCATAGTTAGCATAAGTTTGTTATCATACTCCTCCTAATCATCTTGGAGGATTGCCATGAAACTTTGCACACACATTCATCTTATGGTTTAGTTGATCCTAAATGAAAATGGTACAGTTCAGACATCGCGTGTGGCCACCATAATGGCCATCTTGAAAATCTTGTTAAAGCTACTCCTCCTCAATGGATGGTCATATCAGCATGGGGTTTTCACTGAAAGACTTCTTATGATCCATCGATCTGATTGGCTGAAATTTAGGTCCAATATAAAACTGATAAATCAAGCGTCTGAAGTCTAAACTTAACTTACGACTTTTGATTGGTCAGCTTTAAAGCCCGACTTAAATTTCAGCTAGTCATATTGCATTATTTTAGAATTAAATTTAAGGCTTGATATACTTACAAAGTTTTATTAGATATAAAAAAATGTGTAGGATATCTTTTAGAATTAGTTATATATCTAAAATTTCATTTCACTTTGTTGAAGTATTCAGTTTTTAAAATTTGTAATTTTCAGTACATTAGGGAAAATTTCTTATACAAATGAGCATGGGGAGAGATTAGCTGATTAGAGCAAATTTTTGGATAGGTCTGTAATGTGAACCTCATTGACATCATGTTACTCTCATATGTATTGATCAATATTTGATCTTCATTCAATACAACCTTTGATGATAGACAGGCCCTAGTGTGATATTCCTATTTTTTGGAATGCGGTCAAAATTTTTGCTCTGAGTTGAGCCAGTTAGCCAGTGAAATTGCAGCTTACATACTGGTTTGTACTCCACTGAAAGGTAACTGATAGGTTGCTATATTCAGCCTATAACAACAGGAATTACCAGTTTATTTTTAGTAATAATAAATAACTATGACAGTTTTAGCCAATGGAAATTTGTATCAACTGCTGCTTGGAGATTTGTACAATCTTTGGATTATAGAAAGAGTAATGCAGAGTATCCAAAATAGCTACCTGATAGGTCAGCACCAGTGTTTTGAAACAGGTGCTGATTGTACAAGCGTAACATTGTATTACCGTCTATAATTGCATATAAGCCGATACCAACTGCAAACTGCATAGACCCATATCTGCCATCACATAATGGGCCGGCAGATCTGGGCCTATGCAGTTTATAAGGACTAATCAGTAGAACAAACAACATAGACCCTGATCTGCTGGCACATTATGCGATGGCAGATCAGGGTCTATGTTGTTTGCATTTGGACCAAGCTTATATGTGAGTATATACGGTAACTTTATGTTGGTATATATTTCAGCCTTTGGTCGTCTGATCACTAAGAAGAAGGTTTGGTGTGTGCTAGAGGAGAGTCGATGCCAGCTGCAGTATTTTAAGAGTGAAGAGGACACGCGCAATGGAAAGGTTCCTCAAGGTCAACTTGACATCAAAGGGGCAGCCATATATCTTGACCTTGAAAATAACAACCAGTTTGTCATCATGTGAGTCACATTATGGTTATATGATGTGCAAGTCAGAAAATTATGAAGTATGTTTCAGACCATCATTTATTAGGTCTATTCCATGCAGATAGAAATATTATTGAGAAATGGAAATGGATATGAACAGAAGAGTGATTACAAAAGCATTATAGGGCCCCGGGTGGCAGAGTGGTCTAAAGCACTCGCCATTACAGATCACTCACATATCTCACCTCAGTCTGCGTGAGTTCGAGTCTCGGCTTAACCAACGTGGGTATGTGATAAGCTTGCCAGTAGTTTTCAGTGGGATGGTGGTTCGTCCTCCACAAATTTACTGATCACCTATCATGTGAAAAATGGTATTAAACCCCACAGAAACAAGCAAAGCATTACACATCTCTTTTTAGATTTTATCATTTATGAATATTGTTTATTTGCAAGTTGTGCTAACATGGATTTTATTTAACCAAGCAAATTTAAATTGAATTGAATTGAATACCTTATGTACTCACTTATAAAGTCAAGTCCAAATGCAAGTAACATAGACCCTGATTTGCCGTCACATAATGTGATGTTGTTAGTTTTAATGATTAAACCTAACAAAATGCGTAGATCCAGATCTGCTGACACATTAGGTGATGACAGATCAGGGTCTGTGCAGTTTGCAGTTGGACTCGTCTTATAAACGATTATATATGGTATGCCATCACTATAAATATAATAAATGTTAAGTAACTTCTTTTGTTTTCTGTGTGACTGTGTCTTTGTATCGTTTACATGTGTTGGATCCTTATTTCTTATGCTGGTTTTTCTTTACTATTTGGGAAGCCACGGTTGCTCAGTGGTTAGCATGCTGCACCCACGACAGAAAGGGTGCGGGTTCGAATCCTACCATCGGACCAGCCTGGGTCAGCTACCGTGGTGTGTTCTTGGAAAAGGCACTTTACTCCAATTGCCTCGGCACTAAATAACCTACTTGTGTTGCAGTGCCGTCAAGCACCAAAACCAAAACAAAACTTTACTATTTAAAAGTTTGTACACTGAGTCTGAGCCATAGTAACTTAAGGTTATTTTTCCTTGGATGATGGATGGTTATTTTAAATGAATCAAAATTGAGTTTCAAAAATTGTATTATAAAATCGTATTACTCCCCCTCCTGCAGTCTCAAGGATGTCGAATAGGCCTGATGTACTCTCTTGCATGTCATAAGAGGGGATTAATGGGGGCAGTAGCTGCCTTGGCTCAGTGTTTAGCGTGCTGGACTTGTAACTGAAAGAGAGCAGGTTCAAATCCTCCCATTGGATCAGCCCAGGTCAGCTACTGGGGTGTATCCTTGGGCAAGGCATTTTACTCCACTTGCCTAGGCACAAAATAATAAACTTTTAATGCCGAAAAACACAGAAGCAAACCAAAACGTATATGTGAAAATTGATCTTTCTGTATTCTCCAAGCCAGACATGTTTTATTTTTTAAATACACTGATTATAATTACAAATTTTTACCAAGCTTTTGTAACAAGCATTTACATTGGTTAAAATCATATCATGTGATGCGGAAAACTAGAAGTTATTAGTTCATTACACTGGAAAGGAACTATTTAATATGTATTCATGTGTACTTACTGTTTGGCAGTGTTTTTAAACAATGTTATAATATACTTCTGTTATTTATTTATTACATTTTCTTTGTTATTTTTTATAACTACCGTATTTTGGTGTGTATAACGCGCACCGATGTATAACACGCACCCCAATTTTCGACCCAAAAAGAGTGAAAAAAACGTAGTTCTGCCATATAACGCGCATGTGATATAATACATTTTAAAATCGTGACTACTGGTATTTCGCTCCGTTTTCATAGTGCAACAACAGTTGGTCATTTTGGATAGTGAATGAAAAAGTGGCAATATTGAAATTGTATCTTTCCGATTTTATGGTTGGCCCTTCTAGTTGATGGAGTTCATCTATTTTCTTCTGTTTTGCAATCAATATTGCCTGAAAGCGAATCTCTGTCGTGGATATTGAGATTCCCCGTTTTCTTCTATCCATGACCCATTCAAGGACTCCACTCTCTATGTCCGGATACTTCGCACTTGTCCGTCTCTCTGCCTGTTTTGTTCTCGGCATTTTCTTCAGTCTTTCTTTCATTCTTCTCCACTCCCTAACAGAAGACTCTCCTACATTAAACTCCCTCCCAGCGGCTCTTTTACCATGTGCTTCTGCATAGGCAATGATGGTTATCTTTTCTTTCGCATTGTACGAATTTCGTATACGACCCATGTTGATACTTTGACAATATTCGATCAGATTCAAGATCGAACACAATATGCTATGTGAAAGTTTAGGTCCAGTATTTATACTTATTTGGATTATCATGACACCTCTAAAATATATCCCCATGTTCAAGCTAGAATTTACGAAGACAATGCATTGTAATTATGTTTGCCCCATCAAAGCTTTAGCCGGAGCTGATTAGCTTTAAAAAACCCATGCTGAGTCAATTAAACACTGCTCACTGTATTGCAACAAAGAAGTACCGTATCAAATACTGTTGTTTAAAAGGAGAAATAAAACAAAGAAACAAGTTGATTTTCTGAAGAAAAGTAAATACATTGCAAATTTACCTAGACAAAGCAATGTGACTATGTTTAGCACATCAAAGCTTTAGTCGGTGCCGAGTACCTTGAAAAGACCACACTGAGTCAATGAAGCACTGATCACCATTAAAAACACCGCGCTGAATCAATGAAATATTGCTCACCAAGACAAAGCATTGTAACTATGTTAAACGCATCAAAGCTGATTACCGTGAAAAGACCACACTCAGTCAATGAAGCATTGATCACTGTATAGTTGCAAAGATACATGTATCTCAAATACTATGATTTAAGATGAGAAATAAAACTAAGAAACAAGTTTATTTTCCAAAGGAAAACAAAAATGTTTTCCGACTTCATACATTAACGCCGTGTCAGTGTTACCATAACAGGCTAACCGTAGTCACGCAAAAATGAGAACATTAACACTGCTTGAATTCTAAATATTGTATTTCAATTCAGACACGAATAAATGAAGACAAAATTAATTAGATCCACAGTTATCAAATATTGAACATTTGAAAAATATTTTCCGACTTCATATTTTAATTGATTACTTTGTTTCACAACGTGTAAGTGTTACCATACAAAGAAACCGTAGTCGCAAAAAATATGTCCCCTAAAGGTGCCTATGATGAGAACATTAACACTGCTTGAATTCTACACATTTTATATTTCAATTCAACCAAGAATAAATGAAGAAAAAATGTATTAGATCAACAGTTATGGAATACTGAACATTTACGGAACATGTACGGTAATCCTCACAGTGGTATTTGTTCCGCTCCAATGCGGCACTTTGCACAGCTTTTGAACAAGTTACCAGTTGTTATGAATATGTATTTCCGGTCGAGGCACAGAACAAAATGCTACACAGTGATGTGAAATGAAACCAGTTTATTAACATAAGCAATCAAAGAACAAGACTATCAAGGTTTGTAAGCATTATTTATTTCTTTAATAAGGCTAGTACCGGTAAACAATTTAGTTACAATGCAATGTGCAACGGATTTAATATTTCACAAGGAGTGAATGTGACACATGTAGGCGGCTATAGTGACTTCATCCTCTCGTCAGATCGACCTGGCAAAAATCTTTTTTTTTAGTTCTTGTATAAAACGTGCATCATCGACTTAAGATAATAAAATTAGGTGGAAAAACTGCGCGTTATACACATCAAAATACCGTATTTGTAATTATAAGAATTGAACTTCATATTTTACAGAATTTATGAAACTTGAAAATTTATTACACACTGTGTGAACAGCCATTTGTTACAACCGTTCATGCAGTGTGTAATCAATTTTCCTGCTTCATGACTTCATGAATCCAGTAAAATATGAAATTTAATTCTTAAATGAGCTTCTTTTCTTAATTATACTTACAAATTTAATCTGTATATTAAGGCAACCTGTCTGTAAAGGACAAACTTGTGTGGTCCCATGAGTGTCCTTTATAGACAGGTTTCATTTGAAATAGATTCATAATAGATGCCATCATTTTTACTTGTCAGTGTCCAAGGGAAAGAGCATTTTTTCACTGCAGAAAACCATGAATCAATGATGATCTGGCTTATTGGGTTACAGGTAAGGAAATGTCCACGGTTGGAAAGTTTCTGAACTTGGCAGCAAATTTAACACTTAAAATTTCAGTTGGCTAGAGTAGCTAAAAGTCGGTAGCAAAATTTTGCTGCCAGGGGATTTTGTTTTATTAATGCATCATTGTAGGCACTACACTCTTATCACAATAATAGGTCTCTGTGACCTCTATTTTACACTTCAGAGACACTTCAGAGACTGTAATTAAATCTTGTGATTTCATTTCATTTCTCGGGTGCAGATCTTATATTTGAATTTTATTTCTTGGTTACAGTTCATCTTAGAATCATGAAATTTTATAATCATTGGATGCATCTTTGTTAGTACTACTGATTTAAGTTAAGTATTTGTGTTTAGTACAGGACCACAGATCTTTGCATGCTATATACAAACTACCCTATCTGTTAGGTTGTTTATGTCCAGTGCAGTTGAAAGCAGGAATACATTTTCTTTATCTATTGGAATGTATGTATGTATGTATGTATGTATGTATGTATGTATGTATGTATGTATGTATGTATGTATGTATGTATGTATTAGCGTTTAACAGTCAGTACATCAGCACAATAATGGCTATATGGTACCAATTCAATGGAAAGTTAGAGCAATGAAAAAACAAAGAATTGCACCAAAACCCCAGAAGACAAACCCTTCCAAAGAAATATAAACATGTAAAATCCTTAAAACATGTGGTCAAAATTTGTTATATAAACTGCACTCCTTCAAAAGGTCCAATATTTTCTCAGGTGGTATGTCATCATATACCATATGTACTCACTTATAAGTCAATTCCAACTGCAAACAACATAGACCCTGATCTGTCATTGCATAATGCACAAGTATATCAGAGTCTGTGTTTGTTCTACTGATTAGTCCTAACAAACTGTATAGACCTAGATCTGACAACGCATTATGCAATGGTAGATCTGCATCTACGCAGTTTGCAGTTGTACTCATCTTATAAGCGAGTATATACGGCAGTTTATTGATTGGTAGACTGCCCATAATAATGACTGAATATGGCATGTATTATGACAGGTTTGCCGTTTACTGTAGTAGCATTTATTTTCATGGGGCTCAATTTTCGTGGTTTTGTATATAAAAAAAGACATTTTTGTAGGTACTTCAGTTTGTGGTTTTTCCTGTCAAAGTTTGCACATTAGTAAGTATTTACACTAAATACACTATGTTATACTAAATACTATCATTTATTTTTGTGGGGCTCAATTTTTAGTGGTTTGGCTAAAAAAGACATTTTCATGGGTACTCAAATTTGTGGTTTTGCCTGTCAAAGTTTGCATATTAGTAGGTATTTAATTTTGTGGTTTTGCCAGTCAAAGTTTGCATATTAGTAGGTATTTAATTTTGTGGTTTTGCCAGCCAAAGTTTGCATATTAGTAGGTATTTAATTTTGTGGTTTTGCCAGCCAAAGTTTGCATATTAGTAGGTATTTAATTTTGTGGTTTTGCCAGTCAAAGTTTGCATATTAGTAGGTATTTAATTTTGTGGTTTTGCCAGTCAAAGTTTGCATATTAGTAGGTATTTAATTTCATGGTTTAACCTCTATAAATACCCAAAATAAAGAATACAAAAGATTAAAACTATGCCAATGCAAATGGTGATCACTTGAATGTTTAAATCAATACTACCACATGTATGAGCACAAATCAAAGACCTGACAAGTTCAACACTTACTTCGTGTTTTCATCCAAGTGAATAAAATCGATGGAAGCAGATGCAGCCTACAACACTAAAACAATGGTACAACCTCTATGAACACAAATAAAACATCTGTCAAGGTCAATCACTTACACCATGTTTTTGTCTAAGTGCTCAACATCAAAGGAAGCCGACACAGCCAACAACATTAAGCCAATCGGTTATTAAAGTACATCTGTATGATCTCTTACTTAAACCACTGTCCATAAAGTAAACAAAACATGTGACCGGCTGCCCCTTGCCCAATGCAGTCAGCAGGCAGTGGCAATATTTGATGTGTTTAGAGCCACCAAAGTTGAATCACTCCTTTGTTTGTGCCTGCCTCATGTACAGACCAACTTCAACCACTAGACTTGACAATAAATAAAGAGTACAAAGAAGAATTAAAATCACGCTTCCACAACTGGTATGCTAAACAGGTCATGGAGGCAATCATGGAAAAGGAAGATGTTACTGGTGACGATCAGTGCACTGTATTAGTGAACCTTGCAACCATTTCACGCTGAATGGATAATTGCATCTCACACGACAATGAGTGAAACATTAGACCTAACTACCAGTGGTTTTGAGAAAGCTGTGCTTGTTTAATTCTGCAATTTGGGGATTATTTACCAAGCAAGCATTTATTTGTACCATGAGACGTCATTGAAACAATGTTGATACAGTGGCTTTTACGAAAATCAGTGAAGTGTGAGCTTTAATTCTCTGCTGTAATTAGTGTATATACATAGTGTTTCATTAATAACAGTGCTTCCAGCAATAGTTCTAGGATTTTGTAAAAGCTGATATTTTATTACCAGATTACAATATTGATGTTGATTTATCAAATACTAGTAGCTCTGTTAATCTCTAGGAACAAAACACAGTAAGAAAATAGGCGGGGGAGGTCATCATCATACATGGCTAATTTTTCATTGGGTATTTAAATTCGTGGTTCAGGGCAACAACGAAAACCATGAACATTGGTCCCTCACAAAAATTTCTGATACTACAGTATATTGCATGTCAGTGAGTGGGCTATATTCATGCAATCTAGAACAGGACAGGGTTCGCACGCTACCTTGAAAAGTACTTGAATTTCGATTCATCCTTGAAAAGTACTTGAAAATCGTTTTAACCTTGAAAAGTACTTGAAAATAAGCCTCGGTCCTTGAAAAATATAAAATTAATCAAAAAACGAATGTATGAAAGTTTCTTTTCATACCAATACGTCATGTAATCGAAATCAAACTGTTTGATATTGGGTGATTTGCAACACGTGACCAATCAGATATTTATAATTGCGCGCGGACCTGATAGAGAGCATTAAAAAGTGCGCGAATCTTTTCTTTATTCAATAGTAAAATGCGTTATTGTGTTTGTTAGCCTAAATTGCTACCTTAATACGTATATATATTGATTTTGTTATATACGATACCAAATCTACTTGACATTAGGAATTTATAAAGTTATATTTGTCCAAAAATCAACCCTAAATTGCTCTAAATGACTGAAGACATGTTTACGAAAACGTGAGCACAATATTTGACATACATGCAGCGCTCGTGCATGTATAATTGTTTGTGTTTGGCTACACGATATTTCCCCCGTGTTTGTTTTCTTTCTCAAGGTAACAGTTAATCGTTAGACTGTGATAATAACGTTTTGATTAGTAAGCTACCGCGATTTGTTGAGAAATTATTATCATATTCTAAACAATCACCGACAATAATATTCAAGAAACACCTGCAAATTTTTGTAGATAAAATTATCAGTTGTATGTCAATCATAATTATAATGCTAATATTTTAAAACAAATGCAATTAATGCATCCTTAATTCATTTGATTGTGACCAATCTTTTACCAATTTCAGTAATTGTAATAGTCAAACAAGTGACGATTCCGCGAATGCTGATTAAAAAGTGCATCCAAACATTATAAATAAACATACAAATTAATATTATAGAATAAACTATTGTTTATAAATAATATGCATATAATCGTCAAAGTATACATTTCCAATGATCATTCTTCTTCGTCGATTTATTTTCTGCGGCAGCGGTACATCTTTGCACTTTAAATCATGGTGAATCAACTGTTCAAACTCTCGAAACAAAAGATAATGAAAAATATACACAAAAATAGTCACAATTTGTTCTTATTGTACATCCAAGCTTCTGATTTTTGGCGTACGATCTAAAATTCGGAAGTCTGCTGGAAGTCTATTATTGACTTTTGCGGCGTCGCGACCAAACTTTGGGCGTAAATTATGGCCGTATGCCTGTTAACAGAAAGGCTGCTTTCTACACACTGTACTTACATCTATGTGTAAATGTACCTGTAAAATTTCGATGAGCGATCACGCGACAGCAGATATCAAAAATTAGATGCGGCATACTTTCGCGGCGGACGATTTTAAGATGCCGCGTGAATGCATCATATCACGCGTCGAAGTTATTCCAGAAATCGATTTTGTCCGCCACGGACAACTTCAGGTACGCATAAATTATGCAAATCGCTATATACGAGGTTGGCCAATGTGTTTTCGTGAAGTGTGTCGGAGAGAGAAGGTGGGCTTCGGCAATCTCCGTAAACTCCGATCGCTACCGAATATTCAGGAGGCTGCATTCACACCCGCCAAAGGATAAACACGTGTACGTGGCATTGAGAATACGGAAGATTTATCTGGGTATTTTTCTGCGAGAGCTTACCAATTTCACTTGGAGCAAAATGTCTGGGAAGTGTGTGTTCAACCCCAATTTGTGTCAAAAACAAGAATACAAGACCTGGTAATTAATTTCCCATATACTTGAAAGTGAAATAATGGTGGTTATATCCACATAATGAAACATTCTACAAATTTGCCTTTACCAAATAACAGGGCTATCAACTCTGAATCTCCATCAAAATTTCCATCCTGTTGATTTTTGTTTGTAAGTGTTGTGCATTTATTCATCTCATCTGATTTATTGGGTATTAACAGTCACATAGCAGTGTCTTAGATTGACAATAGACCAGGCCATTTTTACATGAAACTGAAAAATTTCCCATCAATTTTGATAACAATGGGCCACTATAAACCCCTTCCTTCCTCTCAAGCCTATTGCACAAATATTAGGAAGCCCCTTGTCAGGAAATTACAACATTCTCACTAATCCTTTAAATGGCCATTGATAAATATACCTTGAAAAAAATGGATAAAGTCCTTGAAAAGTCCTTGAATTTTGTCACACCAAAGGCGTATGAACCCTGCAGGAGTGCATGCTTTTTATGTCAAGCTGTAGCATACCGTTTATACTTGCGAATATGCCTAGTACAAATGCAAACAACATAGACCCTGATCTGCCATCGCATAATGCGCCAGCAGATCAGGGTCTATGTTGTTTGTTCTACTGATTAGTCCTTACAAACTGCATAGACCCAGATCTGCCGGTGCATTATGCAATGGCAGATCTTGGTCTATGCAGTTTGCAGTTGGTATCGGTTTATACATGAGTATATACAGTACATGTGACAGAACCAGAACATCAAACCAGTAGATTTACAAAGTTTGATCAGTAGATTGACTTCTAAAGCAGTAGATTTTTTATTGGCATACATTTTATGTGTTTTCAGGGGATTAAAAACAAAACGAGTGCATTTTTTTTGGCATAATCTGTATCCTTTTCATACTGTAATAAAACAGCAAGTTTTGAACATGAATCAGATTCAGATTCTGATGGAAAATGTTGCAATAATAATTAATTAATATGAGTCAGTATATTGTCAGTTAAATGATAAAGAAAGAGTTGTATATTTTAGTTCACTGCAAAGATTTTTTTATAAAATCCACAAGCATAATAGTTCTCTGGTCCAGATTTCCCCTTGAATCACTTTGTATTTTGCGAAGAATGGAGAATGTCATCTCTGTATCAGCATTATAATGTGGCAATAACAGGACAACCATGTTCAGCCTGCAAAGAAGTTGTGACTTCAGTTTCCTGTTGCTGGGTTTTGTAAGGTTGCTGACTGCTCTCCAATACTCCTTAAAGTTTAGTTCACCCTTAGGAGGAAGTTCCTGAGTTGGACTTGAGATGTATTCCCGAGTCTCAACCTGAACAGTTTCTTTCTCTTCTTGGCTCAGATCCAAAAATATTTTGGCAAGTTTCATCACTGTAAACTATAAAAAACTTGTTTACAAGTGTACACTGAACTATTGCTTCTGAAATAATATTTCATTTGTTTAAAATCTAAATTGCTTCTCTAAATTTAAAAATATATAAATATAATATTTAAATTTGAAAAGATTACAAGCAAGTCTGGTTCAGGGATCTAAAGATCATTTCACTTGTGCCTATCATGCATGTTGGAATACCAAGAATCTGATTGAAATAAGTTGAACTGTTTGATTATACACAGACTAGAACATTCAACATTTTATCATCCCCTTGATCATTTGATTCAGCAATCATGACACCGAACTTATAATTCCTACACATATTTTTAGCTTTTCTGTCCCAGTGGTGGGCTAGGGTCTGAGTGACAATGGGTGTTGTCTTTGTGCACTAGCATGAAAATTTGTCTCAAGGTATGTCAACATTACTTCAACCAGTTTAGTAAAATGATCTGCAATGAGGAATGGTATATTGTGTTCTGCCACAAAATTTGCAAACAAAGTCGTTGCAAGTGTCACTTCATCCACTTTTGATCCAGTCTCAAATAAGGCCTTCAAATTGGGTGTGTTTGTTGCTGAAGAATCATTGCTTCGATGCAATGGTGTCTGTATACGCCTGGTGATATAATTTCTTCCCCTATATACTAACTTAAAATACACTTGCCTGAAACACACAATGCAAACTTGGGACCTGTGCTGCCCTTAAATATTCCTCTTAAAACATCTTGAACAATACAATAACAATTAAACAAGACAAAAAATTTAAATACTTAAGTGTTTCTGACAAAATCATTTTTTTATGCTCAGTCGCCATTTGATCTCTCCCCCCACCAAAGGTCAGCTGATTTTCATGAAAGACTCAGAGGCCATCATGGACCACCTGTGATCCCTTTATTACTTATAACACCTCAAAAAATGTCCTGCATTTGGCCTTAAACTCTTCAAATTACAAAACAATAAGGTAATCAATGAACAGCTTGCTGTGTAAAGTGTTAACTGTTCTTTAACAATTCTAATCTGATTGCTCGCCCATGCATCATCGCACTGGTCATTGCACTAGTGGAACATTTCTGGTCCACAGTAGACTGGTTCTAGTTTGCTTCTCATATGATGTGTTGATAGAACACATAAAAATACTGGGGGGGGGGGTCCATTTGTTTAAATATCTTTTTATTTTCAAAAGTGGTAGATTTAAATTATAAAATGCTGTGTACAGTAGACGGCCTTTACAATGGTTTTTTTTTGTCCTACTGCAAGTAAAATCACATGTATGCTTTAGCATCAATGGCTTGTAAAGATTTATTACTGTGTATACTTGATTATAAATAGAGTCCAACTGCAAATAACATGGACCCTAATCTGCAGTTGCATAATGTACTGGCAGATCAGAGTCTATGTTGTTTGTTCTAATGATTACTCCTAACAAAATGCATAGACCCAGATCTACCAGCGCATTATGTGACGGCAGATATGGATATATGCAGTTTGTAGTTGGATCCATCTTGCCTGCAAGTATATATGGTAATCACTTAACAAGACATGCAGAAAGAAAATAGAATATTAAATACCATATTTAAAGAATGATGGTCACTGATTGGCTGAAAATAAATATTGTTATTGTTTCAGATTTTAATAGTGTGCACCTACAAGTGAATTTTTCTCAGAAACGAGTCACACAGCATGTCATTTTCATTGTTTCAGAAGTTTATTTTTGGATAGATCAAGCATGGGATGTAAACATTTCTTGCCTGTCTTACCATGAAAGTTTAATAGTAATTTTGCAAAACCTTAATACTACTGTCAGTGGTGATTGAATTAGTTCTCAGTGTCCGAATCATACTTTAATACTTTTTCCATATCTGTCACATGTAATAGTACCTAATGATATTACAAATGATGTCATAAGCTCATGTAAGTTAAAGGTTTAATGTCCAAGGCAGCTGAATATCTGTGTCACTTTACAACACTATTTTGCAGTTTCTTGATATAAAATCAGTTTATTTTGCCATGTAGTATAATCTTGCATTTGAGATCATTTCATCAGTTCATAATGAAAGTGATGAAACTTGTCATGTAGCTTTAACTTTTGCTCTCCGAGGCACTTGTTTCCTAAATTGTATTTCATGTAAGGATTAGTGTCAGATTATATGTAATTGTATTCCTCTATCAGAAACAATTCCATAAGATTATTTGTGTAACTGTATTCCTCTGCCAGAAACAGGACTTGTGTAAGATTATATGTTGTAACTATATTCATCTGCCAGAAACAGGACTTGTGTAAATTTATCTGTGTAATTGTATTCCTCTACCAGAAACAGGACTTGTATAAGCTTATTGGTATAACTATTCCTCTACTAGAAGCAGAACATGATTATCTCTGTAACTATATTCCTCTACCAGAAACAGGACTTGTCTAAGGTTCTCTGTACAGTTGTATTCCTCTGCCAGAAACAGGACTTGTATAAGATTATGTGTAACTGTATTTCTCTGCTAGAAACAGGACCTGTGTAAGATTGTACATTGTAAGTGTGTTCTTCTGCCAGAAACATTACTTGTCTAAGATCTGTGTAACTGTATTAACTCAACCAGAAACATGACTTGCATAAGATTATCTGTGTGACTGTATTCCTCTGCCAGAAATAGGACTTGTGTAAGATTTTCTGTGCATTTCTATTCCTCTGCCAGAAACAGGACTTGTATAAGATTCTCTATGTGATTATATTCCTCTGCCAGAAAGAGAATTCTTATAAGTTTCTCTGTGTAACTGTAACTGTATTCTGTGTAACTGTATTCCTCTGCCAGAAATAGGACTTGTGTAAGATTATCTGTGTAATTGTATTCCTCTACCAGAAACAGGAACTGTATGAGATTCTCTATGTGATTATATTCCTCTGCCAGAAAGAGAACTCCTATAAGTTTCTGTGTAACTGTAACTGTATTCTGTGTAACTGTATTTCACTACCAGCAACAGTACTTCTCAAAGATTATCTGTGTAATTGTATTCCTCTACCAGAAACGGGAACTGTGTAAAAATCATGGATATGCTTATAAACCACAAGGTGTAAAAGAACGGTATTTGCTCTCATGCACTTAATGTGACTGATTGCTTAATACACATTTCCTTTCTTATGTCTCACCACAGCACTGGCATGGCATAAAGTTTTATCTTAGTCCTTTCATTCATCCAGCCTTCTATCCATCCTTACATTTGTCTGTCTGTCTGTCACACTTTGGTTAAATTTTGCATTTAATAGGTAACTTTAAAGGAACTGGTGGTACATCTGTGTTACATTAACTTTTTTTTTTTAAGGCCAAGCGAGACACGCATTGCAAGAAAATAAATGCTGTTCAAGATACTAATGCATCAGAGGTAGATGTTAGACGCATGGTAAGTGAAGACTAATTTGACATGTAATATTATTAACTAAACTTTTTGCAGGCATAAGTGGGTCATGTATTTGTAAGAGTTAAATTTGCACAACTATTATTCATGAACAAATTATATGTTAACAATAGTGGCAATCAGTAAGTTACAAAAAATTATAATCACAAATAAACTGAATTAATTTTACAGGTTGTTTGAAAATTTACTGACACCTACATACAGCTCACCCTTGTTACAATGCCCTTCATTACAACATGATTCTGGATATAATGCGGTACCGCTTTGGAACCCACGACCAAAATTAAATCATTAGACTTGAATTTGTCTATCAAATGTATGACACTGTGTTGAAAGAAGACACCATGAAGCTTAGAACAATATCTTTGTTTTCTTTTTAAAACATTACTATTTAACAAACTTAATTGCACAAATACCACGAGGTTATAACGAGACATGACATGCATTTCAGGAAAGTTAATACTGTTAAAGATACTGATGTATCAGAGGTTGATATTTCATACAGGATAAGTGAAGACTAATTGATGGGTAATATTATTGACCATATGTTTTTCAAGCACAACATTTTCATGTTTTTTTTTTTAGCAATTTAAATTTGCATAACAATTCATGAACAATATATATGTTAACAACAGTGGCAATCAGTAAGCCAAAAAAATGTATTAGTCACAAAAAAACTGAGGGTCATATGTCATGAACTGTATGATGACCTAATAGATGATGTCGCAATTGTAAGTCTCGTTGCAAAATGAAAAATATTCATGCTAGAAAATGATAGAAAATGTTTTTAAAATTCATTAATACTGTAACAGAATATTCTTCAGATGTATGTTACAGCGATCAGAAAATAAAAATTGGATATTTTCATCCATGGCGATGTTTAAGCTTTCGACGGTTCATTTGATTATAAAGACAAATGATGTGGTTCCATGATATAAAGTAAGATTTATCTTTTGTAAAGTTATCATTTATTTGGACAACCAATTATCAAGACAAAACCCCATGTGGAAGCCAGAAAATTGGGATTTCACTTTGTTTGTTTTATCAAATAGGCTGAACAATTTTGGAAACATGTTCTTCTTTTTTAGATATTTTCCTTTAAGGAGGCTCTTTTACTGGTATTAATAAAATTTGCTTTGTTTTTAGAATTTTTAAATATTGGATGTTTGTTGTATGTTCTTAACTTGCCAGTCTCAGAATTTATTTCGTATTTGTTGTGGTAAAAAAACAGCCAATCATAGCCAAAGAAAGGAAAGAAAGGAAGCACATCTAATTCAAGACAATACAATATCATTAACATGTGATTTGCAAGTTAGAGTTGTGAGAGTTGTGTTGAATGTGAATAAAGTTGTATGGACTGTTAATATCAGTATTGAAGCTAACCACCCAAAGGCCTAATTGAGTTGTAGACCACAAGGACACTGTTACACCATTCATTTGGATATTTTCCATGTAGACACAACATTCAGTACTTAATAGAGAGCTTGTAACTCTCATTTGCTATTACCTTTGAGTTAATTACATGATTTAATTGATTAAAATATTGCTCAATTTATTACCCTCTCTTTCCAATCATCAAAGATATTTGCTCTTTCAATGCACGTGTAACTACATAATATGGTCACATAACCAATCAATGAGATCCTTCCTTTTCTGGCAGAATAACATAGAATCATTGTGGACAAAAGAGAAGTTTGCTTATATTTATCCAAACCAATACAGTTTTCCAATTCTCTAATAAATTGAATGAATGCTGAAAGTTAATTATTTGACATTGTGGTAATAGATACAGTATTTGACACTTTGCTCAATTTTGGACTTGAGTTTAATTTATCACCACCCTTTGCAGCTTCCACATCATTGCTGCAATAGTATTGTGATATCATCCGTGAAAGCAATAATTACCATATATACTCGCGTATAAGCCCATACCAACTGCAAACTGCATAGACCCAGATCTGTCATCACATTATGTGCTGGCAGATCTGGGTCTATGCAGTTTGTAAGAACTAATCGCTAGAACAAACAATATAGACCCTGATCTGCTGGCACATTATGCGATGGCAGATCAGGGTCTATGTTGTTTGCATTTGGACTTGGCTTATACGCGGGTATATACGGTAATTATTGCTTTCACAAATGATATCACAATACTATTACAGTACCCATTAGGAGTCTTTATTCATTCATTTAAAGGGGAGGTTTATTTACTTATCTTCTGGAGAATTATGACTCACAAAAAGGTTTACACAATCCTGAAAAATGCTTGAATTTTGGTGGTTACCTTGAAAAGTATCTGAGCTCCTAAAAGTATTGGAAAGTGCTTGAAAATGCTCAGTAATCCTTGAATTGAAGTGCTTCAGTTTTGAAACAAATGCATTTCATTCAAAAATGTTAATTTACAAATATAAATATAAAGAAAATCAAAACAAAAGATCCGTTAAAAAGCCAGATATCAGATCTTCCTGAAATTTTAATTCCATTATGTAAATGAATGGATCTTGGAAAACGTATTTTCAAACAAGATTGCCACAAGCACTATACCTGCTGTATATATGGTTAAGGCGAAGTGATGAACAATGAGCTATTGATTGTGTTTGTCAAAAGACATTGGATCAATCATACCTGTGGTCACCTTAAGTCATACTGATTGCGAGAACATTACCATCAACTTACAATTATAGGACTGTTGATCATAGGACGATTGGTTATAACCTGTTGATCACAAGGACTGTTGATCATATGACGATTGATCATTGGACATTTGATTATATCTCATTGATCATAAGTACAGTTGATTAAACCACTTTTGATCACACAGGATGACCAGTAGCAGCTGGTTACTGTTGCACTCATGAGCTCCTCCCTGTAATCCACCATAGCACCTGAATCACAGTACTTCAAAATCAGATTTGGTTCTGCTGTCGGTATAAGATGTTTGATTTCTTTTAGCATAATGAATGTACATAGCATGCATTTCATAGGGATGAAGACAGTACGCGGCAGCTGGGTTGATGCCCGTCCCAGACTGGAAATGTATGCTTTAGAGCTGGAAGAGCAATGCAGGGATAACCTTGAATGTTCTGTTGGCGATCCAAATTAAATTTCTTTGAGAACCTAATTAAGTGCCGATTGTGTTTTGATCTCTGACATGCGGCAGTATTTGTTGTATTGTTACACTAATTTAAAAGCATACATGATTTGTATTATCATGTTAATTACGTCTTTTGTAGGAAATCAAATAAAGGGGGTGGAATCAAAAAAAAAAGGTTAATGAGATATGATCAAGCATCCTATGATCACCAATCGTATGATCAAACATCCAGATACTCAACTTACATACCGATCACAGTAATCAAAAATAAAATCTTAGATGGTACATTTCAGGCCCTGTTTCACCTAAAATCTCTCAAAACAAACAAACATTGCTTGTAGAATACAGTATTATTTTTAGTGCCAATTGCAAAATCTCCAGATCTGGTAACTCATTTGAAAATGTCTATGCATTTGACCTTAGCTCTAAAGTCCCCACTATAGAGTTAAAGTAACCTTAGCTAAATCAGTGAGTTAAAGTGCTTTGAAGTCTCATGACAAGAGTGAAAAGCATAAAACGAATGAAACATCAACAATAGGGATGAATTTAAATATTTTTTGTTTAAACACGAAAACTCGTGAAGGAGATGGAAACTTTGATTAATAAGACTGGTAACTCCCAAACTGATGTAAATGATATGACTGCACCTCTACCCCCATGCCCCAAAGCCCCTTGAGCTGCCATTACAGTGTGTTCACCTTGACCTAGTTTAAGACTAGGTTAAGAAGGAAATACTTAATTCATGCATTTTGTGGACTCTACATACCATAACAAACATTCTTCTTTAGCTTATATGCAGCTTATTGTAGTGATTGAAAATAAAAATTTTGTCCGTGAAAAGTGCTTGAATTTCCTGATGAAATATCTGTATGAACTACCATATATACCTCTACTCATAAATTTATATTTGTATTTATATTTATATTTGTATTTATATTCATATTTGTATTTGTATTTATATTCGTATTTATATTCATATTTGTATTTATATTTATGTTTGTATTTATATTTATATTTATATTTGTATTTATATTTCTATTTCTATTTATATTCGTATATTATATTTATATTTGTATTTATGTTTATATTTATATTTGTATTTATATTTGTATTTATATTTATATTTGTATTTATATTTGTATTTATATTTATATTTGTATTTATATTCATATTTATATTTCTATTTATATTTGTATTTATATTTATATTTGTATTTATATTTGTATTTATATTTGTATTTATATTTATATTTATATTTGTATTTATATTTATATTTGTATTTATATTTGTATTTATATTTATATTTGGTATTGCATGCTGAAAACAAAATGAAAAAGAGTGAATTAAAGAATCTGTGAGACCTCTAAAGGATAGGACAATCCTATCATGCTTTTCAATAAGGTAGGAAGTGTAGATAGTATGGAAACTGAAGATCCCCCTGATAACACATCAGGAAAACTGCCCGTAATTCCTTTACTTTCACCACTTACATAAATAACATCTGACACCATAATATAGTGTAATTTCAGCGATTTAGAGGCAGATATTGATGAAATAAGTTTTCAACTTAAAGAACTTGACTCAATAGCCGTTTGCTTTCAGGAAACCTTTTTAAAAGAAAACAGTAGCATTAATTTAAAAAAATTCATAACTTACAAGAACTTTTGAAAAAATACAGATACGGATAAGGTCCAGCATAATAAATAACAGACTCTTTACAGCCAAATTAATCTCAAAAATACATTACAGACTATAGCTGCTTGTGTTTCGACACACAAAAACTCTTACACTTTCCTCAATATACCTCCCTCCAAGCACCCCAATCAATCAATTTAAACTTGACAATCTTATTGAACAGTTATAAGAACCTTTTCGTCTACTTAGGAACATTAACGTCAAGCACATACTTGGGGGTTGTAAATATATCAATGCAAGAGGAAAGAAAATGGAATACTTAGTTTCAGAACACAAACTGCCTTTTTAATGATACTACATCAATGAGCTGGAGTAACAGGGAAGGGAACCTAATGAAAGAAAAGGAAAATTAACATTTTTGCAGTTATTATAATTGTTGTCTTAATTGATGATATTTAACAATGAATATGGGTGGATGGGAGTTTGAAGATATCTATACAGCACTCACTCATTATAATGCTTTCCAGTTGATCCATAGAATATACATACCACCTTATAATGAAATTGCATTATGTGATGGCAGATCTGGGTCTATGCAGTTTGCAGTTGGTATCGGCTTATACATGAGTATATACAGTAATAAAATTGGATCTGTGACAATACCTGCCATTATAACAGGAAATATGTTATAATTAAGAGCACTATTGTGAGAGTGCTTTTCCTGCTACTACTTACCACAGCATGACCATATCAGTCACTTCTGCACTGAATGTTTGTTCATGTTAGCATGCATCATTATTGGCATTGCTTTTCAAATCTTTCTATTTTAAAACTGGCTAAAAAAATTTGTTTTTCTGTGTTCGGGAGTCAAGGGCATTGTTGTTAATGTGTTCCCAACACTAATTAGAGTACATGTACTGCTATTTTTGCATCCACAAAAATTGCAGGTCCCCGCATCGTTGTGTAAACATGGTCTAGTTGATTCATCAAGTCTTGTTGGATGGTCATAACATGAACTATTTCACTAACCGAAACAGATAAAATGAATCACCCCAAGGGCACATAATGTTTTGTTTTATAAATTTTTAAAAATTTTAAAGACTGTTTATTTAATGTGGCAAGTTCAACCAACATACATGACATGCTCTCAATGGGTTATTTGTTGGTATAATGGGTTCTTGAGAGTGGAGGAAATTGCTGACCATGGAAGGTCATCGTGTGCCTGTGCACCTTGTTAGAACCCAGCATCAAACCCAGAACCACAGAGGTGCAAAGTAAATGCATTATGACTATGCTCAGGCCCCATATTATTTAAAATATTTTAGCAGAAGCTCATGCACAAGCTCAAAGTCTGAAAACATTGATGTTCCATAAGAATAGAATCTAGATAAAGGTATAAACCTTCAAGGGTCTTCTTAGCTTAGATTCATCTACTAGCATTTTAAGTTTCAATTATGCTGGCAAACATATCAAATCTTGTTTTGGAGGGATTTTGAGCCTGAACTTTGGTTTCTTACTCCAATTGTTTCATGAAAAAAGAGCCAGGTAAGGCTCCACCATCGTAAAACTTTATTCGACTGCAAAATATTTTGACCAATCAAAAAGGTTGCGTTTCTACATTGAGATTTGAAATTATGCGTGAAGTTTTATACTGAGAGGCCTGGAGATCGTAAACTCAGAGATTGAGTCTGGGATTGAGTTTCCATTTTAGCTAATCAGAAATGAGCTTTCAGAAGTAATTTCTGATTAGTTTTATGATAGATCACACTACTTTAATATGTAAATAAATCTTTTTCAGAGTAAATCTGATCTGACAACATTTGGATTCTGGACTCGTCCTAGCATCTTTATGGACCAATCCAAAATTTCGTTTCGGGGATCATTGGTCCATTTGGATGACCCACCCAGTGAAAATTCACGCAGCTTCAGTTGGGGGAAATACACAGCCAATAAATATGGTGAATCTGTTGACACTGGATTAAAACATCGTAAGGAGAGTAAGTAACTGGATAATCCAGACAAATCTTTCGATAATCCATACATTGAAAAGAAATTCCGGCAAATAGCAAAGTTGTGATTGCATAAGTCTTTTAACTACTTCTTGATTTGTATCAAGAGGTGAGGCATCAGCTTTTGATTTGGCTACACAACTTTTGATTCATAATTTTAATTGACTGGCTGATATTGTCCTACTAACCAGTCTAAAATAATGTCCTACTAACCAGTCTAAAATAATGTCCTACTAACCAGTCTAATATAATGTCCTGCTAACCAGTCTAAAATAATGGTATCGGCTAAAACACGGTATTGGTGCTGAGAGTAGTCTCACTCACTTAAAAAATTGAAATGTTTGATAGAACATTTCAATGAAGCTCATTATATACCCTAGGGTGTCCCCTAGTCAGATCAAGTTAGATTTAGCTTGAACATGCATGCGATTTTGTTTAACCATTATTTCAATTCATTGGTATAACAACAGTTACAGACACTACACTTGGTGTATAACATGCAAGAAAAACAGCATGAAAACTTTAAAACTTTATTTTTTTTCACAGTAACATCAGTAACAGGATATCAACATTTAAAGTAAACAACATAACTGGAAGTGGTAAACAACTTAATAACAAAATCAAAACATCTATGACAAAGGTATCACTAAGAAAAAAAACCTAACCATGAAACTTTTGCATAACAAACATAAAAGACATAGAATAATCTTATTTAGGCATTTATCTAACACCAAGAAGAATATTTAAACAAACAAAATCATTAATACTGGCCAAAAGTATTGCAAACTTCCATAAGAGTCAGAAGTACATTGTCCATAAAATTGGTTACAGACACTACAAAACTATAGCATTTCAATACAGCTGCAGAACCATACATATCTCCATAAAATTCACTTCAAAAATAATTCAACTTGAACACATTGACTAGAATTATTCATTAAATGAATGTTGATTAGTTAATAAAATGATAAAACCACATTGTAACAGGTATATGTCCAATACTTGTGTTAAAATTATGAACTGGTAAATAGCACTTGAAAGTTTAATACTAAATAGTGTTTGTAAGAGTAAAATATTGAAGTATAATGAATGTTCAATAAATCATAGTCACTAAAGTATTGTTCAACCCAAGGTGCTGACTCAAACACAGACCCATATGTGATTGATCTTAAGGTTACAGACACTACACATTAAACCTTGACTTTATATTGTCATTTCAAATAGAAGTGCTTATGATTTTTTTCCAGATTTGACTTGAGCTTAGACAATTCAGCTGCATTAAACTTGAAATGACCCCTTTCATTGACTATTTGTGGAGCTTTTACCCTGTACAAGATAGCATCTAGAGCCTCTTGTGAATAATCATCTTTTTCAGGCCAAACATACATGTTGCCAGACTTTCTCATGTATTTAAGTCTAACTTCGTTATGAAGAATGTCTATTACTTCTGCTAAGTATACATCTAGAGGTCCCTTCTTTGGCTTAAGTCCTACAGCAACAAATTCTCCAGGGTGGTATTTCTCTATTGGTTTCTCTGTGTTGGTTGGTGCTTTTTTGTCAACTTTGATCTTCTTTGTCACAATGTTTTGTCTTTCTGTTGACTTCCGTTTCTTATTAGGCTTTTCGCTTGTTGCTGAGTTATGATCTTTCTGGTTACTTCCTTGTTTTCTTTTCTTGTCATTATTTTCTATTGTTGATGGATTCTTGTCTTTAAGTTGTTTTCCTTTCTGACTTAAATTATCTTTATTGAGTACTAACTTTCTCATTTCCCAGGCATTAACATTTTCGCTGAAGTTGCATCTCCCGTCAACCTTCATGCATTGCTCACAATAACAGCTCAGATTTCTTATGCTCAGTTCATAATCATTGCTTCCTGACTTTACAGCATGTAATTTTCTTGTACCTTGCAGTGTTTGCACATCAGTTTCTTCTCTATTTCTCTCAACATCTTTAACAAGGATGAACTCCCTTCTCGAAACTGTTTTAGCTTCATTATCTGTATTTTCCATTTTCAGTTTCTCTGTACAGAAATGATATACATCTTCTGCACAACCTATCACCTTTCTATTGCTGATTACAGCTCTGTAGCAAGCATTCTTGACTGTCGCACCGAGACCATCGCAAACACTCTTTCCATGTGATGTTTCGAAATAATTTCGTGTTACAGATGGCTTTTTCCTCAGACTTATGTCAGCAAAGGCTTTCTTCCCCTTATACTGGGCAGCACAGCCATCTGTCCACTCATGGATCTCCTCTACTTTCACACCTTTCTTCTTCAGAATTTCTATAGCTTTGTTCTCAAAAGTGATAGCTAAGTCTGCATCATGTTTGGTTTCTTCACTGATGCCAATAATGGCATGCTTTATCTTGAATTCTTTTTCTCCCTGTTTTTCTGTATAGTAACACATGATTGGATGTATTGTAACTTGGTTCCTGTCGAAGAATCCAGATTGTACTTCACTTTGAAAAACACACCCATAGTTCTCACTAAAGTCCATGACCATAGCAATAGAACCCTCACCAATTCTATCAACACAAATTCCCATCTGTTGCTGTTGCCATTTGGCCCTGAAAACGTGCTCTGGATACTCTTGCATGTCAGTTTCTAAGCATGTAATTAATGTTTTTATGTCTGTTTCTTTAGGCACACAGGAGACGCAACGCTTTACTTTATCATCTTTTGCTATTTCTATACTTTCCCATTGATGCCATGATATCTGCCTGTCAATATACTTTTCAACAAATGGTTTAAGGTAACTCTGCAAACATTTCACACCGCATTGTTTGCATTCTCTTCTTAAATATTTAATAGCTGGATTGGTGTCGTATTTACAAAAAGTAGCATCACTTAAGCTTTTCTTATCTACTGAAATTTCATCCAAATCTCCATTTTCTTTCACTGCTTTTTTTACATTTGTTAGTGCCTCACTTTTTAGGGCCACGTTACAGCACTTTTGGCATAAGCATGATCTTCTGCTTGTTTCAGACACCTTTTTAACATTCACTGGTTTCAATTTAGAAAATGAAGTTAATCCTATTTTGTGACTATGGTTCCTTAACTTGTAGTCTTTGTAGGCTTCTTCTAATGTCATAGTCATCACATGTTTTTGAAGTATTTCTTTTTGACCACCTTTTCTTACTTTCACAGTTTCACGTTTATTAGGCACTTCCCTACTGATTTCTGGACTTAGAAAAAAATCTTTCACAGATTTCTTTAATGGAGAGTTAAGTGCATCCCTTCTTCTTTTTCTTTGTTTCGTCTCCCACCATGTAGAACTAGGTTTTTGCCCTTTCACTGATACTTTGAAATACTTTTTTAGTCTGTGTCTTTTATATTTCTTCAGTAATGCGTCACAAATGATGTTGTATGCATGTTTCTTTGCACCCCCTTTCCTTGTTTTCACTTCTGAAATGCTCTCTGACACAGATTGTATAACAGTATCTGTCAATTCAAGTTTTTTTCTGCAATCCGGTGTCATTATCATTATATTCCTATTTAGAAACTTTGATGTTGATGGAGATTCAATTAATTTACTTATGATGACTGCTTTTCTCTTTGGGGTATTTGGTAATACTTCCTTTACCTTTTTTAATTGTCTGTACAGAGTTGCTTTAGGTAACACTTTATTCATTGGTGAATCTCTGGCTGACCCAGTATTTCCTATTTCACAATCAGTCTGAATACACTCTTGCTGTATACTTTCATTCAGTTTGATACGCATTCTCCATGCTTGGGTTCTTTTCACAGCTTCTTTCTTCTTTCTACTTAATTCAGCAGTTTTCGGACTTCTTAAATCAACACTCTTATTAACCGATATTGCCAGGGCTGCTTTTTCTTTCTTTTTCTGGCGATACCTTTTCATTTCTTCACGTTTTTTCCTTCTTAATTCTTGTTGAAGATTTGAATCGGAAAGTGATTGCTGTTTTTTTAGTAGTCTTGCATCTTTTCTTCTTTCTCTATCAACCCTTTTTAGCTCCTCATGTTTCGCCTTATTTTCCCTCTGTTTTTTTCTCCAGGCTTGTACCTTTAGCCTCGTCTTCTCCCTTCTAGCTTTAATCTTCTGTTCATCTTCTTCTGGCTTATCTTTGCTTCCTAAAAGCAAACAACTTCATTCTCATTTTTGTTCCTCTATGTATACGGATGAAATTTAGACTTTACAAAACATACTTGTAATGAGTACGCAATATGCTTTCATACATAAGCAAACTGGAATAACCTGTAGATTCTTAAAGAAAAGTATCTGATTGAAAAAGAAATAGCATAAAACCTGATGATTATTCAATGTTCTAGCATTTACAATGATTGCACACTTTCCTTAATAATGTAAACAACAGTCGGGTCAATTCACATGTCTAGTAGTGTCTGTAACCATTTGACAATATCAGCAATGTATCCAATACTAAGTCTGAGCTCATTGAATTCTCATAATATTTCTGTTTGAATTTACTAGTCTAATGATATGGAATGCAAAAATACTCAGTTTCAATTGCATATTGTAAGAAATCACTGAAAATGTTGCCTGTTATCAGAAATCTAGATGAAAGAAACTATAAATATACCAAAATATTACAAACTGCAGACAGACAATATGTCAAAATTTAGCCTTACACATCAATACTGTAATAGGAAACATAATTTGGCTTCATTTTAATAAAAAAAAAACAGGGATAAAGTCATAGACAGTATAAAAAGGGGATATTGGTTACAGACACTACAATTTAAGAGTGTGGTTTACCATTCAATACAAACTTACCAGAGTTGTTCCCAGAGGTTTGCTTTTGTCGTCTTCCCATGTCTTAGGGATGTACCATGGTAAAGAACAGAAAAAGTAATTAGGCAGCTTCTTCTAGGATAAGAAATTCAGGTTACATTGTCTTGTAGTAAATTACTCAAACAGACATTGCTGCAAGAATGATGCAATATTCAATCAAGAGAGTTATTGCATCACTTTTTTGCTCTTGGCTGCAGAGGTAAATAGATGATGCAACATTACATCACATAAGATGGAACTTTCTATTGAGAAAAACAATGTTTTAATGACAAGTAGAACAATACTTTTATCTTTCATTTTTATACCTGTTTGTGTAGTGTCTGTAACTTTTTTTATTGAGTTGCTGTTTTTTAATGGTACAATACAGCACCACCAATTTTGGCCAACTTGGACATCACATGGATACACATGAGCCTTTGTAGGATTTATACTTTTCCATAATGAAACAACAAAATTATTGCCATATAAACTTGTAAAGGTTACAGACACTACAAAATTTAGAACTGGAAAGTTTGACAAAGAACAAGCTCTCAATCGAATATCTTGGCTAGCCATGTGATTTAAATGGTTTTACTACTTATTATAATATAAAGTCGAGTTCTAGATGTCAATAAAAGTTATAATGAATGTTATTTTGTACAAAATGTTGGCATATAACAACAGATTAGTGTTTGAATTTCAGTGTTGAAACAAAACTTCTACTGACGGTATTTTGCTTATAAAATCCATAATACTTTACCGATTTCTTTAATTCAAGAAGCAATATTTGCAGGATAGAATTCCGCATAAAACCAGACCAATAAATGCATAATTTCAGTATGATATTTAGAGAATTCTCTATTTTATATTCAAGCTTTTTTCGAGTGAGACTACATAACGCTCAAAAATGGCCATTTTTAGAGCTTGTTTCCATGCATATCTCAACAATGGGTTACACTAACCTCTTGAAATTTTCAGGAAAGTAAGAGAGGTATATGCCAGGCTTACCAATCTTTAAAATTGGTTCATATCTTGTTTAATTTTTCTATTTCATGCATATAACATGAAAATTCCTTTATCAGCACCAATACCGTGTTTTAGCCGTATAAACACAGACATTTTTCAAGATTGAATTTGTTACTAGAAAATATTTAATGTATTTGACAAAATTTTCTAATATCCCCTTATGTTAGGCAGAACAATTCTTTATAATTGGGTATTTTTAGCTCTACTTGTCATGGACCAGAAGAGCTTATAGGATGATCTGTTGTCTGTCATATGTCATCCGTTGTACATCCGTCCATTAGCACATGTTTGTTATTGTTACTTCTCCTAACTACATGGAGGATTGCCTTAAAACTTTACACACACATTCATCCCATGGTCAAGATGGTCCTAAATGAAAATGGCGCTGTTCGGATATCCAATATGGCTGCCACAGTGGCCATCTTATTTATCGCTACTCCTCCTGAATGGATGGTCATATCAACATGGGGTTTTCACTGAAAGACTTCTTATGATGTCATGTTGGTTCTAAATGAAAATGGTACCGATCTGGTATCCAATATGGCCACCACAGCAGTCATCTTGAAAATCTTGTTATTGCTACTCCTTCTGAATTAATGGTCATATCAGCATGGGGTTTTCACTAAAAGACTTCTTTTGATGTCTAGTTGGTGCTAAATAAAAATGGTGCCAATCTGATATCTAATATGGCCACCATGGTAGCTATCTTGCAAATCTTGTTATCACAACTCTTCATATTGACATGGAGTTTTCACCAGAAGACTTCTTATAACATACAGTTGGTCTTAAATGAAAATGGTGCTGATCTGACATCCAATAGCAGTCATCTTGAAAATCTTATTATTGCTACTCCTTCTGAATGGAAAGTCATATCTTGAAAATAGTGTTATCTCTACTCCTCTCCAAATGGATGGTTATATCAACATGGGGTTTTCACCAATAGACTTCTTATGATACCTAGTTGGTCCTAAATGAAAATGGTGCCAGTTGTATGACCAATATGGCTGCCACAACGGCTGTCTTAATAATCTTGTTGTCACTACTCCGCCTGAATGGATGATCATTATGAGATGGGGTTTTCACCAAAAAACTTCTAATGATGCCTACTTTGTCATAAATGAAAGGGAGCCATGGTGGCCCAGTGGTAAGTGTGCCGGACTCCGGACTGAAAGGGTGCAGGTTCTACCATCCGACCAGCCTGAGTCAGCTATAGTGGTGTGTCCTTGGGCAAGGCACTTTACTCTGATTCCCTCAGCACTAAATAACTTGTGTTGCTGTGCCATAAAGCACCAAACCAAACCTAAATGAAAATGGTGCCAAGCTGACATCCAATTTGTGTACCACAGCAGCTAATTTTAAAATCTTGTTATCGCTGAAGAATATCAGAGATGGTTGCAGCACTCGACAGTTAAAAGGAAGAAATGGTCTTATCTTGAATTCCTGGAAATTCTTTTCACCATTTAAATTTAAGACCTGGGGTTTTCATCAGAAGAGTTCTTATGGTGTCTAGTTGATCCTAAATGAAAATGACCCACCCTCAATATGGCCACCATGGTGGTTATCTTCATTTTTTTTTTTTATCTCTACTCACAAATGGATGGCTATATCAACATGGGGTTTTCATCAATAGACTTCTAATGATGTCTATTTTATCCTAAATGAAAATAGTGCCAATCTGACAGCCAATATGTCCACCATAGCAGTTAATTTGAAAATCTTTTATTTTGCTGAAGAATATCAGAGAGGGTTTCCGCTTTCAGCAGTTAAAAGGAAGAAATGGTCTTATATTGAATTCCTGGAAATCCTTATCACCCAGTAGAGCATCAGTCCCTTCAAGGGACTCTTGCTTTTGTTAATAAAGTTCTTACTATAATATTATTTTGATGAGGAATGCTCAGTTTAAGTTATCTGATGTGTTACTGCAGGAGTGAGTGAGTGAGCCATTGATTGAGTGATTAATTGTTAGCTAATTAGTTTTTTAGTTATTTAGTTACTTAGTCATTTTGTTGGTCACTGATAATTAGCTAGTTCGTTAGTTGCTAGTTTGTAATGTAGATAGGTAGATGCATGTAGACTCTTAGATAAATACCCATAGATAGATAGATTTTGCCATTTTCATGACTAACATGTATTTTTCAGTTATTGCAAGCAATAAGCATCTTATTTCTGTCACAGTTTCAATGTTGAAATAATAATTTTAGTCACTACAAGCAATTAGCATTTTGATTCAGTCATCATTTTAAGGTAAAATGAATTATTTTATCTGGGAATTCAGTTGTGACCTGAACATTTCAATTGAAGTATGTAAAAAACACAGAATATTTCTCAAATAATTATCAAAATTTAGATTTTCTGTGTCTTTTACATACTTCATTGAAATGTTCAGGTCACAACTGATTATCGAAATTTAGATTTTTTTACTGTATACAATTGTCGCAAATTATGCAAAGGAACCAGATACAATCTGGTTACTCACTATAAAGTTTATCAGTGTAGCATAATCCCTTATATAAAACTGGTATGGTCACATCCAAATTTTGGATGATTGCAGTTTGTTGTTAAATCTACCTCAGTCTAAGGCAATCTTTTTTACAATGCAGTATACTACTATGGCTTCCCTGAACAGGATTTTAGAGGGGAACTACTGTATTGTGTTTTAAATTATAATCTAGTCTTGATAATTTGACGATCATTCCTTTATTAAATAATGTTAAATAAATGTGACTCTCAGATAAACTGGATTGCTGTTTTGTCTGCATTTTTCCATACAAATATTTTTATTAATATTTTTTGGGGGTCTACATTTAATTATAGGCAGAGTAATTAATTACAATATTCAGCATATTCTTCATTAAGGAAGTCAGGAAACTTTTAATTTAAAAAAGTTATTGGTATGAAAATTGAAGTACAAAAAAACTAGAGCTGTTAGCAATGGATCCATTGCAAAAGGACCCCTACTCATTGGAATATAGGGCCTTAAAAAAGAGGTACTTGTGTTTTGGAAAGGTCCCCCACTCACTGGAATATAGGGCCTTAAAAAAGAGGTACTTGTGTTTTGGAAAGGTCCCCCACTCACTGGAATATAGGGCCTTAAAAAGAGGTACTTGTGTTTTGGAAAGGTCCCTCACTCACTGGAATATAGGGCCTTAAAATATATACTTGTGTTTTGGAAAGGTCCCCCACTCACTGGAATATAGGGCCTTAAAAAAGAGGTACTTGTGTTTTGGAAAGGTCCCCCACTCACTGGAATATAGGGCCTTAAAAAAGAGGTACTTGTGTTTTGGAAAGGTCCCCCACTCACTGGAATATAGGGCCTTACAAAAGACATACTTGTGTTTTGGAAAGGTCCCCCACTCACTGGAATATAGGGCCTTAAAAAAGAGGTACTTGTGTTTTGGAAAGGTCACCCACTGACTGGAATATAAGGGCCTTAAAAAGAGGTACTTGTGTTTTGGAAACAGCCCTCGCTCACTGCAGTCCATTCGATAGGGCCTTAAAAAGAGGCCCTTATATTTTGGAAATGGCCCTCACTCGCTGTGATCCACTCGATAGGGCCTTACAAAGAGGTTCTTTATTATGAAGGCTATGTCTTCCTAATTAAAATGGGTTTATTGATTTGATATTAAGCCCAGACATGTATGCTCTTACTGAATTTTATTTTCATATGGTTTAACAACCCTTCAACACATTCCAGATTATATAGAACAGTCTCCAAGAGAGTGGATAAGGAGGAATCTGGGACTTTCCTATTCTTTATAAAAATTGTGGATAAGAAAATAAAGTTTATAGCATCAAATTTAGATATATACTAGGTTGCCACCAAGGTTTGAACAGAAAGAGTCCAAAATTATTAAAATATTTTGTTTAAATTAACTAAAAAAAGAAGCCAAAGGGCAATTTTAGTGTCTTCTAGTGCTAACATAGTATATCTTTTGAATTACCTCAAAAATAAAATAAGACATTATTTGTTTTCATTGATACATGTATTATGAATCATGCATTCTTAGGGATAAGACGAGATCTAAAATTTGTTCTTGTGAACAATAAAATCCGAGGAGGGACCAAATATCTAGACTGGGTTTTTATGTGGCTGAACCTGTTGGGAAGATAACAATGATCCCTCAGTTCCTTGAGAATAAGTTGCATGGTTCTCTGAACATGGCAAGCAACATTCAAGTTTCCATGTGAAGACAAGAATTTCCTCAACAAGGGCCATAACTCTCTCCAAAGTGGAGTAGACAAGACTAAGCCCCTAAAAGGCACATGCAAGTCCATGAGATAATGTTCATACTAAGTTGCATTATACTATGTTGAGTGCTTCTTGAACTACATCAGTTACAAGCAACATCTTATGTGAAGATATGAAGTGAAATGTCAAGGGCCATAACTCTATCCAAAATGGCATTCACAAGGCAAAACCCACATAAAGTAGATTGTCTATGAGACAGTATACATACCAAATTGCATCATAATTTGTTGTATGGTTCTTTTGCTATGCTAGTAACAATGATATGCTGTATTGGAGATTTAAAATTGATCAAGAAAAGGCAATAACTCTGTCAAAAATGGATCTAAAAAGTAGAAACATTGAAAGGGCTTATTTGCATGTAATAGGCAATTCACCTAAAATATGACATCCATTTATGTGTAAGGGTTGCAAAGCTATGTGAATACAAGAAGTGTGAATGGACAAACAGACAGACAGATGGACTGAAATGGTGATTATTATAAGGCTCTCACATCTTGAAATTGGGCCCTAATAGTTTGCATGGATTAATCTTGCATGAAAACTTAGAGGAGTATGAAAATTACAGACAATAAAAGCAACATGGAAATCTTTCTTATCACAGCAATATATCAAAAGAGTATTCTAATAATTAATAAAACAATAGTTTTCAGTGAAGACCCATACACCCCACAACTTTCTTTTTGGTTCCCTAGATTTTTATTTGGCATAACAAAGAATCTGAATTACAGATTGGTACATAGAATTGTGGAGTAAATCTGTTACCTATACATGTACTGTATAGCTCTCAATATCTGCAGTGCCAAATTTTGGTCATGGTCTCAATTTAAATGGTTACTGTATATTGGTGGTCATTAATTTTGGCACTACACTGGCTGAATTCGGTTTAGTCAGCTCTTTGCACATGTACATCGTACTATACAATCTACTTTCTTTTAACTGACAAAGACAATTGCATATAATCTTGTTGCAGAGCTCTGTATGTGAATTTAATAAATTGTATATATACTACCTGGTTTGGAGCTTATTGGATTTTTTTATATGGCTGCCATAAGGTGGAGCATATTATGTTATAATTCTGTCTCGCTGTCTGTCACCAATTTTGTTTTCTTCACAATATCACAAGTTATCATCCATCTACAGTTACCAAACTCTGCAGATGGCTTGCAATTTGGGTAAGGAAGAATCCTGTTGATTTCAGACTTAAAAGTTCAAAGGTCAAGGTCATTGTGACAGAAAGAATAAAAACGGTTTTTGCATAATAACTTGAATTGACCACCATCTACGTTATCAAACTTAACAGAAGCATTGCACATGGGGCAAGGAAGAACTGTATCAATATTCACTTAAAAATGTCACATTCACTATGACTGAAAGAAGAAAAATGGTTTCTGCAAAATACCTCAAGTTTTCCATCATCTGCAGTTACCAGACTTTGTGTAAAGTTTACACTTGAGGTAAGGAAGAACCCTATTGGTTTTTGGGTCAAAAGGTTAAAGGTCAAGATCACTGTGATTAAAAGAAGGAAAATGGGTTCTGCACAATAACACATTCTGCATCATAAACATGGACCAAACTTTGTGGTTGGCTTGCATTTGGGGTATGGAAAAAGCCTATCCATTTTGGGGTCATTAGGTCAGCTGTCAAGGGCAGGCATATAATGTGCCATTTATGATCCTATTATTTAAAATCAGTGGGTTATTTTGTGAACATTTCAAAACCCAAAACTTGTGCTTCAAGAGACTGTGCTTTGAGAGACTGTCCTTTTGAATGTGTCAAACAGCTTAGTGACCAAGACTAGTTCAAGTTATATATGACTGTATGGCACAATTTGAGTGGGTGATCATGTACTATCATTTCAAAGATGTATGGAATATCTGGAACTTGAACTGATAGCATATTTTATATTGATCAAATGTGCCATCATACAGCATGAACTGGGCTTATGGAAGGAGTAATACACTGACAATTTTGCACTATATGCTTAAAATTTATTTGCTTTGTGTATAATTTGAACACAATAAAAAATTTGTGCAGAATTGTTTGCAAAAAGTATATACTATATGCTTAAAATTAATTTGCTTTGTGTATAATTTGAACACAATGAAAAATTTGTGTAGAATTGTCTGCGAAAAGTTCAGATATGCTACTTATCTAGAGCTCTTTTGCCAGATAAACTCAGCTGATGGATAAACACTTGTTGCCAGATAAACTCAACTGATGGATAAACACTTGTTGCCAGATAAACTCAACTGATGGATAAACACTTGTTGCCAGATAAACTCAACTGATGGATAAACACTTGTTGCCAAATGACCTTTGTACTATATATTTATGTTCACATGTGAGGCTGCTAAATTAGGTTTAGTTAGAGATACTGAGTAATTGTAAAAATCCCTGACCATGGCACTGGATGTACATCAAGTTATCAGTTTTGTTGTGATTACAATGAATAGCAACACAACTTAAGCAGCTTCGCATTATTTTAACAGCCAAGCAGTAGGTAATAACATTGGATTAATGAATGGGAAATGCGTATCTTTCAAGCATTTCATAGAGAAATAAAGACATTAGAGTTGGAACATAAGACTGTTGGTGAATCTTGTTTATTTTAAATAGGGAAAAAAATTTCATGATATTTTGGCATTTAAATCAGGGTCCATGCTGGACTGTGACATTTGGCTGAAATCATTCTCCCTCCAGCCAGAATAGGGCAAAGTAGGTGAAAAAAGGAGAAGTGAGTGTAGAAAGTTCAAAATGTTTAATGTTTAAAATAGTCATTTTAAACATCTATTTTGCATGTTTTCATGTTAGAAGATTAAAATACTGATGAAATACTATTAAAATTTTACTTATTTTCTTTCACCACATTTGTTGTACAACACAGCGATTGTGTAAAACGTCATTTTAGAAATAGGTTACAGTAAAAAATGAGCAACTGTTTCCTCAGTAGAAGTCCTCTATTCATGTGTTTATAGAATACAATATCAGATACATTGACTAATTTTATTTGTAATGGACCTGGATACATCCACTGAATCCTAATTCATTTCCGACTGGCTTTGAAAAATTGTTAACAGAACTGACTACAGAGCATAACACTTCTTTTTCTTACTTTCCACCTTTCTCTTTGAAGGGAAAAATTGACACAAAAGTCAATGTTTTACTTTGATTAGTAATGCATTGTATTGAAACAAAATTGGGGGGGGGGGTGATGGTTTGAAATCAAGGAAAGGCAAAGTGAACTTCGCTTTTAGTGCATCTTTAGGCAAAATAACAGAACTGATATGACTATTTCTCCTGAATCACCCCATAATGTGGACCCCAGTAATAAAGATAGTAGGTTCAACAAAGATTTGATGAAGATGAGTAGACTGTACTATTTGGGATGATTGATTTTAAAAAAATTAGTGACTTAAACATAGGTAGCAAGTTTAATACATAAGTACCTGTGTTGCAGTTTTAAATAATTCTCAAGTGCTACAGTGAGAGGGGGATTATGTGAAAAATTGCAACATTGAAAACAGGTATTTATCATTTGAAATAGATACTTCGAAGTTGTTATTTTGTATCTAACATGACAAATAAACAGCATTCAGCTTGCTTACATTGACTTCAATCTGATGACTTTGTACTACAGCATGCAAGCATCTTGCTCAACCATTGGTTATGCTGTTGGAATGTTATGTCATACTGTTAAAATACTGTTGGAATGTTATGTCATACTGTTACATTACTGTTGGTGACACATGCAGGCCTCCCAAAATAGGTCTGTCTTATCCAAGATAAATACCTCTTTTTCTTCTTGCTTTGTTAATGACACAAAATTTATTCATGTTAAAATTTTGCATAGTTTGCATTTTCTACCAGAGTGCCCAGAATTAATCACCTGCTAAAGGTGAGCACAATTTCTAGGACATTCAGATACGTGTGGATGATACAAATGAACATCAGTTATCCAGCCCCCAGGTATGCTGACAATATCAGTCCTACAGATTAACTGAGTGTCCCTGACATGGATAAAACAATCAGTTATCCAGATAACCAACTGGACAAAATCCATTGCTCCTTATAAGTCCAGATAATGCATGTTTCACAGCACAATGGTAGCGTTAATACAGATTGCTTGGGTGTTTACACACATTTTTATGTTGATAATGCAAATTTCATTGATACCGGTATCATGTATCCATGGGATGCTGTTTTTTAAATTTTTTAATATCATCTAGAAACCATGCATACCTTGTTACTAGTTGTTGTTGTTGGTTTTAATGGCACTTTTAACACAATATTGGCTATATCTTGCTGAAGAAACAGGAGCTAAGTGCCTTTCCCAAGGACACACTGAAGCAGCCAACCCAGGCTGGCCTGGGCAGGTATCGAACCAGTGAGTCCAATGCTCTACCAACTGAGCTACCGCAGCTCCCCTCCATGTTACTTGTACTTGTTCAGTTTAGAAAGTAGCTTTTCTTATATCCCAATAATGCGTGCTGAGTTGTGACTTCACAAACATCAAAGAAAAGATGTTCATGTTTGCATACAAAGAATATTTATTTGTTTAGATTACAGCAGAATTTAAGTATTACAAAAGAATAGATGAAAGAGCTTCTTATAACTGCTATGGTTTGAAGTCAGATTTTTTAGCTCAGCAGAAGGTAGTACATGAGATCAAGTATCATATAGTTGGTTTTGTTAAAAGTTAATTGCAGACATTAAACCCAATTTTTTAAAAAATAAATCCAAATTTTGCAAAATGCTGGGGTTCCAGGGGCCTTATAGTTTATGAATCCCAGCTTTCATATTGTGAATACATGTTAATTCATGTCTTTGATTCAATAGAAAGTCAGAAAGTTGCAGAAGAGAGTAAAGGTACAAGGTCAAGATCTTTACCTCCCTTGTTTGAAGGTAGCTATGGTAACTTATATCATTCATTTGTATTGTTTTGTACCCATCTACAGGCTTAATTGTAGCATGAGATTTTCCTTTCCAGTTACAAATTTCCTCTCTGAATACATGTAATTAAAGACCAGTCTGAGTTTGTATTTGCCTATAGTCAAGCTAAAGTGTTGATTGATCTATAGCAAAAGCCATTCCAAGCATAAATGTTGTGTCAGTTTCATGAGGCAATGAATTAGGTGTTAATGTAAAACATTGTGTCATGATTTTAATTCAAAATTAAATGTTTTTGAGAAAAAATGAATATAGAAAACAAAGACTGGAATAGAAGAAAATGGCCTTAAAATTCATAAATAGAAAGAATAATTTGTTATGTATATTATAATGATAAGAAAATGAGAACATATTATCTTCAGAAAGGACATTTATGCTTTGGAAATGTATTTTATATTTAAAAATGTACTGTGCTGACTTCTAGTTTTGCTTGAAAAATTTGTTTGGTCTCAATTTTATCATAATTTGTTTTGTTTGTTTTACCTTTATCTTTTTTATACACCTTTAATAGAATTTTAACATATTTACCTTGTATATTTTATCTTCTTGTACTTCATGTTTACAATTATTTGGAAGGGTTTAGCTTCCTAAGGTTTTTGTGCAATTCTTCATTTTTACATTGTTAGATCTTTACTTTTAATTGTCTTCATAGCCATTATTGTGCTGATGTGCTGTTAAACTCTAATACAAGCATACATACATACATACATACATACATACATACATACATACATGCATACATACATACATACATACATACATACATACATACATACATACATACATACATACATACATACATACATACATACATACATACGTACATACATACATACATTTCCTATCAAGATCCCATGCATGGCATTTTGTTTTTAAGAACAATTATCTTGCATACCATATATACATGTACTTGTAGGCAAGCCACTCCTGTACATGTATATGAAACAAATCTCTATTTGACCTAAATGCAGTGGTCATGGCTATTGACAAAAATTGGGTTATACCCCCATTTTTCCACTGATTTTTTAATGCAAGCAAATGTGAATTGTATATGAGTATGCACTGTAGTTTTTCTTTTCTTTTCTCTCAGATAATTGCAGCATTACATGGCAATGCAATTCTTTTCATTTGCCCTTTTATTTCTCTGTCATATAACTAATATTGTGCTGATGTGCCCTTAAACATTCAATTGCATTGTGGGGTGACAATTGTAAAACATATAGAAGTATTTGCAAGGTGTGCAGCTGCCACCGAAATGGCAGAAATTAGATGACGAGTGAGTGTGATCACAAATATCTCATTAGTTGTTACATTGTCTTTTTTAAATTAAACATACCACTGTCCTTGCAAAATTGTTGCACATAGAGCAAATAAAGGAGACTTAGTGTGTGTATGATCTAGATCATATCTAATGAAATATTAAGGAAAGATTCCAGAAATTAAGGCTGATCCACAGAAAGGCAAGCTCTTTAGTGTAAGGAATCTTTTTCAGCTGTTTTCTCGATTATTTTTTCTGTATGACTTTAGACACTTTTTACTTCACTTCCATATAGAAATCCATTGGTTGTGGGTGTAGTCAGATGGTTATTTTCCCCCTCCCCATCTGTTAAAATCATACACTTTTAGATGAAAAACAGGAATGTTAGTTATTTAAAATACATTAAACCACCTCATCTAAACAAATCCTTTCAGAGTAAAATAATGCATCCTCCCCTGCTTCTTGTATGATTCAGGTACCATCCACTGAAATAGATTACAGCAATATGCACCCTGTAACCAGGACAAAAGTTTTGTCTATTTACTTATTTGGCAAAAGCATTTAATTTTTTAGTTCAACATTGCAATGTCACATCACAAAACTTAGAAACATCTCCAAGTATTATTTATGACCGATTCCTTTACAGAGAACCTAAATTTTAGTGTTACCATCCATTCTGAAAGAGTCGCAACATCATATCTGTCAAATGTTTGGTACTTTACATCTTTGAAAAAAAAACAATGAAATTACTAACTTTTTTCCTTAATACCCTTGAAGTAGAATCACTGCATTGTTTTTAAAAAAAATGAAAAATATATAAATTAGAAGCAAACCTACATGTACACAACCTCTGAACTTGCCTCAGTTAAAGTTCACTGCATAAGGACAATTGTAGAAGTTTATATGTGAGATGAATAAAAACAGTCACTAAGATATACAGAAATAAGATTAACAAACTTGCATGTAATTTGTTAATCTTGTCATCCTATTGTTGATAATTGACAAAATTGCTTCTAGAACTACGGTTTGGCCGGCGCAGCAGTAAATAATAATGATATGCAAAATTATTGTCTCAATGATTTTGTGGAGCAAGATTACTATGTCATCTCATTTGATGTATTAAATTGTGGGGGCAAAACTGTGCAGCAACAATAGTCTATAAAAAAACTACAAATAAAACATCAGAAAAACGTACTCAAATTTTAGCTGCAAAAAAAACCCCAGTATAAAACAGCCACTAAATTGCAGTCCCGTAAGCCAGCGAAATGCAACACAATCTTTAATTTACCCGCCAACATGATAACGCCATGATTTTTTTATCACAATGGGTATCTACAGTATTCTATGATCAGTTGCTGCACATGCATTGGTATTACTTGCAATGAAATTTCCCGAAATTGACAAGCTAAATTGTGATGATTCAAACTTTAAAATGGAGCCTGTTTGAAAACGAGGTTGCTGTGGTAATTTTGTGCTAATATTACCTCAGATAAGTTATGTGCATATTTTGTGGTCAGAAAACCAGTTTCCAGACTGTAAACAAGGAAAGTAACTGCCATTACTGTCTTGATACCAAATTAGATCTCGGTTGTGAAAAACCACATTTCATCTTAAGTGATTTTATTATATGATTTTTTTTTTTTAAAAAGCAAATTTCGTGAAATATGATTCTTTATAGAATGCTGGCAGAATAGAATGGGTCTCTCTGTCTCTCTCTCTCTCTCTCTCTCTCTCTCTCTCTCTCTCAAAGAAAACAATGATTATATAGTTTGTTAAGTTTTTATTCAGTATAAAAGAACTGCCAATTGTTTTTCTTCTGGCATTAGATAATAATAATAATAATAATAATAATAATAATAATAATAATAATAATAATAATGATGATGATGATGATGATGACAACAGGGACAGGTATACCATGCCTAATGATTATAAGCAAAAGATTTAGAAGAATGTAGTTTTATAAATAATGATTGATTTGTTTTCCCTTTTTGGTAAAATAATACTCGTTATTTAAGCATGGATATTGTATGGAAATGTACAGGAAATGAAATCACATTCATTAACTTTTCTTTAATTCTATGAATAATGGAGTTTATTATTATTATTTATTATTATTATTATTATTATTATTATTTTTCTATTTTTAAATGTTTTGATATGTAACACATTAAAAATGTAGTATAAATCTGGTAATAATATTAAGTATAACAAAATGGAATTACTGGAAATTAAAATATAAGCGTCATATTTCATTTAATTGAGGGCACCTTTACCATAAAATTAGTCCTTGTACATTTGCCACTGGAAATTGATTAAAAATTCACTTTTTTGATACCATTCTTTAAAATACATTTAACATGCTGTGCAGATTGTACTCTTAAACATTAGAATCTTGTCTTTGAGTAATATTGTATTCAAAATAAATGTCTAATTTGACAATAATCTGGATGCCCTGCTCGACATCCAACATTTGCACAGAATATTCAAGTCCAAATTGCTCATGTGATAAGTCACATGAGAAAATCCAACTTAGGACAAATTTAAAATAAGTGTTTGATCAGAATCAAAGTCCAAATTTCTCATGTGTAATGGAAAAGAATGTTTTCTAAGTTATGCTTTCTCATGTGAACATTCAAATTCTCATGTGAGCAAAATCTGAACACGTGAAAATTTGGTTAGTTTTTACTTGGCTCACAAGATCTAACAAACTGCACACATGAGATTGCAAAATCTACGCAGTTTGCATACATTTCTAGCAAGGTTCTCAAGTGCAGATTATGAGCAGCTCATGTGAACTAGTGAGATTTTTCTGTATGTGAGTCTCATTGAAATTTTCAGAAATGTTGGCAAAATCTGTGAAATTTCAGTGAAATATTACTGAAATTTTGTGAAATGCCAAAATTTCAGTAAAATAAGGACATTTAAGTGAGATGCACTCACTGAAATTTCAATCACATTTTCACTCGTGTGAAGCTTGTAGGTCCAATTCCTCAATGGCATCTGGACATTAACTTTTTACGTCTTGTGACAAATTGCTGTGCTGATTTAAGTACTGGTTTGTGTCCTGTTGCTTGCACTGATGCTGAGAATGTTGCTTTTCACTAATGGGAGATCAAGATTCACATTACATAGTTAAGGTTATTCATTGATCAGTTTGTGCATTATAAATTCATTAATATTCATTAGGTACCAACAAATACATGCAAGTACATAGGTGTCAGTTGTCAAAAACATGCAAATATATAACAACATCCATAGTGCTCCTGCATAATTCCCTAAGGCTAATATATCAATGTAATGAAAAGTTAAAATAAAATAACTAATAGACAGGGAATTTAAATACCTTTTCCAAACATGTGAAGATTATTGTTTTGATATGCAAATTAATGATTTTTTAGACAAAAATATTACATTATGTAGCAAATTTCTCACCATCACCATATCCAATCTTATAGATGATAATTAATTTATCTGCAGGGTTTGCTAGGAAGGTCGCACAAGCAACTGTACTTACATATTGCCAAATTTCTTCTAAAAGCTCCTACAATCTCACTGCGAGCTCCCACCTAGTCTGCTAGCAACAGTTAAGACTGTAACAAGCTTATATCAAGCTTGCTACAAGCTATCACACGTTTGATTTAGGATTGCATTTTTATAAGGGTGGTGACCACTGAGAACATTCATTGTGATTATTAAGTTTCACACTTAGCAGGCTCTCAATAGTTTTCTTGTCCAGATTTCCTCTTGAATCACTTTGCATTGTGTGAGGAATGGAGAATGTCCTTAATATATCAGCATTAGAATGTAGCAATGACAAAACAATCATGCTCAGTCTGCAAAGAAGTTCACACTTCAGTTTTCCTGAGGCTGTATTTTTAAGGCTGCTGACTGCTCTCCAGTACTCCTTCAAGCTTTGTTCACCACGAGGAGGAAGTTCCTGAGTTGGACTTAAGATGTTTTCCTGAGGCTCATATTTCTTTGCCAGTGTTTATTTAGCATTGGGAGAGACATATGTCAAGCTACAGAAGTTACAAATAGCCTTTGGTCATTTGCTGATACAAAGATGTTTTCAAATATAGAGCAAGACCATCAGAATTTCCCATTTTTCCTTCTCTCAGTGTAGTTTAACTTGGAGAGGCTTTCAAAGATATATTTTCATAAACTATTATTTACTTTTTAAACTCTGGAAGATTTGGTAAAGAAAAAGAGCTAAATGAGATGTTTTGTTGAAATCGTTCTCATATCTGCATTTAGGATTATTCAATGATAGGGCTGGACAAAGTTACCAGACAGAACTAGATAGCTGTTTGAATTAACCTGACTGCATCCCAAGTATCAAAACTCTATCTCTGCAGAAACCATTGTTCACTTGTACTCACTTTATTCAAAAGCTGATGAATACAAATTGAGCATCAAAGTCACATAGATGCTTGCAGAAGGTGCATTCAGTCTCAATGCATCTGATACTATATTTATCTGATTATAAGTCGATGCTTGATGATCAACCCTTCCCTGGCTTTTAATAAAATTTGTCAGATATTTATGTAAGGATTACTTTATCTGATAAAAGCCCACCCCCTACATTTTATATGTCTGTTCTTTGGCAGAGCATATTATGCTATGACCCCAGTTTTCCCATTAACTTGTCTTTTTCAGCATGATAACTTCAACTACAGCTTCCAAACTTTGTGAATGGCTTGCACTTGGGGTAACAATGAACCCTATTTATTTTGTGGTCAAAATGTCAAAGATCAAGATCACTAACTGAGAATACAAGAATGGTTTTGCACAAATACATCACATACTTAAACTATACTTTGTGGATAGCTTGCACTCGAAGTAAGAAAGAACCCTATTAATTTGGGGGTCAAAAGTTCAAAGGTCAAAATCAGTATGACTGAGAGGAAAGAAATGTTTCTGCAGAATGACATTAATTCTATATCACATACCAGTACCAAACTTTGTAGATAGCTTTTACTTGGGATAAAGAAATAGCCTATTAATTTTGAGTCAAAGATCAAGGTCACCGACTGAAAGAAGAAATATGGTTTCTGCGCAATAACATTAATTCTACATCATATACCTAGACCAAACGTTTTGGATAGCTTAGCTTGTACCTAGGTAAGGAAAAAGTCCATTTTGGGATCAAAAAGTCAAAGGTCAAGGTCACTGTGACTGAAGGAAGAAAAATGGTTTAAACACAGAAACATCAGTTCCACGTCATGTGCCTAGACCTAAGACATGGATAGCTTGCACATAGAGTAAGGAAGAATACATTTTGGGGTCAATAGTCAAAGGTCAGGGTCACTGTGACTGAAAAAAAAAAGTTTTTTTCACAATAACATCAGTTCTGCATCAAAGATACAAATATCAAACTTTGTTGATTGCTTGCACTTGGGGTAAGGAAGAAGCACACCACTTTGGGAATCAAAAGGTCAAAGGTCAGAGTCACTGTTACTAAATGAAGAAAATGGTTTATGCACACAATTTTAAGTTCTCATCTATGTATCTTCACCAAATTTGTGGATGACTTGCACGTTGGGTATGAAATAAGCCTATTGATAGTGGAATCAAAAGGTAAAAAGTCATTCAGACTAAAATAAAATAAATGTTTTTTGCATAATAACTTAAGTGCTAAACTACATACATTGAATAAAGTTTGCAGAGGGCTTGCACTTAAGGTATGGAAGAAACCTATTGATTTTAGGGTCAAAAGGTTGAAGGTCAAGGTCATTGTGGCTGAAAGAAAAATGTGGTTGCAAAATAACTTCTGTTCTAGAGTTTTAGAGTAAGTTCCTTGACCAACCTTTGTGGATGACTTGTACTTGGGGTAATAAATAAACCTTTAGATTCTGGGGTCTAGAGGGCAGAGGTCATGGTCATGGTAAGTCTGATAATACTTTTGAAAATTCAAATATCATCTTAATGCTTAAAAAACTGGAAAATAAAAAACAATGTTTTATTAAAAATTTCCTGACACAGTTCAAATTTAACTTTTATGTAATAATTGCAAGAAAGAGAAAATTTGTATTGTTTAAAAGACATAAATGCCTCAAACCTTTAATCAGTCACTCTTCTTACCTTAATAGCTTTATCAAAATAATGTTGATGTTTTTTCAGGATTAGAGAGTACAAAAAGCTTGCCTTTGGAAGAAAAAGAAAGAAAACTTCAAAGGGACAAGCTCATAGATGGCAAGAAATTATCTGAGTCAGCATCAGCACTCCACTTAGACTCAAGCAGTCCAGACAGTGATGAAGTTTTTGGGAAGGACAGTTTAAAGTTGCGGAGAAAATCAAGTGGACAAAGACTGAAGACATTGAGTACTCTCACAGTGGAGCTAGTTTCACATGTAAGGCATGGACTACCTTTCGATCAGGCAGATCATTTTGACAGAAGCAGGTTAGTATATCCTTGTACTTATTACACTTACACCCATTTGCAAACAGGTCTGTCATACATTGTCCATTCACAGTTACTATTTACAACTTTTCTCAAAAACACTTGACCAATTTGCATATTATTTTACAATGAACATTCTGGCATCAAGGCCATTAAAATTTCTTTCGTGGATGCTGATCCAGCATCCAATATGGTCACCATTACTAAAAATATAAAAATCTTCAAACACCTTTATCATAAAAACCACTAAACAGCATTTACCCAAATTTAATGAAAAGCATCATGGCATGAAGGTCTTTAACATTTGTTGAAATTATGCCAATTTACAATCAAATATGACTGCTATTACTAAAATAGAAAACCTTTAAACAACTTTTCAAAAGAACTACTCAAGAGAACTTTAGCAAAATTTTCAAAAAGCATTCTGGCTTATTTGACTTTCAGATTTTACAAATGATGCTAATATGGCCACGATTACTAAAAATATAAAAACCTTTAAACAACTTCTCAAAAACTACTTTATAGAATTTGACCAAATTTGATAGAAAGCATCCTTGTATAAAGGGCTTTTAGGTTTATACAAATGATAGCTATCTGCCATCAAATATTGCTGCTGTTACTAAAATTAAAAATCTGTTAATAACTTCTAAAATCCTGCTTAACAGAATTTGTCCAAATTTGACAAAAAGAATCCTGGTAATATTTGGTGACTGTTACTAAAAATAGAAAACATATACACAACTTTATCTCAAAATAATGCTTAACATATTTTACCAAATTTTACAAAAAGAATCTTGGCATGCAAGCCCATCAGTATTGGACAATTGATACTGATGTGAGAACAACCGATACTGATGTGAGAACAGATATTGATGAAGATATACAAACTGGAGAAACCTTGAAACAGTTGCAGTCAACGGCATTGGAAGGAGTTTCAACAGAAAGATTTGGGCAGATGTGAGCCAGATGAGTGACTTATCCAATGATAAGTACCCCCCCCCCCCCTCCCTGCCTTTATTTTTCATCTTATCTGTGATTGAGTTCCTAGGGTTAATCATGGATTTAATACTGCATTTTGGTCACACACACACACATATATATATATATATATATATATATATATATATATATATATATATATATATACACCCAAATTTACGTGATAAAACCCTCCCACAAAAATAGCATTCTTACTGCAGATCCACAAAAATGTTGACAAATGTGCAATTTATGGAAAAATCAGTGAGCAGCAAGTTATGAGAATGAAGATGGTCTCAAAACTCATCAGGGGACACAAAAAAAGAGTTTGAATGAAAATGAATAGGCATGTTTGTGGGATATATATGTGTAGTTCTTGCTCCTAAGAATGTTGGGAGAAAAAAAGAAATATGGCTGTGCGAGGTCAACACAGTCCATAAGGATTTGACTTGAGATCCAAAGTTCAAGGTCATGTTCTTCTGATAATCAGTGATACTTTATACATTTTATTATTATTATTTTTAAAGTGTGCAAAATTCTCATTTTCTTAGGTATCCAAAATTTTCTAAATTTTAAAAAGAAAATGTTCTTTTTACCAAAACTTAGAGGACAAAAAATAATTATAACTTTAATTGATTTATAAAAATTACATGCAGTACAGTAATCTGGAGGACTGGATAACGAAGGTGTTTACGTTGGAACAAAAATGTTTGGAAGATTACCCTAAATGCATCTAATTAAAACTAGAGCCATTTTAATGTCATGCCATGGCAAATCTCCACAATTTGTATTCCATATCCCACCCCACCCCACCCCCAACGTTAACCCAGGGTTCATAAAACAAAACCTTTACATATAGTATGCTCTTCCACCTGCTGCTATATCTATACGTTTAAAGTTTGGTCAAAACATATTTAGTAATGTCACTGTAACAGCAGTTTTTCTACAATTGATGTTTGACCTCCCAGGGGCCACAGGGTATTGATCCCCAAAGTATATTCCTTGCAGATGGTTGTCACATGGACAAGCTACGTACAAAGTTTGGTAAAGTTCCATGTAGTGGTTTAGAAGGAGGTAGAGTTATGGACAGGTAAAGAGAGGGATGGACAGATAGAGGGACAAAGGGCATCACAAAATTACATGGGGATAATGACCGTATAATGCAGTGGTGTTGCATTTGGCTGGTATATATATCAAAATTGAGTGAGCGTTCTCATTGTGATCATGTACTATCATTTCAGCATGCACAGAACTCATGGAACAGATCTCTATAACATAGGCTGTATTGATTTAATGCATCTTCACTTTCAAAAACATAGACCTTTTACCGAAGAAGCATTACTCTTACAACTGTGGACTAAATGCTTAAAATGAATTTTGTTTTACAATATTTGAATGCATTAAAAAATATGTGCATTTCTGATCAATTTGTTTGCATAATATATGCATTTACGTTACTTATCAAGGGCTCTGAAACTTAATTGTTATCATGATACACAATTTATTATTTTTAATATTTTTGCCATCCATATGTATAACTTGTATTTATGATCACAGTCTCTTTGCTAAGTATCATTTTAATATTTCTGTCATGATATTGAACTAATATTATTTCATTTAATATTATTCAATATACCATTTCTGTCTTGGTATTAAACTATATTTCATTTAATATTATTGAATATAACATTTCTGTCATTATCTAAAACTTATTATCTGAAATAGTGCCTTTCATGTTCTTATAGCTTCAACTAATCTTTGTTATAATTTGTTCCGTGTGTATTTTCTGTTAACCAATATAGCATTTCATTAGCAAAGAAGTGTTGACTGTATGCATTCATTAGTTATAAAAATTGGCCTAAAATGAAGAAAGCTTAAAGTATAAACAGTCATACTCTCAACACTTTTTTGAAAATTGTAAACCAAGAAACTGGAAAACTGGATTGAATTTTGAGGACTAAAATCACTAACAAGTCCATAACTGTTCATTTTCCCACAAATGTCAAACCATCGTTAGATGTAAACAGATTTAAACATGTCTTTGGAGATTCTTGATTTTTCTTGGTGATTGGAAATGGGAATGGACCGATAATTTATTTTTTTAAATTAAATTTCCGGAAGAATAGTGCTTAGATTAGGAATTTCTGCATACCGATAATTTTTGTGAGTTAGGTCATTTACCTGGTACCTTTGGGATTGGGGCTTGTAAAACAGCATGCCGAAGTTTCTTGGTTTACAATATTGCATACTGCTGCAGCAAGTCATAATATGTGTATTTTAGTGTAATTAATTAGTTTTAGCTAACATTTTTTTAAAATGAATACAAATTTAAAATATTTGGGTCATAGTATTTTGTACTTACCTCATGGTCAATGTGCATTAATTTTCTTACCAAATTTGCAAAACTTTAATGCCTATGACTCATTTTCAATTTACAGCAGTTTATTCTTATGCAGTTTAAGTTGCAAAATATCAGCTTTTGCAGTCATCCAATACACAGTGCATCTTGCATAAAATAAGACCAAAAACAATTAATTTATTCCATTAATTGTGGATGGTTAGTAATTATAAATGATATTTAGATTTAGCTCTCTACTCTGACAATTGCTAGCAGTTAGTAAGCTTTAACAATAACATTTTGATTCAGCTCTCAGTCTGCCTCAAGTGACTCGGCAATTGACAAAGGGGAGAGTACTGTACAGGAAATGTCATCGCGTCTCACAGAACTTGAGAAGGAATTGATGTAAGTAACTATCAATGTTTAAAAGTTACTTTAAACCAAGGAACTTCGAAGCATGATCGAGTTTTGCCTCATTTGCATATGATAGCAAAATCCTCAGCAGAAAGTGACAGTTGTCTATAGTATACAATGTATATGGGATATAGGGTCAAATATCAAGGTTATCGGGTCAACTCTCAATGATATAGGTTCTAAAGTTGGAGATATAGGGTAAAATATCAAGGATATAGGATCAAATGTTAAAGATATTGGGTCAGGTATCAAGGATATAGGTCAGGTATCAAGAATATAGGTCAGGTATCAAGGATATAGGTCAGATATCAAGGATATAGGTCAGATACCAAGAATATAGGTCAGGTATCAAGAATATAGGTCAGGTATCAAGGATATAGGTCAGATATCAAGAATATCGGGTTAAATGTCAAGGATCTAAGGTTAAATGTAAAGGTTATTTGATGTAATATATTATAAAAGGTAAGTAGGTTTTGCAAAATGTCATTTGTGAAAACTGAATATAAGAAGAGACTTTAAAAATCCTATGTTTCATAGGTGAATACAGTGCCATAATTGTACCATTTGCTTGTATTTTTTAAAACACTCACTTACAAGTTGAATCCAACTGCAAAAAACATAGACCCTGACAGAAGACCAGGGTCAATGTTGTTTGGTTCTATTGATTACTCCTAAGAAACTGCATAGTACCAGATCTGCCATGGCATTTTGGGATGGCAGAACAGGGTCTGTGCAGTTTGCTGTTGGACCCAACTTGTACGTGAATATATAAGGTACTGTTACTCAAGGTAATACCCATACTGTGCATTTAAAATAAATTTCACATCATTGGGACTTACACATCGTACCGGGATTAGGATTATGTCCTATATCCTGCCACAAAACTGGCTCAAGAAAATCTCAGAGAATTTTTTTTGTTTTTAAATGTAAATTTTCCATAAAATATTTTCACTAGAGCTTTCTTTTGATATTTTTTATTTCTGTATTTAGCACAATTGCAGTTAATGTAGTGATTTCTTGAGGCTTTTTCTATTTTAGAGTTCTGCATAGTTTGTAATTTGTTGTAACAGTTCTTGCACAAAAGGCAAACCATTCAGACATTGCAGATATGAAATAAACTGTCAGTGTACCAGTATCATGAAGAGCTCTGGACAAACAAGTACATTTAACAAAAAAGGAAAGAAGTGTTTATAAGTATAAAGGCCCTGTTTGATGGCATGTTATAATGGCCTAAAATAAAATAGTTTTTCAAGTAGTTTGTGCTAATCTATTGATCTGCATGCTTACATTATATGCCATTTTATGCCATATGTTTCACAAGGACAACAGAATGACTACCATTTATACTCGCGTATAAACCGATACCAACTGCAAACCCCAAAGATCCATGCAGTTTGTAAGGACTAATCAGTAGAACAAATAACATAGACCCTGATCTGCTGGCGCATTATGCGTCACATTATGTGATGGCAGATCTAGGTCTGTGAAGTTTGCAATTGGTCTCTACCTATAAGCAAGTATATATGGTAGTGGGTTTAACATTTGCAAGGCTGTCTGCCTTAAATTTCTGTTTATAGCTCTGCCTGGGGACACATATTTTGGGCTTTATAAAAAGATGTTTATTTGGCATGCTAACATCCATCTTGCCAGTGAGCTATGACTTCATGCACATGAAAGTGAATAAAATGATGAAACACACATGCTTTATGTATAATTATGTCGCCTCAAACCAACCAAACAGATTTGAATAAATATCCTATTGAGTGACCTCAATCTGACTACAATTTACTGCCTGAGTATCATTTACAATTTATAAAACATGCTGCTTTTATTGAAATGGTAAGTGAGACAATTTGAAACTCCTTACTGCCAAAATATGACACTTGTGACAATAAAATGGTCTTCAAAAATAAGCCGTTGAAATCTTACCAAGTAAATAAAATTATATGAAGCTTATTTTTATAATGAGGGTATTTTATATAGGACTGTTCTCATAGGTATCCTCCCTGTCCAGGTTTGGATCAAACTTGCAGTGTGGATGCATCTTGGGATGAATGAGTGACAAACCAAAACTGGGACTATGTGACATACTTTCTACTGTGCTTTAAATAATTGACTCGTGATAAAGAAGTGGGGGTTTTATGTTTGTTCCTCTAACCAACATATGTAGCACTTACCTAACTTTAGCTCTTGACGAACTAAGACATCCTAAAAAAATTATTGGTTTGCTGTTCCTTAATCTAGAAGTATTTTTATATGCCTGCCATACGGCAGAGTGTATTATGTTATGATGTCCTTCCTTCCATCCATCCATCCATCCATCTGTCTGTTGCCAATTTCATTTCTGCACAATAACTTGAGTTTTCCACATTTACCATTAGTAAACTTTGTGGGTTGATTGCACTTAGAATCCTATTGATTTTGTGGTCAAAAGGTCTGAGGTCAAGGTCACATTGACTGAAAGAAGAAAAATGTTTTTTGTTTAATAACTTTGGTTATAGACAAAGTACCTTGACCAAAGTTTGTGGAGGCTTGCAATTAAGGTACGCAGGGCCGTCACAAGTTTGCACTGGAAGAAACTGCGCCCTAGGCAAGCGTCGCTCATTCAGCACCCACCACTCGGGGGAAAAAATACCGTAATCTCTGCGAAATGGCGCCCCCAGGCTTGACCCTCAGGCAATTGCCCATTTCGCCCACCCCTTATGATGGCCCTGAAGGTATGGAAGAGGTCTTTTGACTTTGGGGTCATTTGTCAAAGTCATTCTGTCTCAAAGAAAAATGGATTTTGCAGAATCACTTTTGTTCTAGAGTAAGTTCATGGACCTGACTTTATAATTGACTGTACTTACAGTGATTTGCATTCAGAGTAACAAAGAAACCTAGAGATTCTGGGGTCTAAAGGTCTGAGGTTAAGGTTACTGGGAAATCTATAAATAAATTAACAGTTCAAGACCGCATACCTTGACCAAAGTTCCTGGAGCAGGTTATTGAGACCCATTGGTCAATAATCTTCAGAGTCAACCATGCCTTTTATAGAGGACTATCAGACCTGGGGCAGGGATATAATGTTCCATTCATGATACTCGTGTTCCTTTTTCTGTTTTTGCTGCATTATTTTAAACAATTTGAAACAGTTGGTATGGGGAATTAGGCAGGAACAAAGTTCTCTGGAAACTTAGGAAAACCAATGTCAGTTGCAGCAATTATGTTGGGTTAGTCAGAAGACAGCAAGGATGGTCAGATGCTACTAATAAAGAAGTTAATTTGAACTGTACGAGTCTGGATCATCAACGATGAGGCCACATAAAATGTGTCATTTAAATTGAGACTTGAGTCTGACAAAATTGCTTTCTTTTATTTTGATCAGAGTTTGAATAGAAATGTCAACTTTGAGCACTTCACTTGCTTCTTTGACACTTATATCCCGGAACATTACTACCGGCACACAGTTTTGTAGCATATAATGATTTCTAATAATGTTATTAATTTCCCCAGATGTTACCAAGACGTAGATAAAAAAGTTTATTATGTATAAACTGAAGGGTAAAGATGGTTCATTTCAAGTGTCAATTATTGATCATGCGAGGAAATCAACATGTCACATGTGAAATAAATATGACTTCTAGAATAAGTCTGCATGTACTCAAAATCATGAATAACACGTTTAAGTATATCAGCAGCAAATAACTAGAGGAAATTGTGTCATGTATGAAATACATGTGAAAGCACTGCTTCTGCTGGGAATTTCTTACATAAGGGAGGGCTTGAGGGGAACTTTTAGCAATAAGGGTACATTTGTTGAAGGAAGGGGCACTTTTCAGATCAAAGAGTCATTTTTGTGTGATAGGACTTGATATTGATGATTAAATTTAGAACTTTACCTTTTTGGAAGGAGAAATAGACAAAGCACATTCAAATGTACATTAAAAAACAGATAAAAGTGGAATAGACAGAAAATAACACAGTTTTAAAAAGGTGCTTTTCTTATCTGGAGATAGACAGAGGGGAGGGACTAGAGCGGCATTGAAGGCAGATGGGTGGATATTGAGGGTGCATGTGTGTGCGGGGGGGGGGCATGCCCTTCTTTTTCTGCCAGCTGGAGCACTGGAAAGTATTTTTTAAAAATTGTAAATGCTGAAAATCAGTGTTACTTGGTGCAGTTATCAGTCAGAGAAAGTTCCTACATGATCGAGCTGGTTCAGTACATGTTATTTTTGTGTTTAAAAGACTTCTTTTTGTAGGTGGAGCTATGGTAGCTTAGTTCGCAGAATGTCAGACTCGTTATCCATGGGTCATGTGTTCGATGCACACCCAGGCCAGCTTGAGTTGGCTGCCTCGGTGTGTCGTTGGGAAGGGCACTTAGCTTTCGTTTCCTCGGCATGATAAAGCCAATAATGTGTTAAAAGTGCCATTAAAACCAACAAAAACAAAAAAATAAATTGTAGGCATTTTGGTATATAATTTATGTACGTAGTACTTGATCGGATGTTTGTGAAATTTAACATAAAAACATTCAAGGGAGGTAAAAAAATTGTCATAACAAGAAAGAAAACATTTAAATAATTAATTATTTAAAAAAATACCATAAAATGTGTCATTTTTGGTTCTGGATTTGCTGTTAATTCAGTTTTAGTCTTGTCCTTCCATGCTTCATGAGTTTATTTTGAGAATATTTATTTATAAAAATGATTTCTTCTTTCTTTCAAACAACTATACTATATAATTTCATCCAACAGTAGTATTTTGTTCCACTGTACTGCTTTTAAAAATTAATTATTTATTGACAACAAGCAGACTAGCTACCTCAAAAATACAGATCACTTAATTAATGAGCATTTCTGGTCAAGTCCAACAGTACACACACACACACACACATATATATATATATATATACACACACATATATATATATATATACATATATATATATATATATATATATATATATATATATATATATATATATATATATACACACACATATATACATACACACACACATACACATATATATACACACACATATATATATATACACATATATATATACACACATACACATATATATACACACATATATATATATATACACACATATATATATATATATATATATATATATATATATATATATATATATATATATATATATATATATATATATATATATATATATATATATATATAACAAAGATGGTAAGACAATATAGGTGACTGTTATGTTAAGCTCATCATATATGCTCCCCTCTCCCAGTTACAGTGTTCCTGGATCCACCACTGTTTAAAACCATGTCAAAGTGACCTTAGAAAATTCCATCAGTAATGATGTTGTAATTAATTTTTGTGTACATAACTAATCATTTTTGTTTATGACAGCTCATGTCACCAAGCAGGCTGAATAAGAAGGCTGCCTAATTTGCTACAGTTGAGTAGGGGTATTCTCAAAATATCCAAGGATATCACAGTCTTATTTCACATAATTATAAAAAAAATTAAAACACCCCAGAACAAAAGTATCTGACATAGTAAATGAAAAGAAACAAAATTAAAGTAAATATTATTATTATTATGATGATTATTATTATTATTATTATTATTATTATTATTATTATTATTTCAGCTCGGCTAAGTGCAGTTTAGCAAAAGTGCTGAATCAGCAAACTTGCTACCGAGAGCTACTACAGCAGAGGGATCATACCATCAGGACACTTGAGGGAAAGTTTGAGGGCAGCCTAGGTGAGAAGCCTGCAGGAAATAAAGCCACAGACAATCCCCAGAGGTAATTAAATTCATTTTTTTGTATGCCCCCACCATATTTTTAGGAGAAGGCATACACATAGCACAACTTAGATCCATCAGTTTTGTCTTTTAGTTCATCACCATTTTTCTTTTCACTCAACAACTTTTGAAGGACTTCATGGATTGAAACTAAATGTGACATTATTAGCTCTACTGGTTATAGACCAGAAGAGTTCATGGGATGGTCTGTCATCCATCATCTGTCCGTCCATTAGCACAAGTTTGTTACCACTACTTCTCCTCAACTACTTAGAGGCTTGCCATGAAACTTTACACACACATTCATCCCATGGTTTAGTTGGTCCTAGATGAAAATGGTGTTGCTTGGGCTTCCAATAATGCTGCCACAGTGGCCATCTTGAAAATCTTGTTAGCACTACTTCTCTTGAGTGGATGATCATATCAATATGGGGTTTTCACGAAAAAGACTTCTCATGATGTCTAGTTGGTCCTAAATGAAAATGATGCTGGTTTGATGTCCAATATGGCCACAATGGCAGCCATCTTGAAAATCTTGATATCGCTACTCCTCTTGAATGGATGGTCATATATAATTGGTACTAAATGAAAGTGGTGTCGATGTGAAGTCCAGTATGGCTAACATGGCAGCTGTCTTGAAAATCTTGTTATCGCTACTCCTCCTGAATGGATGGTCGTATCAACATGGGATTTTTGCCAGAAGACTTCTTATGATGTCTAGTTGGTCCTAAATGAAAATGGTGCCGATCGAATATCCAATATGGCTGCCACAGTTGCTATCTTGAAAATCTTTTTATCGCTACTCCTCCTACTTGGATGGTCATATCAACATAAGGTTTTTCACTAAAAGACTTTCTTATGATGTCTATTTGGTCCTAAATAAAAATGATGCTGATCTGATCTCCAATATGGCCACCACAGCAGATATCACGAAAATCTTGTTGTCACTACTCTCCCTAAATGGATGAGCATTATGACATGGGGTTTTCACCAAAAGACTTCAAATGATGTCTACTTGTCCTATATGAAAATGGTGACAAACAGACATCCAATATGTACACCACAGCAGCCAATTTGAAAATCTTGCTATTGCTGATGAATATCGGAGATGGTTTCAACACTTATCAGTTAAAAGGAAGAAATGGTCTTATCTTGAATTCCTGGAAATTCATTTTGCCGAGTAGAGTATCAGTTCCTTTGATGGAATCTTGTATTCGGGAAACCTAGGGAAAGTTAATTTTTACACCTTTTCTGTCATTGATTTAACTGAGTTACGGCCCCTGTTCTACTTCAGAGTTTTTTGTTGCATCATGCATTTCAAATTGCACTCAATAACATTTGAAAAACTTAAATGATTTCAATTAAAATTTGATGAGATGCAACATAATGAAGACTTAGGTTAGGGCTGATTTTTATCCTTTTTCAGCCAAAAATGTACCACATATATTTGCTTTTAAGTCAAGTTCTACTGCAAACAACACAGACCCTGATCTGTCATCATATAATGCGCCAGCAGATCAATGTCTGTGTTATTTGTTCTGCTGATTATTCCCAACAGTCTGCATAGACCCAGATCTGGGTCTGTGTAGTGTGCTATTAGACCAGACTTATAAACAAGTATAGACAGTATGTAGGGCCTATGTTTGACTTGAAATATATTATGACATGATACATTTCATTTCCACTCGGTACCTTTTGAAGGACTTTGTGGACTGAAACCTAATTTAGTAAAATATTGAAGGACTTTGTGGACTGAAACCTAATTTAATAAAATATTTCAAACTGACATTAATTATACCTAGATCAAGTTTAATTTGGAACTTTCTCCTGGCAATATTAATTTTGTCAGTAAATTTTGAAGGACATTTCATGGACAAGAGTGACCGTTTGTTTTGCAAACTTTGCCTGGTAGGGTGACTCCAGAAAACGCAACTGAATTCAACGATCTTGCATATAGCTGATACTAAAATGTACACATTTTGTAATATAAGTGCTTCACATACTTGTATGAGAATAATTTCACAAGTTCGATTTCCCTACTAAATTTGCTGAAAGTTAATGCGTTTGACAGTTTCATAATCATATATTGAACATTTAGATCAAACTGATGCTGACCTATGTTATTCCCTGATGGTTAGAGTTTAAGAAATATTGTTTATATCAGAATCACATTTTATTATCTGAGTTCTAGATAAGAACTTAATAAATTGGGTGTTTTACTCCTCAGTTTTAGACCTGATTGCGTTTTTTCACATTTATTGGGGTATTTTGCGAACACTGCAAAACACAAACTTATGATATCAGACTGTGACTTAATTATCAAGGCATTTAACCATGTCTTGTAAAACACAAACTCATGATACCAGACTATATCTTAATCATCAAGACATTTATCCATGTCTTTTAAAACAAACTTATGATACATCACTGTGTCTTAATCATCAAAACTTTTAACCATGTCTTTTAAAACACAAACTTATGATACCAGACTGAGTCTTAATTGTCAAGACATTTAACCATGTCTTTTAAAACATTTCAGTGGCTTAGTGATTGAGGCTAACTCCAGGTTGCATTCATTTTGATGACTTGTTTTTAAAGAAGTGTTCTCACAGTGATCAAGTGTTGTTATTTCAAACCTGCATGGAGCATTGAGATCTTGTTCTGATAGCATAGTTTATATTGATTTCATGTGCATTCATAAAGCTAGGATTTTGCTTATGACTGGAGAAATACACTGGCAACCTTGGACTAATGTTAAATTTAAATTATTTTACATAATTGGAATGTGTTTAAATGTTAGTTTATAGTCCATATATTTTGCATGAAATATTCAGATACCCTTCTAGAACTCAATTGTATTATGAGTCTTGAATCATTTTTTTTATCATCTATTGTCCAGTAGAGATATATGAACTGATTTTATACCTAAATTCACTAAATACTGTAAATTATAACATTTTACATAATATTTAAAAATTCTATACATTCCAGCAAGGAAATTGTAAGTGAAAAATGTTTATTATAAAAACTCTGACACATTCTAGTAAATGAAATTTATGTGCTAGTTTGCAAACTTGGTATACATGGGGTTTATTGAAGTAATGAATGTTTATTGACACAGTATCATATCAGGAAATTTTTTTTTTAATGTAAATATTTCAGCAAATCTCCAAAGTTGTCTCACAGTGAGAAAGAATTCCAGGAAAAGATCAGAGTACTACAGAACCATAATCGATTTCTTAATGAGGAGGTTACGAAGCTGGCAAGGATCAAGCTACAGGAACAAATGAAATATGTAGAACAAAACGAGTATGTCTGTCATTATATTGACTCTTTCAGTGCCACCGGAAAAATAGACATAGAGGTGTGCTTGCCCCCCTCCCCCCTCCACCTTGCTCCCCAAATTGTCCTTAAAGTCTTTGCTGAATCAAACCAATCAGACACCATTCCACCATATCCAGAATTTGGTATCTGGAAAGTAGGGTGAGTTCTACCATAAGAAACCACCTTGACTTTGCAATATTTTTTTTAATAAAACTGTTAAGTATCTTGGATCTAACCTCTGTATGGCCATTCCCACTACCCTACAAGCTAGACCCTTCCCACTACCCTACAAGGTTGACCCTTCCCACTACCCTTGCCTTCATCTGTAACACTGCCCTCTGTATGGCCCTTCCCACTACCCTACAAGCTAGACCCTTCCCACTACCCTACAAGGTTGACCCTTCCCACTACACTTGCCTTCATCTGTAACACTGCCCTCTGTATGGCCCTTCCCACTACCCTACAAGCTAGACCCTTCCCACTACCCTTGCCTTCATCTGTAACACTGCCCTCTGTATGCCCCTTCCCGCTACCCTACAAGCTAGACCCTTCCCACTACCCTTGCCTTCGTCTGTAACACTGCCCTCTGTATGGCCCTTCCCACTACCCTACAAGCTAGACCCTTCCCACTACCCTTGCCTTCTTCTGTAACACTGCCCTTTGTATGGCCCTTCCCACTACCCTACAAGCTAGACCCTTCCCACTACCCTACAAGCTAGACCCTTCCCACTACCCTTGCCTTCGTCTGTAACACTACCCTCTGTATGCCCCTTCCCACTACCCTACAAGCTAGACCCTTCCCACTACCCTTGCCTTCGTCTGTAACACTGCCCTCTGTATGGCCCTTCCCACTACCCTACAAGCTAGACCCTTCCCACTACCCTTGCCTTCTTCTGTAACACTGCCCTTTGTATGGCCCTTCCCACTACCCTACAAGCTAGACCCTTCCTACTACCCTTGCCTTCGTCTGTAACACTGCCCTCTGTATGGCCCTTCCCACTACCCTACAAGCTAGACCCTTCCCACTACTCTTGCCTTCGTCTGTAACACTGCCCTCTGTATGGCCCTTCCCACTACCCTACAAGCTAGACCCTACCCACTACCCTTGCCTTCATCTGTAACACTGTCCTCTGTATGGCCCTTCCCACTACCCTACAAGCTAGACCCTTCCCACTACCCTTGCCTTCGTCTGTAACACTGCCCTCTGTATGGCACTTCCCACTACCCTACAAGCTAGACCCTTCCCACTACCCTTGCCTTCGTCTGTAACACTGCCCTCTGTATGGCCCTTCCCACTACCCTACAAGCTAGACACTTCCCACTACCCTTGCCTTCATCTGTAACACTGCCCTCTGTATGCCCCTTCCCACTACCCTACAAGCTAGACCCTTCCTTTTTTGCCTTCATCTGTAACACTGAAATACCTCCTTAAAATGATGTGATTTTCAATAAGTTCCATGTACATGCTCTTTATTTAATGTAGGATTAATATAATTATTATGAACATTCTTTTATTGCTTACTTTGAAATAGATGACATACTAAATTTCTTCATTACCAGTAAATCCTTGGGTCGCCAATAATTGTGCCATTATTCCAAAACAAATGTCCCTTTGTCCAAAACAATTATAAAGTTGTCCCTCTTACCAACTCCGTTGTAAAAATTTCTAGATTGAGCACTGTCTTTGAGTGTTACTTTAAAGTGTAAAACCTAGCTAATATATGTGCATAGGTATGTAAGAAATGTACATATTGCAAACAAGTGTACCAGTGCCCTTTCTTTAGCTAGTGCACTTTCAGAAATTTCGAAAACTTTCCAAGTAGTTGCCAACTTGTGCCCTGAAAAATACTGACATGTGTGATTATCATGTGTGCCAGAAAGGGTTACACTGTAAAACTTTTCCAGATCTGATATTTAATTCTAGTTACTATCCATTATTAACTTGTATTTTCTTTTATAATTTCCTTCTTTCCCCAAATATTTTCTTTAGACTAATACAAGTTGCTGATTTATGCATTTCTGTATTTGCCTTTCTTAAGAAATTTAGTGTCTAACATTCTAAATAATGCATTACACTAGCAGATGTCATTGACTTCAAGGCAATAGTCTGCAGACAACAGCATAAGCATTGGAATATGTAATTGCCAAGTATGTTGGTTTTGATTGAAACAAATTGTCATCTGAGAATTTTGATTGCCATTTGCAATTTTGGCATTTGTTTGTTGCAGCATATCAATAAGAAAGGAAAATGTGTAGCTTTTCTTACATAAGTTGCCAGGCATATATCTAATTTATAATTAATTTCAACTATAGGGTTCCTCTAATTAAATCAACCCTATCCCCCCCCCACCAGACTTTTTGTGATGAAAAGATGATTTTTTAAAAAGGGGTTGACTCTTGTGAATTAAAGATATAGGTAAAAATGCACAACCCTTGAACCTGGATATGGTGGCCTCTCATCAGGGGACACCTTATAAGAGTTTTGGGGGACCACTACATTCATATAATTCACAGTTGCTAAAACTAGCAATTCACTTTTCACTCCTCGTTTTTAATTTGGAGGGATTTCGTCTCGACAAAGCTTATGGCATGCTGTCTACTCTTTGTTACTAAGAATAGTTTGTTTCTAATAATAAGGCACTTCCTATATTTAAGATATGTAAAGGGACATATCTCAAATTCTAATCCTAAAAGGAAATGCCTAGTCAGTATAGTTACCTCCCTTGATAAGTTTTGACTGGTTTTATGTACAACTTGAAACAATATAGAACAATTTAAACAGAAAATGCTCATCAAAGGTAATTGCTTCCATATTGTCTCAAATATTTTATGAATTTTTTAATCGTATCTCTGTTACGAGAAGAAAAGATTTATAATTATGATTGCATGTATTTAGAAGGATGTTAGTATTTGCTTATGATCATTAAAAGGAACATGATTATCAGTATTTTGCAAGTTATGTTCATCCCTACATTCTTTTTAATGTAGTATTACTTGAATCCTCTCAATCCATCTGCATTCTTTATACTCGTATTTACTGGAGGGGAAAGAAAAATATTTCAAGGCCCAATGCAAGACCGCCATATTTCACTAAACTTCAATCAATACGGATACAATAGAGTATGGTCTGTTCAGACAGGGAAAAGAGATTTAAAAATAATATATGAGATTACTGCAAGTAAATAATTTCAGGCTAATAGCTTTAATATTCAACTTCAATATTTTACATTGAATAAAATGAAATTTGTATAAATTACATTACAAAATCTAAATAGCAAATGTAAAGGGACATAACTCTACCAACTAATAATTCTATACTTTTAAATATAGATGACTATAATAATTTTTTATAATAATAAATAATTTATATAGATGACTATACAATTGCCAAGAATTACATGTTAAGGTCTTTAGTTGGAATGGTAAATCGACATAACTTTCCAAATAAAGGTTCCATGCGTTCAATATTTGTTCAGTGTATTATATGAAGAAATATTAGTTGGAGGAGTTATATGCCTTTACGTTTGCTTGTTAAAGGGGCATAACTCTTTCAACTTCAAGAACTTGCATATTTGTTCTTTTGTTTAATTTTAGAAGGCTGCAGAGATTGAGAAATGGAAGCTGGATTATGTGTCCGTGATCCAGTCCAGTATCCATTATCCAGGTGAAGATGGCATTGAAGATATGGAACTGTGTCTGTATGGTAAAGACAGGGTAAGAGAAAGACTTTTGCTCTAAACTTATAATTTCATTTTTAGTGATATTTATTTCGCTTGTCACACATAAACTAGTTTCTTTGCTGATTTATCATTCTCATAACAGGTAAAAATGTACATAGATTATTATTCATATATAGCCCAAAACAGTGTATTTTTAAAACTTCTTAGTTGCACTCAAGGAATGAATTATTGTTTTTAAAGAATCCCATTTTTTACCCCAGCGGCAATAGCAAAAGGGGGCATATTGTCATGTTGCTGTACATTTATACATCTGTCCATACATCAACATGTAGTTCTTGAATCCATTTTAGTACAATAGTCCAAAAACTATTTACCGTTTATACTCGCTTATAAGCCGATACCAACTGCAAACTGCATCGACCCAGATCTGCTGCCCCATAATGCGCTGTCAGATCTGGGTCTATGCAGTTTGTAAAGACTAATCAGTAGAACAAACAAAATAGACCATGATCTGCTGGCACATTATGTGACGGCAGATCAGGGTCTATGTTGTTTGCATTTGGACCCAGTTTATATGCGAGTAAATACAGTAACTTAGATCGGTGAAAATGTATACACTTTATCATCGTCGTAAGTAGATGACTTGGTTAGATGTACAGGCCATTCAATTTCTGTACACATTGTTCAATTTGTGGTCGACGTTTCTGACAGAGAACGTATAAGCCTGATTTAGCAAAAACCTATTGTGGTACACAAATGACATTTTTAATGCATGTTTGAATGTTTGTGTTGATAACCCAGTTAGAACTTCATTCCACTAAAGCAAATGTCCACATTTGTTTATATTTGTGAATTTTATTGACTTTTATTATTTTACAAACACAAATCTCATTTTCTAAAGAATTTGAAGCCAGTATTGTGTTGACATGCCTTTAAATACTTTACGCATATATACATAGAATTTGAAGGATCAGGCATTATCTCTCAATTGCAAAGACAGAAAACTTGAGCCTTTACTTAGCTTGTACATTTCAATTAAACAGCATAAGAAAAGAATTCAGCACTTGCTAGAGGAAGCTAGAAAGACGAATCCCAGTTTACCAACTTATGAAAGGTAATTTCTGATTTTTCTGCTCAGTGGTGAATGGGTTTATCGATACATGAAGACAAACGAAAGTTATTTCATTCTTGTGTTATTCAGATTTTTTTCTGAACAGTGTGCAGTGTTTTCTTGTGTTATTCAGATTTTTTTCTGTACAGTGTGCAGTGTTTTCTTCAGGCAGCACCTGTGTGCCTTTTTTAACTGTAAAATACTAAAGTTTGCACATAAGCGCCAGCAATACGTTTTAAAAGGCACATGAAAATAGAATCTATATTATTCGTTAGCTTGTACTCTCAGTCCTGACAATTATATATCTCCACAAAGTCATCAAGATGCATCATTTGTCACTGGCTTTGTGGAAAGCTTTTCATTGATCAAGATTACTTCATGTTTTGATAGAGCTTTAAGTGAAGGAATTTGTAAAGAATTAAAGAATGTTTCACTTTTTCATGCAAAATATTCAAGTCACTGAAAGTGATATAGACTGATGGTCTGTCATAGATAATGCAAGTAGTATAAATTTAGAGACTGTAGGAAAAAGACTGAATTTAAATTAATGATGATGGCGACTTTCCCACAGCATCTGATACCGGTTCTAGGAGTGATAGTTACTCTGATCAAGCCAAAGAATGCTGTACTTGTATCCCAAATAAAAAGAATTACTTCACAATAACCAAATGAAAAATTCAATTTAAGTTTTTTTTAACAACTGTACAGCAATTTCAGAGTAAACACCCATGATAGATCTACTGAACAAATGGTCATATCAACATGGGGTTTTCACGAAAAAGACTTCTTAAGATGTCTAGTTGGTCCTAAATGAAAATGGTGCAGATCTGACATGCAATATTGCCACCATGACAGCCATCTTAAAAATATTGGTTTCACTACTACTCATGAATGGATTGTAATGTCGACATGGTATTTTCATTAAAATAGTTCTTATTATGTCTACTTGGTCTTCAACAAAAATGGTGCCAATCTAATATTCAATATTGATGCCATGGTAGTTATCTTGAAAATATTATTATTGCTATTACAGGAGAATGGGTGGTCATAGTGGCAAGGAGTTTTCGCTAAAAAAGATTTCATATGATGTCTAGTTTGTCCTAGATGAAAATGGGGCCTCTCAGATATCCAGTATGATCAAAAGAGGTGGTCATGTTGAAAGTCTTCTTGTGCTACTTGCATGAATGGTCTTATTGAGGTTTTCACCAAAGGAGTATTTATAAAATGTCTATTTGTTTCTAAAAGAAAATGGTGTGCCTTGGACATCCAATATGACTGCCTTGGTGACCAGCTTGCAAAGCTTGTTATTACTACTTTTCCTGAGGGGATGGTCATATTAACATGAGGTTTTCACACAAAGACTTATTATGTTGTCTGGTTCATCCTAAATGAAAATGGTGTCGCTCTGACATCCAAATATGACTGCCACTGCAGCCTTCTTAAAAATCTTCTTAACAATACTCCTCTTGAATGGATGTATGTATTGACATGAGGTTTTCACTACAAGGCTTCTTATAATGCCTAGTTGGTCCTAAATGAAAATATTTCCTCTTGGACATCCAGTAAGACTCATTGTAATGTCTAGTTTTTGTTCCTGTATGAAAGTGACCTTGAAATTTGGTCCTGAATGAAATTGACCTTGAAATTTCATGGCCATGGTGGTCATCTTTTAAATATTGTTATTACTACTTCTTGAGAATTGACTCTTGTGGTAATATGGGGTTTTCACTAGAAGAATTTTTTATATGTAGTTGGTTTCAAATGAAAATGGTGCTAATCAGACATACAATATAGCTGCCATGGCTGACTTAATGAAAATGTTGTTATAGCTACTTCTGATGAACAGATGTTGCTCTAGACATGAGGTTTTCACTGAGAAACTTCTTATATCTAGTTGGTCCTAAAAAAAAATGGTGCTGATCAATGGTGACCATCTTGAAAATCTTGTTATGACTACTACTCATGAGATTTTCACTAAAACAGTTCTCACTGTATGAATAAAAATGATGCCAATGTGATCTCACAGAATTTGAAAACTCTCGTAACTGCTCCTTTTTCTAAATGGATGGCAAAACCAATGTTTAAAAAAACCCCACTTATTTCTTGCAATTTATAGTTATTCTTATATTAAAATGATGCTGATCTAACCTCTAAAATGGCTGCCTTGATGGCCATTCTGAAAATTGTTTCACTAAAACAGTTATACCAATATGTAACTTGTTCTAAATGAAAATGGTACTCATCTGACCTCCAACATGGCACCATTGCAAAAATCTTATCACTACAGCTTTTTCATGAATGGTGACATTGACATGGGGTTTTCGCTAAAACGCTATATCTTATTGGTTCTAAAATAAAATGATGCAGATCAGACCATCAGCATATACACTTTTGTGAAGGAGTTTTGAAAACTAGACTTAGTTAGTATTCTGGTCAATTCAGAGGTCATTGTTTGCATTTTTGTACTTCACTGAGATTATGAACTTAGTGACTTGTCCATATACAAGTAAAATTTGACCAGACATTGTATTTAGTTGTATTCCATTGAACAAGTTAATATTCAGCACTTTGACATTGGTTTTAAGGTAAAATGTCTTTACTTGGTTGTTTTAGCTGTACAGATGGCACACTTTGCCTTTGACCAGCAGTTAGGGAAAGCCCTAACTCGATCCATAATTTTTTTTGTTTTCTTCAACTTATCCCATGTGCATTTTCTAGTCTTCATAAATGCTTTCAACTCAACCCAGTTTTAAGTTGATTTCCATTATAAAATTTTGACTTATTCTGTCAGCTTTTGTGAAAATGTGTCCCAGGCAACTTGAAAACATGTGAGAATCAATCTGGAAAAATACAGAGACAAGTTCAGTATGGTGAGAAATGTCTATTAATTCACCATAAACAGTTATATTTGTCCTGTTAGAATTGTCAAAACTGTCTCACTCTGTTGTACAAGAAATTTGATAAAGAATAAAGGGTCAAGTTAATAATGAATATATTTATCTGTGTTTAAAGACATATTGTTGCCAGTTCACAATAAAAATCCCAGAGGGTGTCTGACTCTTGATTAATTAATTAATATACCCTGTACTTGTAGCTATTCAGTCCATGTTGTTTATTGTTGGCCAAGGCATTATACACGAATGCAGAGATGCTGCACAGGTGCGTGAATCACTCAAAATTTGTACGAATTTGAGCACTTGGAAAGCAGTGATGTGCGAGAACTCCCGCAAATTAGATTAAAGTTGCGCATATAAAAATGTACTCTGAGTAGTAAACAATTTTTATTTAACTGTTAACCCTTCAAGTGCTTCTCGTGGCATAAGTTGTGCTGCCAGTGGAGGTCTCGTAGCCCTAGTCTCGTTATCTGTCTTTTTTCCGGTAGGTAACTGTTTACACATCTGACTACTTCGGCTTGAAAAGAATGGTTGTTAAACTATATTTGATTGGCATATTTGGGCCCTGCAACAAGCATTTTTGAGGTTGAACATTGCATTCAAAAAGGAAGTTTTACCAATGCTTGTTTCAAGTAAGGGCTCCTAGAAATCCAAAATGGCTAACTCACAACATGGTTCATCTTCAGATGACGATTTCGTTCAGCAAATATTGGCCGATGATAGCGATGATGACAATGATTTTTAAAGTTTTGAAGTATATGAGATTATTGGAGCCCGGAAAGTGATACTGGAAATACCAGTGAGTAATTTTGAACCCGAAAATGATGTTGAATACGAGGTCGATGTACATGCTGGTCAACCTCCTATTAAACAGTATTTCGAAATTAATTGTCAATAAGGCAGAAATCTAATCCTAATTAAAATACAGGCAATTTAAAAGTAGACAGCAATTTTCATGTCTTTTCTCAAACAATTCTGCCTTGAGGGATCTTGTGCTACAAAACTATATAGCACTCTAAGGGTTAAGATAAATTGAATAAATAAGAATCTAAAAAGAAATTAAAAAGTAAAGATATTTATTTTGCTCAAAATGCCTCTGTCTGAACAAGCTGACTATGGCATTGATAGACTTAAAACCCTAATACAACATTGTGGAACAGATAAGAAATCTGGCATACTAGTCAGCAAAGCACTGGTTCAAAAAAGTGAAACTTTGGCAGAGCTCTTGTTAGTGAAATAATTAAAATATTATTTTGGAACAGAGATATCCAAGAGACAATACCTATGAGCTGTTAAAAATTGTACATAACAACCATAAAGAACAGTTTTCCAATTTGTTCAAGGGGGCTTAGTTAGCTATGCATATGCAAAAGGGGGTTCTCAGCACAGAACAATATTCATACACAGATAAGGAACAAATTAAGCTCAGAAATGATCAACAGATTAATGCTTATACAACTAGAGGAGACATCTTTTGAGGTTTATGATTTAAATAGAGCACGAAGAAAGAAAGAGATGGATATTTATGTGTTAGGTAAATATTGAACTATGGCTGTTTCCTCCTTCCCCTCATTTTGTTTCTACTCCCCCCTTATTTTGGTGACAAGGGGGGAGCTCCCCCCTTAAGATAAAATCCTGGCATCATCTCTGCCGACTGTTGTGTCCGTTGTTTTGAAACAGCCTATACTCTGATCAAAAGGCTGTAAACATGACTATAGGGTACACAGTTTCCTCAAAACTATACAACACTCCTGTCATTTTACCACTATTTTATACCATCTTGTGTAATTATCTTTTATTTTCATAGAAAATGCATGTATAAAATTGCACTTATGTTTACAAAGGTATCACATTTATGGATTCATTTAATAATAATATATAAATTATACTGTTTTTATTCCTTTTTTATTATTTTTTTAAACTAATTGTATAACTTGAGTCATCTTCATGGACATGTTTAATATTAACTTTAAAAAAATTATACATGACCTCATTCATGTGATTCTACCAGCAGTAGAACAAAAATATCATTTTTAAGACCATCTACTGTGAATAGCATTTTATAGTTGAAATCTACCGCATTTGAAAATTAAATCTTTTTTTTTACACAAAAAAACCCTGTATTTTTATGTGTTCTATCCACACATTAGAGAAACCAGTAACAACCAGTCTACTGGGGACCGGAATTTTTCCACCTGTGCAACAACCGGTGCAATGATGTGTGCTGAGTAATCCAATTAAGAATTGTTACACAATGGCTAACATGTATACAACAAGATGTAAATTGATGACCTTATTGTTGTAATTGGGAGAGTTTAAAGCCAAAGGTGTTATAGGTAATAAAGGGATCAAAGATTACTCATGATGGCTTGTGAGTCCTTGATTAAAAATTGGCCCAACTTTTGGAGGAGGTGAGATGAAAAGGAGAGACTGACCAAAAAATGATTTTGGCAGAAACACTTGCATAAGCATTTTGATTTTTTTGCCTTGTTTAATTGTTATTGTGTTTTTCAACATGTTTTAAGAGAAATATTTAAGGAAAGCTCTTATCTTTTTTTGGTCAATTCATGTCAAAATGCAGAAATGTGCACTTTCTCCCAATTCTAAAAAAACATAGGCTAAAAGATATTATTACAAGTTCAAGATTGCTTGGAAATCAGAGTTTAAGTCAGTGTATGTGAGTATCGAAGGTCCAGAGTTTGCATTGTGTTTCATGCAAAACGGATTTTAACTAGTATATGGGTGAAGAAATGATATCACCAGACATATGCAGAAACCATCATATAGAGGAAATCAGGACCAGAAAACTATTGAAAACCTGTTAAGTGTGAAACTTGATAATTACAACGAATGTCAGTAATGGACACCAGCAGTAAACTTGTGAAGAAAACTAAACCTGGATTTTATAAATAAATCTTTGCAGTGAACTATGAGATACAGCTCTTCCATTGTTTTACATTTAGTTGACAATATACTGACTGATATTATTGAATTATTATTGCAACATTTGTCATAAGAAGCTGATTCATTTCAAAACTTGCTGTTTTTTTATAATAAGAAGAGAATACATATTATGGCAAAAAATGCACTTGTTTTGTTTTCAATCCTGGTAAAATGCTTACATTTTTTGTTGATAAGAAATCCTTCTGAATTAGAAGCCAATCTACTGATCAAAATTTTGAAATCCACTGATTTGATGTCCTGGTTCTGTCACATATATGCATGACCTCTAATCAATTTATCTGAAACAACATTGTCTATTAGTAACAACTGAAAGTATGCACAATAAAATGATACATATACATGACTGTCATGTACATGGACTATCAAAACTGTACTTAACAGGGTCATGTATATATCCTGTCCATTTTATAATCTTCCATTTTGTTGTCAACATTTGTGGTGCTATATTGCAGTTAATTATAATATACTTTGGTAAAACTGTATGCTTTAGAACTCAGATAAAATGTGTGTCTGCATTGTTTTGCATAATTTATATGAAAAATGCATTAGGAGTGAACATATAAGAGGTTCTTTAAAAATCAGTGATACACATTTTATTTCATACTTGCTGATATTTTCAGTAATCAAAAAAATTCAAGGAACAGAACTCTATCTGTAATATAATTCTGGTAGACAGGTTAAACCTGTCTGCTGGAATTATATTACAGAATGAGTACTGTAATTCTACATGTTTTATGACACTATCACAGTAAATTTAACCAGTTCAATTAGGATTTTATTTTTACTTTTGTCTCTTCATGTAACTATAAGGTACTGTCATTCAGCACACCCACATGAAATGCAGGTCCCTTTCTAGTGTTGTATACCGTATATATTCACGTATAATTCAATACCAACTGCAAACTGCATAGACCCAGATCTGTCGTCGCATAATGCGCCAGCAGATCTGGGTCTATGCAGTTTGTAAGGACTAATCAGTAGAACAAACAACATAGACCCTGATCTGCCGGCACATTATGTGACGGCAGATTAGGGTCCATGTTGTTTGCATTTGGACTTGGCTTATACACAAGTATAAATGGTAAATATGCTGCTATTAACAGGAATTAAATTTTTGCAAAAGAAATTATGCTAATGAACATTTTTGTGATACCAAGCAATGTAGTTTGAGTGACTAAAGTTGTCCTCTATCGGCACCAAAGAGTGGCAAATATTTGGCTCTGTTGATTGACATATTTTAATTTTTATACAGTCTCTCTCTTTTGTGATATTTCTCAAGTATTCTTGTTGCTAATTACAGCCTGGCTAGTGGTGAAGTCCATGTAGACAAGTATGGCTTCAAGCACATGTTCACTAACACAGGATTACTGCTCCACTACCTGTGTTCAGAGCTGACACACCATTATCTGATGCAGGCTGGGGCATATGAAGAACATCAGAAACAATGGACTCTCTTCATGAGGCAACATGGCAAGGATCCTATGAAAATGGTAAATTCATAACAATAATACAGTATTTTTCGGATGTTAAGCCCAGTGTGCCTGAAGCCATGAAACACCATTAATCGAGGCAGGCAGGGGCATATGAAGAATATCAGAAATAATTATAATAATAATAATAATAATAACAATAATAATAATAATAATAATAATAATAATAATAATGACTTTTTTTTAAAGAAGAAGCTCATTTAGTCAACTAACCAATCTTCCATGAGGCCTACTACAATTACATATATTTCTTGTACAGTTTTTACAAATTGTGGTGTCTTTAGACAACAGTGCTATTAAAAACTAGATAATCAATCTACTGCTAGTATAAAATATATACAAGGCATTAAAGATGAGTACATACAGAATTCATACAAAAGTTAGTAGTGAACATGTGTACGACATTACAGGCGAGTATATGACAGAACATTATTTTAAAGAAGATTTGTACTGATTTACACAAAATCATACAAATGATTGTTTTGTAGATGTTGACTAAGAAGCTTCTTAAATCCTTGGGCTGAGTCAGCTGACCTTGTATAGGGTGAAATGGAATTCCATAGTTTGGCTCCAGAAAAAGCAAAACTCTTCTTATAAAATTCTAAGCTGTTGTTTGAGATGGAGCTTAGTTCATACCTATGAACATTTTCCACAAATTTAACATTACATTTAAGATAATCAGGAGCCAACTGATGTAAGGATTTGCAGACTAATAAACCCTTTTGAAGCTGAGTTCACTGTTGAAATGGAAGCCACTTAAGGGTTTAAAATATTTTTTTTATGGTGTATCTAAATCAGCATCAAGAAAAACTCTAGCTGCTCTTTTTTGAAATTTCAGTAGTCTGTCTTGATTTTCTGTATCACTATTACCCCAGATAGAACAGCAATATTCTAGACGTGGCATGATATAGGCATTGTAGACTGTCTTTCTCTGTTCTTGAGGGAGATGAGATTTTATTCTGTTTAAGAGATAAAGCAGTGAGTTTACTTTTTTAATGACCCGATCAACTTGCATTTTCCAGCACAAGATATTGTCTATCATGATGCCAAGTAGTTTTTCATTTTCAGATTGTTCCACATCTGTTCCTTTTAGCATTACGTTGAAGTAATTTTTCTCAGCTTTTACTTTGGCTGGACTACTTATGATCATGGCTTTTAATTTGACTGTATTTATTTTCATACCATTGTGCTCACACCAGTTATTTACTTTAACCAAATCCTGATTTAATATAGTGCTAACCTCATGGCAAGTTCATCCAATGTTATATAATTTTGTGTCATCTGCAAACATGTTGGTGGTGGATAGCTCAGTGTGATTTGGTAAATCATTGATATACAGCATAAAGAGTAATGGTCCAAGAACTGATCCTTGTAGAACACCTAACATTATGAGTTTTTTTATCTGAAAGTTTATTTAAACTAGAAACTTGTATTTGTCTGCTTTCAAGATAGGATTGAAACCAAGTTAAACTTTCATGGTTAACTTGATATATGCAGTTTTTCCTGCAGGATTTTGTGATTTACTACTTTAATGACATTCTGGCTTTTGTGAAGGACATTCATGCCAGACTACACTAACTAGAATGGTGAATGATTGGTTAACAGCAATAGATCAAGGTAACCTGGTAGGTACAGTGTTTCTTGACTTTACAAAGGCTTTTGACCAGCCAGAATGTCATTAATGTAGTAAATTAAAAGATTCCAGGTAGTTTCTAAATTAATTGCAAACATGTCTTTCTAATATCTTTGAAAGTGATGATAAAACTGATATAGGACTATAGTTATTCATATCAGAAGGATCTTCCTTCATGTGTATTGGTGTTACTTTTGCCAGTTTTAGACTGTTTGGAAAAATACCCGAAGAAAAACTTGATTGAAGATATATATGAGTGAAGGTGCAATCACTTGAGATGAGAGTTTTAGGAATTTAACACTTATACCATATAGACCTGTAGCTGTTCTGACATCATGTTTATCTAATTCATTTAAAATGAATTCAAGACTTATTTTAGGTATTTTGAAGTAGTTTTCTTTGCTAAGTTTTGAATAAATATACTCATTTAATTCATCACGTGAGAATCTTTTTTGAGCTGTGAGATCCACAAGTTTTTCATTTATGTTCACAAAGTAATCATTGAGTGCATTTGTAATTTCAAGAGGTTTTTGCTGAATGTCACCATTTTCATCACTAATACATTTAAATGGCAGGTTATTGACAGGTTTGCCTTTTAAGTCATTGATGGTTTTCCAGAGTTTTCTAAGGTTCTTTTTCATAATACTATCTGATATTAAAGTCAAATAGGGAATTTTCCTTGCCTTTTGAATCATTGACTTGAATCTGTTTCTCCATAATCTGTAATTGTTAGTATCTTTTAATTTATGAAATTTATCCCTTGTCTTAATAGCATTCAATATATCACCTGTAATCCAATTGGGTTGATTTTGTTGCTTAACTCTCTTGAAATTGATAGGAGCATGACTTTTCAGGGTGTCAGTAAACATATCTATCAAATGTCAAGAGCATTTGATGGGTCATCAAAAGATTCAGTTATTGACCAAGGGACATCTTTCAGTTCTATAAAGAATATTTGTGCATTGAATCTTTTCAGTTTATTAAATTGTGGGTGATATTTTGCTTTTTTTAACGTCCAGTAAAAAAACAGGCTTGCTGCTTCACTACGTATCTTAGGAGCTGTAACACTGTTAGTCAATGCAGATTTTATAGGGCTGTGTACATGTATTTCTTTTTCCAGTACAAAGAGCTAAAGGTCTTGTGTCGGGCAGGGATTCCAGATCAGTTTCGAAAGCAGATTTGGAGTCAGCTGGTGCACCACAAGGTCAAGGACATAATGGAGGAGAAGGGACCACATTATTTCAGGAACCTGTGTAACAGCCTCCCAGAATCTCCCGTAAGTCTTTAACATGCTAAAAGTTGCCCATTGTGAATGTTACAAATAGTTAGACATAATATTAACTATTTCTGTCTGCCTTTCTGGTATCAATATCAGATGTACTGTTCACAATGTCTGTCTGGCTGGCTGGCTGGCAGCTATGTTAGATATAGTGTTTACAATGTCTGTCAGTTTATCTGGCATCAATTTTGAAAACACTTTTCAAAATGTCTGTATCAATGTTAGACAGTTTTCAAAATGTCTGTTTCAAAGTTGGACAGTTTTCAAAATGTCTGTATCACTGTTAAACAGTTAGCGTTGACATTGTCCATCCATCAGACATCAATAATATACATATTGTTTATAGTGTATAGTATTTCCTGTAGGTCTGTTACAAATTTTTTATAAAGTCTGTGCATGCTGACAGCTACAGCACTCCCTCATTATAACACTGTCCACAGAAGCCGTAGTATATCATAATGAATGCAAGTCTTGGGACAATAAAATATAATTCTTATTTTCCATGTCCAAAGACTTGTATGCACATATGTACCTTTTTGGTACCCCAACACTTACAGAAATGCAAATTTGAGACATAATCTGCAAGATCACCACATGTCACACTGCAGTGACCATCTCTTTTTCAATTACCATGTCAGTGAACTCCTACAAACTACTATGATTGCATTTATATTATTATTTTTATGTGCATTTTTTCTTTCTTCTCTAATATGAAATTAAAATAAAGGTAATTAAGGACTTAACCGTACATGGACCACTTACCGTATATACTCGTGTATAATCCAATACCAACTGCAAACTACATAGACCTATGTTTTTCTTCTCCCACTATAACCAAATATGGTCGTATTTGATCCATAACCAAATATGGTCGTATTTGACCCATAACCAAATATGGTCGTATTTGACCCATAACCAAATATGGTCGTATTTGACCCATAAACATGCCATTAAGATTGATTACAATGACAAGGTAATGTTTTAAAAATATTAAAAAGAATATTATTATAAAATCCTTATTGATGGATATGCATACAAATGTAAAAACTTGTGTAAAGGAAATTGTGCATTCCACTCTCATTGTGGTAGTGTAAATACAGAAAAGCAGTTCCAATGAAAAGGTTTCTTTTACTTTATATTGTCTAACTTATTCCCTTTCATCTTCTTGTGTATGTTTTGTTGGGAAGTGTAATTATAAAGCTCTGTATTCACATTATCATAACTGAAAGTAGCACTAATGTTCCTTAAATTGAATTCAGGGTGCATTGGTGCTTCTGCACAGCTTGCATCATGTGACAAAACATGTGTCACTATGACAATCATCAAGGGAAGTGTCATTAATATTGGCATTGTTATTGAAGTCATATCTTCTTTAATCTGTCATTTTGACTGCATTTGCTGCTTGGATCAGTTAAAGACACAGGTTGATCCTTATGTCAAAGGAACCCACCACTACCACCACAAGTTACGAAAGGTGTAAGGTAAAATCAACATCATGCTGGAGGGAAGGGATGAAGTTCCCAAGAGGCAGGAGTTGGGCTTCTGTAAGGTCAGGGCATTAGCCCCAGTTACTTGCTTCGACCTAAAAGTGTAGGCTGAGTTAAGTTTTATTTGCTTATGTGGAGATATGAACAGGTGAACAGTTTGAAAGAAAAAGGACAAACAGAAAAATATATGGGTAAATAAATACTTTTTAAGACTACATACGACTACAAAGCTTTCACTTTTTAATTTTACTATGGATTATATTAGTTCCACAGGAAACATGAACTATTGTTCATTGGAATTAAAAATTTGCTCCATTAAGTTATGAACAGTAATCATGTATAAAAATTATTCCAGACGTTTCAACAGAAATCAAAAATGTCAACCAGTTGAGCAAAACTGAAATTTTCTATATATCCAAGTGGTCCACAGTATACATTTAATTAAAATACAGTTACTCAGAATAAAACTACTATTGCATGACTGATATTATTAGCTGATCAGATGTATTCCAAAATAATTAAAGCACTGGAAACAAGTTTATTTCTAATCGTTCCAGTTTACACCTTCTACTGCAGCTTTATGGCTTATATGCTGTTGTCCGATTAATTTATCCAGGAAAAAGAGCGAAGATATGTGTGAGCTAGTATTTGAAAGGTTTGCATATCATGTACAGTAAACAGGTAGTGTACTTACAAATGATTGGAAGTAAATGGATGAAAGAACATCTGTTTGTCAGACACTAAACATAGAAGAAAGTTATCATTTACTAATAATTTCTTATTCTTTTATCATTTCTTTTATGATATCTCAAGAACAATTTGGGAGCCATGCATATACAGTGTTATATTGGATACCACATTTTGGAGAACTGCTGAATAAGTAGTCCCAAGTGTACTTTCAAATCTGTATTACTTTATGTTCCCAAAACATATTTCCTTGCAAAGTTTTAGTAAACACCTAAATGTAAATCTTGTTGCATTTTCTCGCCTTTATTTGTACACGGCATTTGATGGGACATCTGCAAATCCATGATGGGACATCTGCAAACCCATGATGGAACATCTGCAAACCCATGATGGGACACCTGAAAACCCATGAACCAATTTAGACATGTTTGATATGATGAGCCATGTTGTGACTTTAACCTTTTTCAAAACCACTCCAGTTGATGTATTTAATACTACTACTACTACTACTAATAATAATAATATCCTTTATTTATACAGGTGACATAATTAGCTAGCAGCTAGTTTACATTATGGCCCTGCAATTCCAACAAATGTATATATATCATTAGTAAAAATCTACAAGATTAACATCTACTGCATAAAAGAATACCAATATAACAGAAGTGAATACAAATTATACAAGGTTGACATACTGTTATCAGATAGGTACATCACAGTTACCATGAATTAATATTATGTGGTCATAAGATTAGGATTGCTAATTAACATACTTGTAGAGGTATAATTTCTTAAAAGTGGAAATATTAGGTGCTTGTTTAATATCATGCTGCAGATTATTCCATAAAGCTATATGGGTGTCAGCAAAAGATTTCTTAAAATACTCTGTCTGAACTTTTGGTATATATAAATCATTGTTCTCATTTGACCATGTACTGTGTGTGCTGATGTTCTTACAGATTTAAAAACATCAAAATACTCTGGGGCAAAATTATTTAAGACCTTGAAAGTAAAAATAGCTTTTCTAAAAATAATAGAGTCCTTGATTGACATCTCTCTTAGAGTTTTGAAAAGAGATGATGTAGATGGCAAAATGTCTTTACTGCTTAAAATCACCCTTGCTGCTCTTTTTTGTAAGCTGTATAGTCTCTGCATGTAAGAAGAATTACAGGGTTCTCCGCACACAGTACAGCAGTAGATAAAATGTGGAAAAATAACTACATGTATTGTACACTTTTAAGATCAACTGATTTGACATTTAAAAAAACTCTAACCCTTTTCATAATTCCTATTTTCTTATATACTATATATACTCGCGTATAATCTGATACCAACTGCAAACTGCTTAGACCCAGATCTGCCGTCGCATAATGCACTGGCGGATCTGGTTCTATGCAGTTTGTAAGGACTAATCAGTATAACAAACAACATATGCGACAGCAGATCAGGGTCTATGTTGTTTGGATTTGGACCCAGCTTGTATGCAAGTATAGATGGTACTTTTATAGTGTCTCAAAGTGGTTGGACCAGGATAAAGTATTGTCAACAAGGATACCTAAAAGTTTGGCACATTTAACAGTTTCAATTTTTGTACCATATACTTCTAAGTACAATTCTCGACATTTGACTGTACGTCGTGCTGAGCAGATAAGCATTATCTGAGTTTTCTGTAAATTTGAGCTAGTTTATTTTCATACATTCATTTCATTGCACATTGTAAATCGTCATTTAGTTTTCTCTCAACAATGCTAACGTCTTTATCTCTTACATATTGTGATGCATCATCTGCATACATAGACACTGAAGAATGTTTCAGACATATTGGAAAATCATGTATATATACAATGAAAAAGAATAGCTTTTCTTGTGGACCAACCATTGTTATGAAACAGCAGCCTCCAGAACTAATTTGTTACCTTTACTGGTCATAGACAAGAAGAGCTTATGCAGGGGGTTTTCATCCGTCATTCATCATCCATTAGCACAAGTTTGTTATCACTACTCCTCCTAAACTACTTGGAGGATTGCCATGAAACTTTACACACATATTCATCCCATGGTCTTGTTAGTCCTAAATGTAAATGGTGCCACTTGGACATCCAATATGGCCACCACATCAGCCATTTTAAAAATCTTTTTATCACCACTCTTTCTGAATGGATGGTCATATCAACATGGGGTTTTCGCTGAAAAACGTCTTATGATGTCAGGTTGGTCCTGAATGAAAATGGGGCCGATCTGATGTCCAATATGGCCGCAACAGGAGCCATCAAGAAATTATTTTATTGCTATTCCTCCTGAACAAAAAGTCATATTGACATGGGATTTTCACCAGAAGACTTCTTATGATGTCTAGTTGGTCCTAAATGAAAATAGTGCCACTCACACATCTAATATGGCTGCCACTGCTGCCATCTTGAGAATCTTGTTATTGCTACTCCTCCTGAATGGATGGTCATATCAACATGGGGTTTTTACTAAAAGACTTCTTATGATGTCTAGTTGGTCCTAAATGATTTTTTTGCTGCTCAGACATCCAACTCCTCCTGAACAAAAAGTCATATTGACATGGGATTTTCACCAGAAGACTTCTTATGATGTCTAGTTGGTCCTAAATGAAAATAGTGCCACTCACACATCTAATATGGCTGCCACTGCTGCCATCTTGAGAATCTTGTTATCACTACTTCTCCTGAATGAATGATCATATCAGCATGGGGATTTCACTGAAAGACTTTTTATGATGTCTAGTTGGTTGTAAATTAAAATAATGCCAATCTGACCTCCAATATGGCCACCACAATGGCCATATGTAAAATCTTATTATCACTACTTCTCATAGATGGCTGATCATATTGACATTGTGCTTTCACAAGAAGACTTCTTATAATATCCAGTTGGTCCTAAATGGAAATGGTGCACATCTGATATCCAATATGCCCACCATGACACCCATCTTGAAAATTTTGTTATTGTTACTCCTCTATGTCTTGTTGGTCCTAAATTAGAGTGGTGCTGATCTGACGTCCAATATGGCCAGTATGGTGGCCATCTTGAAAATCTTGTTATCACTACTTCTCTTGAATGGAAGGTCACTTTGACATGGGTTTTTCATCAGAAGAGTTCTTATGGTGTCAAGTTGGTCCTAAATGAAAATGATACAAATTGCTTCTCAATATGTCCACCATGGTGGCCATCTTGAAAATATTGTTATCTCTACTCCTCCCAAATGGATGGTTATATCAAAATGGGGTTTTCACCAATATACTTCTTATTATACCTACTTGGTCCTAAATGAAAATGGTGCCAATCATAGTTCCATTATGGCTGCCATGATGATTGTCTTGAAAGCCTTGTCACCACTCCCCCTGAATGGATGTTCATATTGACATTGGGTTTTTACAAAAAGACTTCTAATAATGTCTTCTTGGTCCTAAATGAAAATGTTGCCATTCTGACATTCGATATGTCCACCACAGCAGCTAATTTGAAAATCTTGTTATAGCTGAAGAATATTAGAGATGATTTCAACACTTGGTAGTTAAAAGGAAGAAATGGTCTTATCTTTAATTGCTGGAAGTTCATTTTACCCAGTGGAGCTTCAGTCACTTTTAGTCCTACTTACAGCACTCGTATATCTCTTATAGTCTACCAAGACTATTTAGTTATGGTTGTAATTATATTTATTTGATGACTGATCAAGAAATGGTTGTATAGTACTGTTTGTATTTTGAAATAATACTGTCTTGTTTTGAATTTTAGAACAAAATATTGTATCCTTTTATATTTTATATTGAACATAATATTAGCTCCTATTACTTATTTATCTTTTTAACAGGAGCCGTAATGGCTCAGTGGTTAGTGTGCCGGACTTGCAACCAAGAGGGTGTGGGTTTGATTCCTACCATCAGATCAGCCCGCATCAGCTACCATGGTTTTTTTGGGGGGCCAAGGCACTTTACTCCAATTGCCTCATCATGAAATAACCTACTTGTGATGCTGTGCCATAAAGCACCAAACCAAACCATTATTTTTATAACATCATAGATCTGGCCCATTAAAATGTGTTAATGTACAGGACCAGTAGCTTTTCAAAAGTACTGGACATGTTGACCAGTAGGGCTTTTTGGTTAGTTTTGCAAACTGCTTAAAGGAATTTTCATGGGAATAAATGTCAAAGCCTAACACACGACATCTTCAATACAACTTTTTTTAAAAACCCATTTCATGACTTTTATAGATTAAAATGTGAAATATTGTATATGATGTCATACAAGGTTATCAAGATAACACAGCAGGTAAACTTATAAAATTAGCAGCATCTGATTTATTTTCCAGCTGAACCAATTGAAATTCAAAAGTTGTTTTTTTCTCTCTACTGGTCATAGACCAGAATACCTTATGGGATGATATGTTGGCCATTGTCTATCGCCTGTTCATCCTTTAGTACAAGTTTGTTATCGCTACTCCTTCTAAACTACCTGTAGGATTGCTATTAAACTTTACACACACATTCGTCCCATGATCCAGTTAGTCCTGAATGAAAATGGTGCTGCTTGGACATCCAATATGGTTGCCACATTGGCCATCTTGAAAATCTTGTCACTATTCCTCCTCATAATTTTGTTATTGATACTCCTTCTACATGGATGGTCATATCATCATTGGGTTTTCAATAAAAAAACTTCTTATAATGTCTAGCTGGTCCTAAATAAAAATTGTGCCAATCTGACATCCAATATGGGAGCCATCTTAAAAATCTTATCACATCTCTACTTGAATAGAAAGTCATATTGACGTGGAGTTTTCACCAGAAGACTTCTTATGATGTCTAGCTGGTCCTAAATAAAAATTGTGCCAATATGACATCCAATATGGGAGCCATCTTAAAAATCTTATCACACTTCTTATGATGTCCAGTTGGTTTTAAATGAAAATAGTGCCAATCTGACAACCAATATGGCCACCACAGGAACCCTCTTGAAAATCTTGTTTTTGCTACTCCTCCTGAATGTAAAGTCATATCTTGAAAGTATTGTTATTTCTACTCCTCTCCAAATGTATGGCTATATCAACATGGGGTTTTCACCAATAGACTTCCTATGATACCTAGTTGGTTCTAAATGAAAATGGTATCAGTCATACATCCACTTTGGCTGCCATGACGACTCTCTTAAAAATCTTGCTGTCACTACTCTCACTGAATGGATGATCATTGTGACATGGGATTTTCACCAAAGGGCTTCTAATGATGTCTACTTTGTCCAAAATGAAAATGGTGCCAAGCTGACATCCAATATGTGCACTACAGCAGCTAATTTGAAAATCTAGCTATCGCTGAATAATATCAGAGATAGTTTCAACACTCGACAGTTAAAAGGAAGAAATGGTCTTATCTTGAATTTTTAATTGTGTGTTTCTTCACATCATAAATGGAATCTTACATGCTCATTGAATGATCTCTTTCGTTAGCTTGCAAATTATATCTTGCAAAAAATGTAAATAATCCACCCAAGTCCAGAAGTTTGTTGAGCATGGAAATGTAAAAAATCCACCCAAGTCCAGAAGTTTGTTGAGCATGGTCACCCATATAAGATCCTCTGTTATAACTGTGTGTGTATTTTTTTTTCTCCAGCTGGCTGCCTGCTACAGGAAGCAGATTTCCCTGGATCTGATGAGGACAATGCCAAGCAACATCAGGTTCTCATCCCCGGGATCAAAAGGGGTATGTCCCTCATATCTTCATTATTTGATCTTTAAAAAAAATAAGAAAAATAAAATGAAGATTCCATTTAAACAAAGATGACTGGCTGTGATTAACTTTTTCTCAGCTATGTGACATAGAAATCTTGTGGGTTTGCAGTCGCTACATTTGTTGTCATGGTGTGGTTGCTTAGGTCTGGTCCTGCATTCTTAAAGGCTTCAGTGTTTACCAAAATTTCTAAATGTGTACATGGCGTACAATAGCCAATAAACAATGCCATTTAATTAAAATGATTAGTAAGTCAACCTTTTGCCCTATCTGCCCGTTAGGCTTACTGAACAACTGACTGCTATCATAATTTGTATACTGTACCTCAATAAGTTGTGATTGTTTCATTTGCTGTATGTCTTTTACCACTTATTATGACAGGATTCAGTATGTAAGATATGTCTTTGTTGACAAAAATCAATCAATAAATGCAATCAGACATATTGTGTGGACATGTAGATGTATGTAGCAGTAGGAATATATATCAGGATGATACTAGGAATGTTTTACCTAAATTGTCAGATATATTCAACAAAAGATATATCTTACATACTGAATCCTGTCATAATAAGTGGTAAAAGACATACAGCAAATGAAACAATCGCAACTTATTGAGGTATGCGCATGGGTTGCTTTTGTAGCATCTGCAATGACTAGGAAACTGTATGGTGGCTTACAAATTTGAAACAGTGTTTCTTTAAGTAAAATGTTACTAATCCAAGGTTCTGTTAACAAACATTTTTTAAAAAAGTAATTGATGTAGTTTAAATAAAATTTTATCAAGACAGGGCTGATCAAATCCCATAACCCGACATCCCAGACTATTCATGTTTGAATTCGGACAAGTAAAATTTTTCAATTCGGACAAGTAAAATTTTGCAAGATGCTAGTCCAGGACAAGTGCTTCTTTCCTACTTTAAAACAAGTTGGGCAAGCACAAATTTTCATGCTTTAATTACTCTATCTATCAATAAATGCAATCAGACATATTGTGTGGACATGTAGATGTACAGTACACGCATGGTGTTTTTATGAAAAAACATGTCATGGGTGTGGAGCTTAATCCTTTTCACGCTGTGTCGTCGTGGACAGGATATCGTGGTCGTCGTGGATTCTCCACGTCGTGGCTCGTAGTGGACAGATTAAGTTTTCTTGCCCATTTGAAAGTCACAGCAATATAATTATGTAATAGTGGATGCCCACTACCACGCGTGGAACTTACCTATCGGCTCAGCTACAGCACAAAGTGCAGAATGCTCTTTTTAATTTGTACGCAATGCCATTTAATATTCAAAGACTCGCTCACTAAAACGCATTCACATACGTTTATTGAAAGAGATGAAAGATAAATTGCAGAGAAAAGAGTCACAAATGATGCTTCACAAATTATACAAAGTTTATCTTAATTTTAATGAGTGGGGGGGGGAGTTTCTGTTTTAAACAAACAAAGGGTAAAAGAAATCACACGTAAATACATGTATTAGCGGGTTTCATTCCGTTATTAAAATAAAAGAATGCGAGAAATGTTGTGATTTTGTTTTTAATTACCCCAGTCACTTTTAAATGGTCTGCTTAAAATGTTCCCACACAATGAAATATACACGGCGCTATGCAATATACAACCTCTACTATTCCAGCCTGTTTAGTACTTGCGACTCAAATATACATGTCCATGCGACACATTTTCTCAGGAACTAGACACGTGTTTACTTTTACCGCAGACCTACTGTTTTTACTCCGATTCTACGAAGCACGTGATGCTGCATTCTATGACCAACAGCTTTAAAAAATATACTTAAGATTGCTGGTTTGGTCATCTGACTAGTTTAATATTAACAAATGGACTGGTGAAAGCGATAAAAAGTGTGTAATCACGATTAATTTGCTTCAATTGGCGAAAATTTTAAAATTTCTGGTGTTTTAATTAATGTATCATTCAGTAAGATTTATTTTGTGCTTTGTAATTACTTCTTTAACTTGTTCTGTATTACATCAAGCAGAACACATCATATCTATCAATAATGCCTTGTACATCACCCGAAATTGCGACGCCACGTGTTTGCCAAGACTGTAAAATCTATCTCTATTATTGCACTCATTGGTGTAAACATGTGGCTTCTTATTTTTCGTTAACTACTACGACCTGGAGGTGGAAAAGTTTTGGCTTCAGAGGTTGTAAATCCCAATTAGGTGGTCGCGAATATTGTCAGGTCCACCTTGATTATTGCAGTAATGCTTTCTCATTGGACTTTCAGTCTATTAAATTTCTGAAGCATTAAGTTCGTACATGGTTAATTATGACCAGATTCGACAATAGATAATAAGAAAAAAAGACAAAGGACACTAATAGCAGGTGAATAACCCAATGAATTATATAAATTCTTGTTTAATACAAAATGAATTGCCAAGCAGCGATTTACATATTAACTTACTTATATAAAGAGTGGAATCAAAATTGTATTTCTAAATTTTGTCAGTAGACGAATTCCAAAATGAAGATGAACGAGGCCCATTTTTAAAATGCATACTCTCTAATTAGCAATGCCTGTTTCCAAGTTTGCGATAAAAGCTACGGCTAACATCGATCGAAAGTTATGGTGCATAATCTCTCTCTCTCACTCTCTCTCTCTCTCTCTCTCTCTCTCTCTCTCTCTCTCTCTCTCTCTCTCTCTCTCATGTTTGCATGTGATAAATACATTTTATTACAAAAAAGATGCATTTAAAAAAAACAAACAAAACTTGTAGTGTAATACAGCTTTCTTAAACATGTAATAGCTTTGTGTTGCTGCAATAGATTTGTATTATATGCGCTGCGTTGCAAGATTAATTGGGAGAATACAAATTTTATATGGTTTATTTTATATACCGCTAGAAACCAGTTTTACGCAAAAATATCACAACTTGACCACATTGCGTTTCTCACTTCATATTACAAGTCCAAAATTTGTTGTTTCACACACAACAAAAATAGTTTCATTCAGAAGTTAATGCTTCTTTTGAAACATCGGGGCTACAAAAAATAACATAGAAGCTCAACACTTGATTAATGGTCATGGTTAACAAGCGTAGTGGCTAACTTCAAAGTAAAAATGTCACTCCTCGGCTGGTGCTTGATGTTAGATTCACAAATAAAGTGACGAAGAAAGTAACCTTTTTCATAAAAAGCACTTCGTTTATGGCATGAACAGCCACTGAAAGAGAGCAACCTTCAATACCGTGTAGACGAATTCGGATCATTTAAAAATTATCATACTCTGAAATAATCAGTCATTTTTCTAAGTCTACAGATAAAGGTATTTCTATCCTGCTTTCAATAATTTCTTTAAAGAAGGTTTTGGAAACTGTGTAGACATTAAAGAAAAACTATGACAAATTAATAACTAGTACAAGAAGTTCTGTATGAAATATCATTTATTGAGAAAACACACTGAAGTTTCTGCTTATGCCCAGAGGCAGGGTTGACACGTTACTTGTTTATCTAACGCTGTTTCATTCACGTCTTTCTAGCGCTTGCATTACAGGATGTTATGCCAGCTGAATTGGCTTCATTAAACAGAAACCCTTGGTGTTTTCATAACAATATTCCCATGACATACTTGTATTCTGATTTAAGTAATTTAACTTCTACTCTATGTGCTACTGGGAGTGCGGGTGTGATAGGATTTATCTTTAACAAAATTACACTTGTTGTGATTTTTAGAAAATAAAATATTAATAATTTTACGTGACTCGGGACCATTGCAGCTTGTTACATTTAAATGCTTGTTTCCTTATCGGGAAAATAACAATACTATATATAGTTTGCTTTATATACCGCTAGAAACCAGTTTTACGCTATAATATCAACACTTAACGGCTATGTGTTTCTGAGACTTTCTCTGTCTAAATTCGCTCTTCACAAACTAACATCTTCTTAGTTTTAAAGCGTTTGATTTTACGATAACAAGAAACATTTTTATTCAACAGTGGGTTTTTTTTTAAAACAGAAGCGCGACACTGACCAGTAGCTGCTAGGAATTGTTCTAATTTAAGTCGTTTAAGACTTCAACTCTATTTGCTTATTACGCAACGGAGTGGGGAGGGGGGAGGTTGTAGACTGGGAGAGAAAGAGAGACAGAGGAGATGGGATATAGCTTGAAACAACTACACTTCTTCTGATTTTTAGATTGTTTAGACTTGGATCAAGGCCAGTACACTCTCCCCCCCTAAATTTAAGTTAACTGTTTTACACGAATATATGAGAACTTAACATCAAAATGCGTTTCTCAGTCCAAATTTGTTTTTCACATACTAACATTTTTTTAGTTTTAAGGTGTGTGGTTTTGTGATATTTTCATTCAACAGTTATTGTACTGTACATTTTGAAACATCGAAGAGCGACATTGAACATTAGCTGATGACATGTAGAAACTGTCATGACGGACTGTGGTTGACTCGAGGCAGGAAGCTACTGCAACAGGCATAGCGGCTGGCTTCAAAGTAAGAATAATACTCCTCAGCCAGTTCCTGGTGATGCAATGTAGATTCTTGAAAAAAGTGTGGACAGGAAATAACTTTTTTTCTCATTGAACTCACTTGTTTATGACATGAATGGCAACTGATAGAGCGCAACAGTCAATACAGTGTACACAATTCCGTGCATTTAAAAATTGCCGTACTGTCTCATAAACAATGTTATTTTAAAAGTTTAAGGGCAACAGTACAGAAGAACCTTTCCGTAGTATAGCTCCTGTATCTTTTATATTTTAAAGTACTTTGGCAAGAATTATGACATACATGTCATAATGTGCCAGTTTTCATGATCGTACATGTTCGATATAAATATTACGGCGTTCGTTTGCAATCTCTTTTCGAGTTCTATATGTATTACTGCTTTCAATGATTTCTTCAAGGTGGGTCTTGGAAATGATATGGAAATTAAAGGAAAACTGACAAATTAATAACCAGTACACAACACACTGCTATGAAATATCATTTATTGAGAAAGAACCTCGAAGTTACCGCTTGATGCAGAACAATGTCAATTTCCGCATCTGTATATGCTAACAGGTACTTATACATGTATTAAATCAGCAGGGATGTACGTTGTAGCTAAACAATTATTTCTAATGTACGCTTTGTCATGGACAGGGGTGGAAAGATATCCAAGAAATATAAAACCTCATTCTACGTTACGCACGTTCGTCTGCATGTATCCTCAGCCAGGCTACTGATATATACACAGGAAATGTTACCAATGTAAAGGTAGAGGTAAAGGTATGAAATTGATACCTGCCATGTTCGGTATACGGTGTCGGAGTTTCTCCCATCTGTTTGTTTAGTGTGTCGACTCGCGGAGCGAATACAATAGAATCAGCGAGGGGTGCCATAAAACCCATTATGACTCACGACGACTGCAATAAAATCCGTCACGCACTTCCACTAGACCGAGTTGATTTTCACTAAATTAGTGTGAAAATCCACCAGACTGCATGGACTTAAACTACTCATAGTGGGCGCTTAATCCACTGCCCTTTCTCCACGCCCACGCAATTTGAGTGGTGAATCATAAAAACACGATGCGTGTACTGTATGTAGCAGTAGGAATATATATCAGGATGATATTAGGAATGTTTTACCTAAATTGTCAGATATATTCAACAAAGACATATCTTACATACTGAATCCTGTCATAATAAATGGTAAAAGACATACAGCAAATGAAACAATCGCAACTTATTGAGGTATGCGCATGGGTTGCTTTTGTAGGATCTACAATGACTAGGAAACTGTATGGTGGCTTACAAATTTGAAACAGAGTTTCTTTAAATAAAATGTTACTAATCAAAGGTTCTGTTAACAACATTTTTTTAAAATGTAATTGATATAGTTTAAATAAAGTTTTATCAAGACAGGGCTGATCAAATCCCATAACCGGACGTCCCAGACTATTCATGTTTGAATTCGGACAAGTACAATTTTTCAATTCGGACAAGTAAAATTTTGCAAGACACTGGTCTAGGACAAGTGCTTCTTTCCTATTTTAAAACAAGTTGGGCAAGCACAAATTTTCATGCTTTAATCACTTTATCTACCTTTATCTGGCCATTCATGCCCGCTGGGCATACTGAATGCTTGGAGAATACAGGACTTGATGCGTTGAGTAGGTTTTTACAAGTCATTAATGTTATGGGACAGTTTAAAAATACAGGACTTGATGTCTAAGTCGGTTTTTACAATTCAGTAATGTTATGTGACAGTTTGGAGAATACAGGACCTGTTGTCTCGAGTCAGTTTTTACAGGTCATTAATGTTATGGGACAAGTTTGATGACATTGGAATGTGGTAAAACACACTTTAGTGGCATAATTAATTAAACATGCCTTTTATGTTTGCCGTTTCAGATTGATACAGATTAGATATTTTTTTTCTGTCTCAAGAACAAGTGAGTACATAAAGGAAACAGAGCGTGGGGGAGGGGGCATCAAGACAAGAAAATCCCAGTCTCAGAGTTAAGTTATCTGTCTTTTGCTAGGGGCAGAGCCTCCCAGAAGACCAATAATGTAATCCCTTGACTGGGATTTCTTTGTCTTGGTACAAACCCTAGCATATTTTCTATTGACACGAAACAATAGGTCTAACAAGTTGTGCTTTTTTATATGACCCTAAAAGAATAACAAAATATTGTCCTTTATTTACAAGTATCTCTGATAAATAGATTATATATGAAAGTAAAAAATATGGACTTCATAAATAAACAAAACTAAATACCTGTTTGATATGGCATTGGAATATATTTAGGTCACCAGGCTGAAACATACTCTTATCAAATGAGTGCTTTCTCTCAGCTTGGAACAAACACACATGTGGTTTTGTGTTTGTACAGGGTTCTTCTTTTCCACTTCCAAATATGTTTTTTATCTGCACAGTATGAATGGAATTCAAAACTAATTGGGATTTATAGCAGTTAGATTCAGTGCATCTGACAATATCAAATTGCAGAGGTGAATGAGAACACCAAAATAGTTCCAGTCTGGGTGTGCAGAATGGAAATAGGATTGAACAGCCATATTGATCTACAGATCAAGCAGGTATGATAAAATGGGTGTATGATAAATGTTGTTCTTGAAAAGAAGGCAGAATTTATATAATGATACATGCTAAGATGGCTTCACTCTATCACTCTAGTACTTTTTAGCATGCTTGTGTTTAGTTTATCACATGTTTAGAAATGGTTACATTTGTAATTTTAGATAATGGATCTTCAGGATGTGTTGTTGGCATTCTGCATCCAAAATCCCAGTGTGGGTTACTGTCAGGGGATGAACTTCATTGTTGGCATGGCTCTTCTTTTCATGGATGCACAAGATGCCTTCTGGTAATTATCTCCCTTTGCACATTTTGTGGTGCTGTAGCTATGGGGATGTAAAGGTAAATTGATTTAATTGCTAAAAGGAAATTTCAGAGAATACACTGATTATCAATTGTTTTTCTTCTTCAGGTTAGTAACCTGAAACAGACTTTAACTTGTTGCAAAACAGGGAGATCATCTTTCAGGTGCCTGAGTGGCATCAAGTTCATAATTTCATATTTTTGACTTAATATCTTTACTGTTGGTACATGAATTGGTTTTATATTCCAGTAGGTCACCCGGGAAAGAGGATCAATGGGCTAGTCTCACCTATTTCGGTGAGTGGAGATGGAACAACAAACTCCCGGTCAGGAAGTCACCTCTCAGAATGCAGATGTCCCAAGAATGAAAACAGGATGACAAACTGTCGATTTTTGTGGATGCAGACGACTTCCTGGAATGATCCATCACACAGGGTCCTTCTCATCTGTCAGGTCTTTCTTCATCCCACCATATGGGACATGGTGGTGGAAGAGGAAGGGGTCTGGACTTTGGATAAGATGGTAAATGAGGTTTACAGCCTACTTACCCCATATCTGTGTTACAAACCATCGGGATCATTGGATGCCAAGATCTTTGCCAGTTTGGAGAGATTCCAAGGTACATCCTAAGCCAAACCTGCTGTTGCTTCCTCATTCAGTGATGGTGAGGGAACTGACTCAGAAGCCAGGAGGGGATCAGACAGCAGAAGGGGTGGTCTGTCCCATCTTCTATGCTTTGGCCTCTTGTTTTAGCCTTCATCTACAGGGTTTGTTTGCCCACTTGACCCCTTAAGCCCCCACCTTAGACTCGGGGTGCCTATCAGGTGGGAATTTTGGCAGGGACCTGGGCCAAACTTCCCCATCAAGGTTTCCGAGGCTTTGGAACTGAAGGCTCAGACACTAGTTACAACAGCTCTTGCATGCAGATCTTTTTTGGCTGCCTCCTTCAGTTTGTTGAAGGAGGAATCTTTGTCTCCAGCTGCATTGCAGAGATTGTTATTTGACAAGACATCAAGATGTACACTCTCAATATCTATGATGCTGTCTGTAGGGGTGCTGCCTTGGAGACATCAAAGGTTTTGCTGGATCACAGCAAAAGCCTTTGCAGCTGCCCCTCTTGATGCAGAGATGTTATTCAGAGGGTTAATCCCTACAGTCGCCTCGCAGGACCTGAGAGATCAGCAACACCATTCACTGTCTGTGGTAATGGGCCCAGCTAAACCAGGAGACGCTCCTCTTCTAAGTGTTTTAATCAGCGAAACAGACAGAGTCAGAATTAATCCCAGTTTAAAACCCTTTTCTGCATGTCATTCCCTTGATGAGGCAGCTAGAGGGGCCAAGTGAGGAAGTCTACGGACCCCTCACCCATCCCTGAGCAGGGAAACAATCATCCTTGGTGAGCCACACCCTTTACATCTAAGTCCCGTTCTTCCCAACATCCCAGTAGATGCCAGATTAAGTCTTTTTGCAGAGGCTGAGTCAGACATCTTGGGTGATGCATGGGTCTTTTCTGCAATAAGGGCAGGTTACCCACTTGCTTCTGTCACCCTTCACCTCTTTCAATGACCCCCATTTTGTTTCACTAGTTCCAACTGGTATCTCTATGGGAAGGTGTACAACCTTATAAGGAAGGACATAATAGAGAAGGTGAAGAACATACAATGTCTAGAATGTTATTCCTGGATTTTCTTAGTTTCAAAGAGACGAGGAAAGTTTTGAGTCCTTATCAATCTTTCCTCATTGAACAAATTCCTTCTGGAAGGGCAGTTCAAGATGGAGACAACTGCCTCAGTCAGTAATGACATCAGGCCGAATGACTGAGTGGTCTCCATAGATCTCCAGGATGCGTATCTTCATATCCACATCTTTCCAGACCCCATAAAATTTCTGTGCTTTTGTCTGAGACAGATCTTTCAGTTTTGGAGTCTTCCTTTCAACCTGGCTTCTGCTCCAAGAGTCTCTGCCAGAAGTAGGATCTTATTCCTTCTCAGAATTTTGCTTATATGGGAATGAACTTTCTCACCTGTTAAAGAACCATTTGTGATCCTCCTGACAGAATCTCACAAATGCTTGATGTCTTGGCATGATTCCTGGGGACTCGGAATGTGGCAGTTGCTTCAAGCAAACTGGAAACCTCACAATACTACCTGTCCACCTGGATATCCTATATAGAGCCAGAGGGAGTAGTCCTGCAGGCATGTGGTCTTGGTAAGAAGCTTCCCTATACATCAACAATCTAAAAATGTGGGCCATATGCCTATACCTTCCCAACTTTCAGAAAAATCCCTCTGGTTCTTTGCAGAGTCAAGACATCCAAGTCATGGCTCATCCTGATAGCTTCCCTGCGGCTCCAGGGCTTGTGGTTCAGCAATCTCAACCTGTTGGTCAAGGATTCCAGGGAATTACCGCTGAAGAAGGACCTACTGTCACAGCAATCCTCAAAACTTTACCTTTATACCTGGCTCATGTCAAATGATTGGTCAGCCAAGAACAGGTTTCGAACAAGGTTGCCAAATGCATTGTTCAGGCTAGAAGGCTATTGACTTGCAAGGTGTATGATGCCAAGTGGAGAATTTTCTATAATTGGTGCATTAGGAGATGCATTGATCCTATCTTCCCCCTTTTAACTGCAGATTGCAGAAAAATATTGCTCAGTATCAACCATTAAGAGCTCTAGAGTAACCTCTCTAACACTCTTAAGTTCTCTGTTGGTTTCATGATAGGGTCAGATCCGAATCTTTCAGAACTGATCAGGTACTTTGAGCTCTAGAGACCATTCTCTCACTCATTAATGCCAAGATGGTACCTCTTGTGTTCTTTGGTCACTATCTAAGCCATATGAACCTTTGAGTGACACTTCCTTCAAAAACCTTACCCTTAAAACATTCTTTTTCCTTTCCCTAGCATCAGTGAGAAAGAGTGAAATTCATGCTTTGTCAGTGGAAAAGGGTTGTTTTGCATTTCTATGGTAACTATGATTCAGTCTCTCTTCTTTGCCAATCGGGGTTTCTTACCAAGAATCAGCTACATTCCATAGCTCTTGTTCCTGTTGAAATCCCGCATCTCTGTTGCATTTGTGCATGGGGATGATTAAGGCAGACTCCTGATTCATAACCATCTTTTTCTTCCTCTGAAAGGTGCTTCTGATATTTCAACAGCCACCATCTTGAAGTGAATTGTGCAGACTATTTAGAGAGCTTATCACTCCCTTATTGAGATAGATTTCTCTTTCAGATGTTTTAAGAATTTTCCATGTGTTATCTCTATCTTTAATTTTAGATACCTTTTACAGAATCTTAACATCTTTGTTTATCTAGTTGTACTTCATATTTAAATTTATTAAAATGGGCTTATCTTCATGGGTTTTTTGTGCAGTTCTTCAGTTTTTGCATTTAATATTTATTTAACTATTGTGCTGAGGTGTCATTATATGCTACTACATGCATACATACTCTTTGATGAAAATCAAATTCCACAAGGTCTGGGTATTGCTGTATCTAGGTCCTTTTTAAATCATTCCACTTTGGATGATGTCATAAAAGCTGCTGTCTGGCATTCTCACTCCACTTTGCTGTGATTTTACTTTGGATCAGTGGTGTACCAGAGTGAAGGTATTTATGCTCTGGGTCCAATTGCATCAGTCCAAGAAGTTGTCAAGCCATCCTCAAATCTATGGTAGAACATCATATTGACAACAATTGTAAGTTCACTTGACAGCTCATCTTAGGCCATCAGCCTTTAACCGAGTTGGAAAACTCAGCAATGCAATAATAGTAGGTAATGTGTTACCTGCTATTATTGCACGATTCCCTCCTCCCTTCCTGCTATAGTCTCAATCCAAGTCAAGAAGGATAATATTCCCATTGTCTTAAGTGGGTCTAAGGTATCAGACTGGGACCATGTTGTTTTATTCTAGATCTCTAGTTACTAACTGAAGAAGGGAATAATGTCCTTGGACTGGGGACTAGCACCTGGAAAAGATGTAACAATGCAATAATAGCAGGTAAGTATTTCATAATTAAAAATAGTTTTACCACCCAACTCCACCCCACCCATCTCCACCCCCCACCAAAATAATGCATTTTAAACTTCTCAAAAAACCACTGGACTGATTTTGACCAAATTTGACACAGAGCAACATGGCATCAAGGGCATTAAATTATTACAAATGATGCCAATCTGCCACCAAATAGGGCTGCCATTACTAAAAATAGTACAAGCCCTTTAAATGGCTTCTCAAAAAACACTAAACAGAATTTTATCAAATTTGCAAGAAAGCATCCTGGTAGGAAGACCTATCAAGTTTGTATAAATTCCTTCAGATATGGCCACTGTTACTAAAATTAGAAAAGTCATTGCTACAAAAAATAGTAAAACCTTGAAACGATTTCATCTCCAAAACTACTAAATAGAATTTGACCAAACTTGACAGAAAGCATCCTATCATGAAGACCTTTCAAGTTTGTACCAATGATGTCGTTCCAATGTCAGATATGACTATTGTTACTAAATAGTGAAAAACCAGTAAACGAACTTATCTAAAAAACCACTCAACAGAATTGGACCCAATTCAAAAGAAAGCATCCTGTCATAGAAGGCTTTTAAATTTATACCACTGATGCTGGTCCACCATCAAATATGGCCAACATTACTACAAAAAGATATAACTAAGAGACTTGTTTTCCAAAACTGCTTAACAGAATTTGCCCAAAACATTAAATATGGCTGTTGTTGAAAAATCTTTTTGACACAGCAGAATTGGACCAAATTTGACAGAAAGTATCCTTTCTTAGAGAGCTTTCAGATTTGTACAACTGATGCTGATCAACCATTAAATATGGCCACCATTACTAAAAGAGATAAAACTGTAAATGTCTTCTCCAAAACTGCTGAACTGAATTTGACCAAACTTGACAGAAAGCATCCTGGCATGAAGGGTGTTCAAATTTTTTACAGATTATGCCAATCTGCCATTAAAAATGGTCGTGATTACTAAAAAAAAAAACAAAAAACTTTAAACAACATCTTCTCAGAAACTGCTCAGCAGAATTTGACCAAACTTAACAGAAAACATTATGGCATGAAGATCTTTATATTTTTAACAAATGATGTTGATCTGCCATCAAATATTGCTCCCATTATTTAAAATAGAAAAATTTTCAAACAACGTTTTCATCAAAATTGTGGAATAGAATTTGACCATGTTTGAAAGAAAGCATCACAACATGAAAACCTTTCACATGTGTGCCAATGATTCTGATTTTCCATCAAATATAGCTGTGTTACTAAAATTAGAAAAATCTTTAAATAACTTCTTCAAAACCGCTTAATAAAATTTGACAAAATTTGATAGAAAGCATCTTGGTATGAAAACCTTTCAAATTTGTACAGAACATGCTGATCCTCCTCAAAATATGGCCACTGTTACTAAAAATAGAGAAGCATTTAAACAACTTTCTCTCAAAACCGCTGAATTGAATTTGACCAAATTTGACAGAAAGTATCCTGGCTTGAAGACCTTTAAAATGTTTACAAATGATGCCAATCCATTATTACATATGCCACAATTACTAAAAATATCAAAACATTTAAATTACTTTTTTCCAAAACCACTAAATAAAAAATATTTGATGAAACTTGATAGAAAACATCATGGCATGAAAGCCTTTAAAATTGTTACAAAGATGCCAGTCCACCATTACTAACATAGAAAAACACTTAAATGGCTTCTTCACAAAATTTCTCAACATAATTTACCCAATTTGACAGAAAGCATCTTGGCAAAAAGGTAGTTCAGTTTTATCCAAATGATGCCAGTTAACCATCAAATATGGCTACTGTTGATTACAACAGAAAAACCTTAAAACTGCTTCTTCTGAAACATTGCTCAACAGAATTTGACCAAACTTTATAGGAAGCATCTTCGCATAAAAGGCTTTCAAATTTGTTCAAATGATACCAAGCCACTACTAAAAGCCGAAAAACTTGATCTCAGAAAACTGCTGAAGATAATTTGACCAATTTTTATAAAAGGCATTCTGGCATAGGGGCCTTTCAATATTGTTGCTGATGTGTCATCAGATATGGATGAAGACAGATAAACTAGAGAAACATTGAAAAATGTATTGAAAAATGCATTTTATAACATATGCAAGCAACAGCATTGGAAGAAATTTTAAATAGAAGTATCTGCTCTTGCAATTGGATATTAGGCAGATGTCAGCCTGTGACTGATCTCAGGCCCACTTGAGCCTCTTGTTTATTCACATGCCTTTGTCTTCAAAGACATTTATTTATTTAAAGAGATGCAGTAGTTCATATTTTAAGCATACTTGCATCTGAAAGGGTACCACTTTCAATCCTACCATCAGATTGGCTCCAGTCAGCTACCATGGTGTGTCCATGGCCAAGGCACTTCACTCCAAACACCTCAGTGCTAAATAACCTACTTGTGTTGCTGTGCCATAAATGCCAAGCCTAATCAAACCAAACATTTATTTATTTATTTATTATTTATTGTTTTAATTTTTATATTTATTTATTTCCAAGCATTCAGTTTTGGCAAATGTTATTACAAAATAATCGTTAGCATTACCACATTCATATTTTATACATATTACAAGTGAACCAATCACAAAAAAGGTTGCAGTTAATCACACCATCAATGCGTATATAATGATGTTTGAATATTATTACTGATTGATAGTCTTATTCATTCTATCATTGTCTTTTAAGGACTATGGTTGCAGTAGCAGAGCGCTACTTTTCGGCCCATTACTTCAACCACAGTCTTATCGGGGCTCAGGCGGATCAACAGGTTCTCAAGGACATGGTGAAGGATAAACTTCCTGGCTTGACGCACCATCTGGAGACTATTGACATTGAACTCGCCACTGTCACCCTCAACTGGTTCCTTGCAGTTTACTTTGATGCAGTGCCGTTTCAGGTTTGTGACCATGAATCTTTACACTGCATAATACAATAATTCCCCACTAAAAAGCACCTCAGTATAGTACAGTCCCAAAATATAACATTGGCATGGTCATGAATGCCATTTTTGTATGCAGTGCTGTTGCAGGCTTGTAACCATGAATCTTTATGCTACATAATAAAATGGTTTCCCAATAAAAAAAAACACCTATTTAGTGCAGTACTCCATATAACACTGGTATGGTCATGGATGCTGTTTTGATGCAGTGCCATGAACCTTTATGCTTCATACACTGTTACAGTGGTTTCATACACTGTTACAATGGTTCCCAACTATAAAACACCTCAGTATAGCATGATTATCCATATAACACTACTATGGTCATTGATGCCATTTTTGGGAGGAATGGACCGTATATACTCGCGTATAAATTGCGTCAAAATGCAAGCAACATAGACACTGATCTGCCAGTGCATTAGGGTCTATGTTGTTTGTTCTACTGATTAGTCTTTACAAACTGCATAGACCCAGATCTGCCAGTGCATTATGCGATGGCAGATCTGAGTCTATGCAGTTTGCTGTTGGTATTGACTTATAAGCGGGTATATACTGTAAGTTTTATGATAAAAATAACTCGGCACAAAGTGATGTAATTTATAAAAGTACACTTTAAATTTATTGCTCTCGTATAAATAGATATTTAGCTTATAATTTCTGTCGGTTATTCAGTAAGGACTATATCTTTAGAAAATGTTAGTTTTTCTTGCAAGTTAGTCGGAGTAGGGGGCCGTGTGATCTGCTATTACAGATCAAAGGTAAGTAAGTATTAATTTAATTTTTATTTCATAACTGTAAAATTTGGCAAACAGTGAAAATCTCCCAGAATGCTTTGCTACCTTCCATACATCCTAATTGCTGATTATCCTTGGAATAATATTTGGAAAGTTTCTGTTATTTCCATCTTTGTTGTCTACAGATAACTATCGTCTAGTTCAAATAAACTATTGATCTACATCAGCTTGCATACATATGATTTTTCTTAGACATAACCATGCATTTTTGTTTTGTCTGCACTTTTTTTGTATTCTGTGAAATTGTACATGCTCTGATTATTTGCACTTTTTATGGGTATGCTTTGATCAAATAAGATTGACTTACATTGAATATTTTATTTACCTCATTAAGGAAACACGGTCAGTTATAGCGTCTACTGTAACAAGATCAACATTTTGTATCTATGGCAAAGACCTGGATGTAAACATGTTCCATCATAGCTGACTTTTCATAAAGCTGTCATATGCTTTGTTGCATATATACTCCTTCGCATTTGATAGGGATTAGTGTGGAAACGAAACATCCTGGATAATCTGTGGATTTTTGTCATTTATAGTGAAGGGCACCAAATACATGTGCATACCGTTCAACTATGATACTACCAGTGTTGTGAATATATAATTATTATAATATAACTTCACAGTAGATTAAATACTCTGCATTAGTATAAAAACAATTTTGTATCACTAATAAAATGTTGTCTAATAGTTATTCATCCAAGTTTGGAATTAGAAATCATCTGCGCAGGAAGTGGAAAGTACATCAGGAAGTCATAAAACTCATGAACCTGAGTTTGAGCTTAAGATTTTGTTCTGACCAATCACAAATGTTGTTACTTTTGAAAGGTTATTTCTGATTGGCTGATAGTGAAAACTGGATCTCAAACACAGGCTTTGAGTTTTATGATCTCCAGGCCAGGAGTATTGACACTGGACACATATACCATATATACTCATGTATAAGCTGATACCAACTGCAAACTGCATAGACCCAGATTTGCCATCGCATGTAAGGACTAATCAGTAGAACAAACAACATAGACCCTGATCTGCTGGTGCATTATGTATTTTTTATGTATTAAAATATGCACATCAGCGGATCACATCAGTCCTGTCACAGCAACTTGTTGCCTTTCATACTGTCCTTACATGTAGCACAGTAACTTGTTGCCTTTCATACTGTCCTTATATGTAGCACAGTAATTTGTTGCCTTTCATACTGTCTGTATATGTAGCACAAGCATATTTATCCTTTCTTAGTAGATCATTTATTGGATCATATTTGTGGCAGTCATCATTATTGTTGATCTCAACACTTAGGAGATGATGTATCATTACTGGATCCAGGTTTCCTCTGGAGAAATTGTCCTCTACTGAATCCACCAAGTAGTTTAAATTGTTTCCTGCCTGTGGGTAGATTGCTGCCTGCCTGCTAGAACTGCTCAAGATTGGTGCTATTTGGGATGAATTTGGGATATTCTTATTGAAATTGACTTTACATAAATAGTAGAATGCATGTTCATGTCACTTTTAACTTGATTCCAATAACTGAAATTCCTGTTTCCATCCATTTTTGAATTTCGTGTGATATATAGGCTGTTTAAATTTTTTGAGTATTAGCATTGGGATTTAACGCACACTTAGATATCTCAACAAACTTTAAATACCAAAGCCAAACTGACCTGTTTTATGTCAATTGACCTCTATTGTAATAACTAATCCAACCATAATCCATTAACATCTTTATTCCCTTCCAAATTACTTCTGATCACACATAATATAATCCATCTCGACACGCTTTAAATGTTGAAGCCAAACCGACCCTACAGAAAAAATCCAAGTGATATTAATTGTTTTATGCTGCTTGAGCTCTTAAGTAATCCAACCATAATCCATTAATGTCTTTAATCCTTTCTAAATTACTACCAATCACAAATTGTATAATCCATTGATTACTTTTATGTTATTGTCTGTCGAATTAGCAATTATGTGTCATGCTTGCATAAGTCAGTTCAGTCACGTGATCACAGAAAGTCTTTACTGCAAATATACTACACTGGAAGCAAGGTGTGAAAGTAAATCAGAAAAGTTTTTGTTCCAGAATTTTTAAAAAAATAATTTTGAATACATGGGAGATTTTAATGAGTGATAGGAGGGATGGAAACACCCCTCATCTTGGCAGGAAAACCCTCCTGGCTGGGAGGTTCACATGTATACACATGTACAAGAATCTGCATCATGCACAGAACCACTACAACATGCTTAATTATGAATACCATTTTGCCATGGAGTTACCTCCCTTGATAGGATGGAAGATCAAGTGCACTGAAGTTAGGAAAGATGATTGTACTTGTATTCATAGAGTTCTTAGCATAACTACAACCAATGAACCTCTGCTCAAAGCATACTACAGTAAGTGAACCTCAACTCTGAGCATGCAATGGTCAATGAACCTCTGCTTTGAGTGTACTACAGTCGATGAACCTCTACTGTGAGCATGCTACAGTATAGTAAGTGAACCTAAGCTTTAAACATACTACAGTCAATGAACCTCTGCATTTAACATACTACAGTAAGAGAACCTCAGTTCTAATCATGCTACGGTTAATTAGCCTCTGCACATACATTTAAGGAAATTATACAATTTGTAGAAAGTAAAGTGTAACCATTGTGTGATAAAAGATTTAGCCTAAAATTAAAAATTTGTTGGTCAGAAACATATGGAACAATGCTTGTGGAATCGATAAACGCTGTAACTTAATGTCAAGGATGTTTTCTTACAGCACTCATTTTTGTAAAAAAACGAGAAAAGGTAGCAAAGAAAAAAATATCCAACCAATACACAATGGTATTATGAGTATGTTGACAAATATTAAAACCATGCATTTTCAATCCTATCTAGGGATTATTGTAACAAAGTTAGAAAGTGAGTGGTCATGTGAAGAAAATCCCTGTTTCTAATAATAGATGCATCTACTTTTAAAAACTTCACCAAAAATTGACAGTCAAAAAATTCACATTTAATTTAGCATCAACTTCCTCAAAATGCAGTTGTAATGTTGAGATTATTCATCAGTGACGTCTGTGGTTTGAATGGATGAACACTATGATGTTGAAGACACATGTACATGCGCTCTCATGTGCGTATTATAGCCTTATATAGGGGTTGTTTCAAACTAGTTGGGAAATGTTTTCGACTGTCATTTTCTAGTGAAGAAACTAACAAAAATAAAATGTGTTCTTTAAGTGGCAGTTGCTTAAGTATTTTTATCTATTTGTAATTACAATACTGTAATCTATGTACTCCTGTCAGTTACAATTATTAACAATGTATAGCTTCTGCTATGCTTTTTTGAAGTCATATGACCAAAATACATTGCATATTTCTCTCCATCTAAACATACACACTTTCAAGAATGAATACACCACATATGAGTATGATACATTCATACACTTACAAAATGTGTTTATAATACACATACAACATAGAGAATTTTCTACTTGAAGATAAAGTATTGCTTAAAACCAATGTTAAATGCAAATATGCATATTGAGAAATAGAGGACAGTTCAAATAAGAACCAGAGCGCACACACACACACACATATATATATATATATATATATATATATGTATATATTGAGTTTCTTGCTATGCTGCCACTTCTCTCTGTTCTGCTCTCATTTTCCCTATTCGGTCCAAAAGGAGACGTCACTTCTCCCTGCTACAGTAAGTGAACCTCTGCTCTAAGAATACTACCTGCAATGAACCATTGTTCTGAGCATTCTACAGTCAGTGAACCTCTGCTCTGAGCATGCTAGTAAACACAAAGAATGCTCCATCTACTAATTAACAGAACTTATTAATTATAATTTGTATTTTTCATCATGTGAAAAAAACATGATGATTGTCAGACAAGGTTTGAATTTTTTATGATAAATTGGTAGCATCCAGTGAATGCCAGTTGCTGCTGCAATGTACTGGACCTGTTTTCATTTCTTTCCTTATCAGAAGTCAGAACAGTGTCCAGTGTCTTCAATTGTTTGATTGTCGTCACTGTAAGTGTAGTAAGAAATCACACTTCAATACATAAACTAAAGTGTATAAAAGATGGAGCAATGTGACAATATGTACAAATGATCAATATATGAATATGATTTCAAAAACATTGATTCAGAACAAAATGATTGAGAGTAAGGACTTTCAATTGTTGTTCTCCCTGCAAACGTAATCAGGACATTTATGAACATTTCCAAAATATTGTTATGTTTCATTTTGCAGAAGAACTGATCTTTTACAACTTCATATGGAAATTTGTTTAGCATAGAGAAAAGTATCACTTATAGAAACACAATGATATTTCTTTTCACCTGGTTCAATGAAGCGTTCCTTAGAATGTGCAAGTAACACATTGTGACAAATTTCCATTATTTCATGAGGTGTAAGTCAGTACACTGTATGCATATGACATAACACAGTGGACATCTACTGTGCTTTGTCTCTGCTGTTGATTTGCTCGCTAATTAGTGAGCTAAATTTGAATCATACCTGTGTATGAAAGTTTTATGTAATGCATTTGAAATCGTACAAACTTTCACACACCTTTGCTGAAATTATCTTTTTAAGTATGAGGTAAAAATTTCTTAAAAATTGTATGTGATTTTATTTGACATTGATTTGTTTATTACATTTTTAAAAGAATCTGCACATACTAAGACTTTCAATGTTATACACAAGTTTAACATAAAGATCTGAAACCCAGTTTCTGGTAGCTGAAAACATTTAGTTTACTTGAATCCAGCTAATCCATATTTCTGTGTCAAATTCTCAATAGCAATATTTCTTGAGTCATTTGAAATAAAGCTCTAAAAATGGGGGGGGGGGGGAATTTATTGTACCTTTCTTGGAACTAATTTTTCCCAAAATAAAATGGTAATGCTATTTTTCCATGAAACTGAAGGAGCTATAGAGATAACTACTAATAAATCACCTTTCAGCTGTTAACTCTCCCACTCTTTGAAAAGGTATCGTATATACTCACGTATAAACTGATACTGACTGCAAACTGCATAGACCCAGATCTGCCGTCGCATAATGTGCTGGCAGATCTGGGTCTATGCAGTGTGTAAGGACTAATCAGTCGAACAAACAACATAGGCCCTCATCTGCCGACACATTATGCGACAGCAGATCAGGATCTATGTTGTTTTCATTTGGACTCGGTTTATATGCGAGTATATACGGTACACAACTCTTTTCCCACTTACCCTGTAATCAGTATTTGACTTCACAACATCTGTAGGGATTTACACAGTAGATAACTTTGTACTTGCTATCCATAACCAACAATACCACATATCATTATAAAGATAACCTATCTGCACCTGAGCATCACCCCTTGGGATCTTCAGAAGATTAATGTCATTACCTGTGACTGTAACATACAAACACCAGCATAGGCACAGATCAGCCATCACACAATTTGCCAAAAGATCAAGGTTAATGCTGTAGACTTGAAAATATATGTAAGATCAATTCAGTTAGTGTACTGAACATACTCATGTATAAGCCAGATGCAACTACAAACAGCATAGACCCAGATTTGCTTGTGCAATTTGCCAGCAGATCTGGGTCTATGATGTTTAGCTGGATCTTACTTTTATGAGCTTATGCTGGGCAGATGGTCATATGCAGTAGAACAAGCAAGAAATACCATGATCTTCTAGCACATTATTATTATTATTATTATTATTATTATTGTTGGTGTTGTTGTTGTTGTTGTTGTTATTATTATTATTATTATTATCTGCTGGCGCAATATGTGACTGCAGATCAGAGGCTATGTTGTTTTGTAGTTGAATGTAATTTAAACATGAGTATATACAGTACTGTGATCTGCCAGTGAATTATTTCATAGCAGATCAAGGTTGACATTGTTTGCAGTTGGATGAACATTATGGTCACAGACAACTCATTACTTTATGAGCTATGGAACCAGCCTTTGTGAGGTGGAACATTAAATACCATATTGAAAGGAATGAAGGTCACTTACTGGCTGAAAATAATTACTTGAAAATAATTTACAAATCCTATGAATGGGTAAATTGTTCACAATAGTAAGCTTGATGATAAAACAAGTTACATTTTATCATTGTCAGCGCACAGGTACTACTGGATGTAAATGGGGATATGGATAGTAGGCACCTACATGGTAATTTTTCTAAAAACTCAGCCATGCAGCATAAAATTTTCATCATTTTAATTTAGCATGGTTTATGGGAATTTAATTAATTGTCTGTGCCTGTTAACAACAAATACACCTACTGGAAAAGGATTCGGATAAAATATGCTCAACTGCTTTCACACCCGTTTTATTGACCAGTTACGGTGAATTTGTTTATAATGTTTAAGAATAAATTGTCTGTTGTGTAAGTTTTAGAAAGTTTTACTTACAGCACCAGTAGTCGGAATTACAGCGCTAAGTTACAGCAACAATATAAAAACAAATCTTACAGTGTTGTAAAAGTAGTTAACTCAGCTGGAAAAGCAGACGGTAATTTAACCAGCGGCTGTTCATAATGAGAAGTTCAGTCACACTGGATTTTAAAAACAGGTATCCTACGATGGCATAATGAAATGTTGTGTAATGCATTTTGTCAGCAATGCTGTTGATAACACTTGTCACCAAAACTCCATCTGTCGTAAATTTGAGCATATTCATATATGATTAATAATTTTTGACTCTCAGAAGTGGAACCAGATGATTACAATTATTAAATGTTAGGGAAGATAAAATTATTGTTTTTAGACTGAAGCCAATCTAAACATTTCCATTTTTCCCTTTTTTGTCAAATGAAGTATATAAACCCAGACAAATAACAATGCACCATTAAAAGAGGTTATATGATCACTATCTGTTAAGTTTGGTACCTTGCTTCCGTAACTCAGCAATTAATTCATAATAAATTGTTCTCATTTTTCCCTAATATTCATCCATTTTCTTAAAAGTTTGTATTTAGTATGGGTAGGTCTCTCTCATATAATGACACATTTGTCAAGGAAACACCAGGATTTGATAACTGACAGAATTGTAAACTTGAGATTTTATTAATGACAAAAGGGACCACTTAGTTTCTCAAAGGTGGTAAAATTGAAGTCTGTGAAGAAGGAGAAGCAGCTTCCAAAAGATTTGCTTCCTTTTTCATTGCAATCATGATATACGCACACCTTTCATATAAATGTTTCCCAGATATGCCTCTGTAAAGGAATGGAGGCAATTGCTTCTGATTTTATGTAAACACATTCAATGACATCAAGAAAGTATTTGAAAAACACAAAAGTTTTTATATATTTTAAATCAACTAAGAACCTATATAATGGTCCAAGATTGCCTCCCTTTGTTTGAGTCATGTTTCAATGTGCATCATAATTCATGTGGCTTAGGATATGTACTAAATGTCCACAAGAAACCAAAATGCTTATTTTTTTTATATATTGAGAAGTTTCACGGGGGAGATTTAGTTCTATAGGTTTACAGGTTTTGAGGAAAATTGCTTTAGGCTGTGAATAATAATTACGAAAGTAAAATCTGATTTTAGGTCACAGCAGCTAATTATTTTATGAGTCAAAGAATCAGCCTTTGTGTGGTGGAATAATCAATATTCTGAATAAAAGGATGAAGGTCACTGCTTGGCTGAAAATAAGGTCACTGCTTGGGTGAAAATAATTACCACAATGTTGTCTGTTGTGATATAGGGCCATTGCTTTTGGCTCGGGTACTGTACCCAGCTGACAACACTATAGGAGCACAGTTCCCTTGGGAAAAGCAATAATAGAATAATAGGATACTTGATCAAGAGGACATATTTTATGTTAACAAGATGAGTTACAAATTGTAATCTGTTGACATCGTTATGTAGACATGATGACAAATTGATTTATCTGTATTGTCTTAGAAAACATGTTGTTACAATATAACAACCTAAGTATGTAAATTTGTTGTAATATCTACCTAATTATGTCATCACATTGCAATCCATAACTCATCTTGTTGATGATATACAAGATATCATCTTGTATGCTTTAGAAATATTTCATCCCGACAGTGTTATTGTCTGGATATGGTAATGTATTGTTAGGAAGAGACACTGGCTACCCTAGTATTGTTCTGGATGGATATGGAAATGTATTGTTAGGAAAAGACACTTGCTACCATAATATTGTTCTGGATCTTATGGGGCAAGCTTTAAAGATAAGAAATGTTTGAGAAAGATTATAGTTAGATCCTTTTCGCTAATCAGCTAGTCACTTGCAGTGCTTTATCAGTCAGCTATCAGCAAGAGGATTATCTCTTGATAAATGTTTGCTTTGTTGTACCTCCATAAATTTTATGGAGGCCCTGGGTGGACAAGCGGTCTAAGGCACTCACCTTTACAGATCACTCACATCTCACCTCTGTTTGTGTGGGTTCGAGTCTCGGCTTGACCAATGTATTTATGTAAGAAAGCTTGCCAGCAACTTCCCGTGGGTCAGTGGTTCTTCCAGGGTACTTCATCCACCATATATACTGGCTGCCATGTATAGCCTATCATGTGCTGAAAAATGATGTTAAACCTTTCAAAACCAAAACCAAAACTAAAACCAAACCCAAAATTTTACTCCTGTTTCACATAAAGTAATCATTGCAAGCATAATACTATCTGGCAGCAGCTTAATGTACTGCATCGCAGTATAGCTGATTATTTTTGCTATTTTCTATTTTGCTCAATAAAGTTTCACAATAATTGAATTCTTATAAGATGAACATTAAATGTGTTGCAGTAGGTAGCTTGTTATATAGGAGATATACTTATTTCCTTCACATAAGCTAGGTTCTTTAAGGATTGGCTTTAGAGATAACAAGTGTGTGATAAAACGTCAGTGTTTGATGCCCTCTACTACCATATATACTTGTGTATAAACTGGTCCAAATGCAAACAACATAGATCCTGATCTGCCATTGCATAATGCACCAGCAGAACAGGGTCTGTGTTGTTTGTTCTACTGATTAGTCCTTACAAACTGCATAGACCCAGATCTGCTGGCATATTATGCAACGGCAGATCTGGGTCTATGCAGTTTGCAGTTGGTATCGGCTTATACATGAGTGTAGATGGTAATTCCGTTTGGCCTGTTAGATTACCATGTGAGCCAGCTATCACTTTAAAGGATTAGATAATGTTTGCAGTATTGTACCTTGTTAAATTTTACACCTGTTCCACCAGATAAAATCACTTCAAATGCAATACCAGCTGTTAGAAGCTTAATATTACATAAATCATGACTTTTGCTATTTGGTACCAGAAGGTATCTGTTAATATAATAATGGTTAAAACATGACCCAACAGTTCAGTAATTAAGTCAGAGTACAATGCATCGCATATTCAGGACAGAATTTTTTTTTTAAATTATAAGAGTGTGAGTGTTTATACCTGTTCCAACAAATAAAACCATGTTATTGTCTCCCAATTTTCATAAAAAATGGGAGATTTTAAATTGGGCCTTTGAGTTGGACTCTTCTTCCATCCATTTGTCCATCCATCTATTTCTGCACAATAACTCCCATGATTATTATTGTATTTCAGCCAAATTTGGAATGCAGCTTGATATTATTGCATTTCAGCCAAATTTGGCATATAGCTTGATATTATTACATTTCAGCCAAATTTGGCATACAGCTTGATATTATTGCATTTCAGCCAAATTTGGCATGCAGCTAGATATTATTGCATTTCAGCCAAATTTGGCATACAACTTGATATTATTGCATTTCAGCCAAATTTGGCATACAGCTTGATATTATTGTATTTCAGCCAAATTTGGCATACAGCTTGATATTATTGCATTTCAGCTAAATTTGGCATACAGCTTGATATTATTGCATTTCAGCCAAATTTGGCATATAGCTTGATATTATTGCATTTCAGCCAAAGTTAGCATACAGTTTGATATTGATGAGACATTGACAGAGTTAGATAGTCAGTGTTCTATGTCATTGAGTTATGGTCCCAAAATGTCAGACCCATTTTATTTAATTTTCACACAACTATTACTGGAGGATGTGTAGTGGCTCCAGTTAACAACCAAAAGGGTGCAGGTTCAAATCCTAGCATTGGATCAGACCAGGTTGTCTATCGTGGTGTGTTTTTGGGCAGAGTATTTTACTCCATTTGCCATGGTACTAAATAGCCTACTTTGTGTTGCTGTGCCATTAAATACCAAACCAAACCAAACCAACTAACTAACCAACTTACCTTTTTGGATTTTAACCCAATTTTGTAAGAACCTTAATACTTCCGAGGCTTCAGCTTGGTTTGATTGTCAGTTTCCATCCGCTTTTATTTCAGCACAACAAAAAAAAATATATTTATGATTGGATTTTAGCAAATTTCGTGGACAACTTGATATTGATAGGACCTTTTGTTGCTCAACCATGCACTTTAATTTCTGCACAATAGCTCCTTTAGTTATTATAGCATTTCAACCAAATTCTGTATGCAGTTTTATACTGATTAAACCTCAGCTGAGTTTGAGTGTTAGCAGTCCATGCCTTCATTTAGCGGAACTATGGCCCCTGATTTTCAGACCCACCCATTTTTGTTTCTGTACAGAACATCCTTGTTTATTCCTGAATTTCAAACAAATTTTGTGGGCAGATTAATATTGATAAGACCTGAGTTTGATGCTGAATTAAATTTTCAGCTTGCTATATTATCTTTTAGCAGAGTTATGGCTTCTGATTGTCAGACTTGCCCACTTTCCTTTCTTTACAGTAGCTCCAATATTCCTTTTTGATTTCAACCACATTTGGTATGCAACTATCTCTGTAATACAGCAATATAGAAACTCTGTTCAACATTTGAGAATTATATTATTCTTGGAGACTGCATCAAGGACACCCTGACTTCCTTAGATAATGAAGAGCCCCTCCCACTTTGATGGGAAAACACTTTAATCGTCACAGTATTCCCTCATTATAACACCCTTCAGTATAACACAGTTCCTGTTATAAGACATGTTCAGTCATGGATTCCATTTCATTAAGTAGTAAAATTGTATGCATCATGTATTTCATTATAAGGTGGTATAATTATGGAATACTATACTTTATTATAAGGTGGTATAATTATGGAATACTGTACTTCATTATAAGGTGGTATAATTATGGAATACTGTACTTCATTATAAGGTGCTATAATTATGGAATACTGTACTTCATTATAAGGTGGTATAATTATGGAATACTGTACTTCATTATAAGGTGGTATAATTACTGTACTCCATTCTCAGATGTAATCTGCTCCGATACACAGATCACCCTGTTGTCTGGATATGTGTACAAATGTACCATTCATATTTTCTCTTGAGGTATGGCAGATATTTACAAATAGTTTAGATAATATTTATTTGCTTAATCTTTTCAGAAAATCATACATGGTAAATATATTCAGGATTGGGAAACAAGCATATTGTGTTATCTAAATCAATCTTCAGTCATATTTATCAACTTCATAAATGATTGATTACATTCATAAGATAAGTAAACAAATTGTCAGAATAAGTAGTCATAATTATGTGATGGTATGAAACAACAGTGAGTGGTGTGTGGCAAATAAACATGTTACATATCTATTGTTTAGACATTCACTTACCTATGAATGGATGAATGAACTTAAATAAAACACCAAAACAGCAACATTTATTCTTCATCCATTATTCCTAAATGTTTGTAGTCTTCTTAGTAGTGACTTTCTTTACATATGTACTCTAAATCATCAGTGACCATATTTTGGTGTGTATAACACTCACAAATGTATAACGCACCCTGCAAATTTTGACTCGGAATGAGGTGAAAAACTTTGTTCTGTGACAGTAGTCTGCCATTTTGGATAGTGCACTGATTGTCATATGTTACATGATGTTTGATTGGTTTTCAATAAAACAATGCTGGACTGCTTCTCTGTTCTTTTCTGTCAATACTTAATAATTGTTAGTGGCACCCCAATCACCAATAATTTTTTTGTAGACATCATTAAAGAAAGAAAAAAAACTTCAGTGGCAGTTGCGAAAATATATCTTTCTGATTTTATGGTTGACCCTTAAAAAGCCCATTTTAATGTTTGCCTTGTCTATGGAGTTCAGTCTGCTTTATCAAATGTCTCAAATTCCTCTTCATCGTCATCACTCGAAAAGTCACTGTATGTCTTCAACTGTTATTATTCTGAGTATTGCTGCTCTCATCTTTGTCTTCGTCCTCACTCTCCAGGTGGTGTTGGTGCTTAATATCGTTCTCCCACAAGAAATCATCTTTGGTACCATCCATTTTTTTAACGGCCTAAATGATGATATCTTAAACTATCTCCCAGTGGCTCTGTTACCTTATGTTTCTGCATAGGCCGATGGTTAGCTTGTCTTTTGCAGTGTATGAGTTTCTTAGAATGGCACCTTAATACTGAAAGCTTCTCTTTAAAGATTTTATTTTAGGTTTTGGCAGTTTGTATTTATTTGAAACAGTGGAGCTTGGATTAGGAGTGTAAGTATTACCCACCCCTGGTCCATTCAAAAAATAATAAAGATACTCAGGAGCTGTTATGATAAATATTTGATTACCTCATTTTTACTTTTCTAAGAAATATACACTCAAGTATGGATAACATTTTCGCTGACCATTTTACTCTTGTCCTGGGATTTTTCTATGGAGCAGAATGTATTGGGGTTTTTTGCTCCCTGTTACCGACAGGTATTTGTTTGCTGGCTTTTAATATGGGACACATGGCCAGATTAGAGAAGCTGACAAGAGCAATAGAAAAACATTTCCTGGGAATGAAAGGCCACAATTTCTTTATTCTCCACAAAATCCCAGATGTTAAATGGTTAGTGCCTTAAGATATTCTTGCTCCCTTAATTCACTTCAGTTTTGTTCTTAATGGGAAAGCTATAGAGATAACAAGTGTGTGAAAAAGATTAGGGTTTGAAATCTGCACAAATCAGTTCATCAGTTGAATTGCATTGTCAGTCAACTATCAGTGTAAAGACTTAGATTTATGTCTGCATTGTTTAACCTGCATACATTTTTACACCTGTTACCTTATCTTAGATTGTCCCTTCAAAAACATCAAATGCTTCTCATACTGTTTTACACAAATGACTCTTTGCTATTTCACCAGAAGTAATATGTGAAACCAAGAGAAATCAATCTGGTCTGACATTTAATTAAGTTTAAGTGAACAGTATATTAAAAGTTTAAATATTTTAGCATCAGTAAATATTCACAAATTTATAATTCAACCAATTCTGAAATGAAGTTCCCAAAATTTTTTGAATCATCAATATTGTTTCTTAAACTTGGTGAATTTATATATATATATATATAAAAGGGTTGTCCAAAATTTAGCTTTCTAGTAAAAAATTTAAACTTGTTGTGCTTACAAAAATACAAATTTTGTTGATTTAAAATATTTATTCTCCTTCTTTCATTGGCTAACTCTGTGTGGTAACTCCATGTGGTAACTACATGTGTTAACTCTGCTTTTCCACAAATCTTGTTTTGGTTTAGTTCTTCTACATATCTTTTTCCACCCAGTTTATGTTTTGTTTAATAAACTTCAGAGTCAGGTGTCAAGTAGTTTAAAGTAATATTGTTGATAAACAAATCTATTCATCTTATATAGGTGATTATTTCCTCTGGGAGTCAGCAACACAACTTTTTCTCATGGTTTGATTGCTAGATACTATTTACATGTATTTGTATCTACTCTGTCACTAATAGTTTGTATAGCTATGAATACAGATACCAGACTCAACATCAGCTGTGAACCGGAGGTCATTCTTACTGATGCTAAAACAGGGTTCATGTAATCTTGAAAAGTGCTTCAATTTTTGTGGTTACCTTGAAAAATGTTTTAATTTGAGCTTGGTACCTTGAAAAGTGCTTGAAAATGCTAAGTAGTCCTCAAAAAGTGTTTGAATTTCCAAACAAATGCATTTCATTGAAAAACATTAATTTACTGACTCAAATATCAAGAAATTAAAAAAAAAAGATCCATTAAAAAGTTTGAAACCAGATTTTTCAGGAATTTTAATTCCATTTTGGGTCACTTATGTATTCAGAAAGACTTTTGATTGGTCACTTACATGATCATTAGTACTCTGTCTCGTTTTGGTCTGTAATGGCCTCATGATGTAAATGAATGAATGCTCTGTTGACTGGGTCTTTAAGAATGATTACAAAAGTCAGTCAGGTGCTCTACAGTGGGAAGTATATTTTCAAACAACATTGAGTAGATGTGAAGGAGTAATTTTACCCCCCCACCCCCACCCAGGGGCCATCCAAACTCTCAGCCAGCTCCCTATAGACTAATCCAATGCGCCATTTGCCTAGCTGACCATTGCCCACACAAGCTCAGCTCAAACTGGGAGTTTTATCAACTGTTGTTTTCAACAGTCACTTTAGGAGATGTAGGGTATAGATCCCCTTTTTTTGCCCAAGCAGCACCTATTAGCTGCACAACCTAGTAGGGAAGATTTTTTGCCTACAGGCACCATCTGCTACCGACATCTATTTCAAAAGCTAGGCTCCTGCTGCAAGCTATTAGAACCTATTTTTTGCCTGGACAACCAGCATTTTCAAGAACTGTTTTTGGAAGTGTGTGGTATAGATCCCCTTTTTTGCCCAAGCAGGCTGTATTTGCTGCACTACCTACTAGGGCCTATGTTTTTACCAGGGCAGCCATCTAATATAGACAACCATTTTTAAGGCTTGCTCCTGCTCCACGGCTGCCAGATCCTATTTTTCCTGGACACCCAGGGATAAAAAAATTCCATTTCGAGATATGTGCCGCAAGAGACATTCGACAATCCCCACATAGCTCACTAAGTTTTCAACTAGTGCACTAGCAAATGTGTACAATACCCGCTACTTTGGACTCTGTACACATGACATTTTACAGAATGGGTATTCATGGTGTCTGACATATAGGGCACAGTGAGAAAAACCCTGGCCCAGAAGCTCGATGGAACTCAGGATGGCTACATCCAGATGAACATTGTGCACACCATGGATAGGAAGAGTGCTGGAGCTGTCTATGAGACCATACACCTCATTGAGCAAGACATGGACTCCAAGGCTTGGAATGCGTGGGAAGAATTTTACAATCCCAACGGTAAGATGTTAGTCATGGCAGTCTTGGTAGCCAAGGTAGATGTTTATGACAGTCCAATGGAAGACCTGCAGGCTGCCATCCCAGCCTTTGAACAATGGCCTCTGCAATGCAGCTACAGGATATACTCTACCAACTACACCTGCGATTTTTCTTGATTACTCAATAGGAAAGCACTCGTGGGTTGCCTTGTGGCCAACAAGGGTATGTGGGAGCAGGGTGGCCTTGCCAGCGCAATGTGCAGCGAAGAACCAACTATTCTGGACAACATCACTGACCACATTTGCACCTACATCCACACAACTGACCAGGGCCACACTGTGCGCTGCAAGCTGTGCAACAAGGTGGTGTCAAACTTAGAGGCTGGGAAAATACATGAGGGTTTGGGAGGGCATTTAGCAGACTATGCCAACTGCCCCAACAAGCATTTGCTGTAGACATTCTTGCACGCAGATGTCCAGGTCTGTGACTGCACCTGAATTGAGGTTTCGTTGTGCACATGTCGCTCAGGTATTGAGCGAAACGCAAATATGGCCAGTGCTGTTGTGCAGGAAGTGCTAGACACCATTTCGCCAAAGGACCAAACAGAGAAGTAAGGCCTGTTCTTTGTGCAGCCTCTGCACAAGCAGCGGGAGAACCTTGCAAAAGAGTCGGGCCACTGCCTGGTGCTGGCTGACCACCCCATTGACACGATCTACATAGCCTGGTATGTCCCCACACATGGACACAGAGTTGCAGGTATCTGGGTATGCCCCACCACTGCAGACTGCGACAATCCTGATCAGTGGGAATGAACCTTACAGTGAACTACTTCAGAGTTTGCCTTCTATTGATGCTCTGGAGGAAGTGGAGGAGAGGCCACAGCAAGAGATGGAGGGGAGATTGCAGCTGGAGCTGTAGGTGCAACCACAATGAGGATTCTAGGGATCCAGGACGGACAGCTGCTCTTGGTGATAGTGCAAGCTCTAGGCCGTTCCTGGGATAGCCAGTGGCCATATTCTGCACTGGCACTGAGCAGTATATTCTGTAGAGGTGGACAGTCCCAATGCCAATTTTTTTCTTGCCTCCTCTGCAGAAATTTTTTCCATGGAGGCTCTGGATTTCTTGTAGTTGGTCGGGTAGTAGATCATGTCAAGGTGGCATACTGGTATATTCCTATACAGCTTCCTTTCCAATGCAAACTGGAAAATTTTCTGTATTTCCCAGTATTCCTGGTATTTCTAATATGGGTAGATGCCCAAAATACCAGTATTTCCTAACACAATGGAAATGGTACCAAATCAGTTTCTGGCAGGTGTAATTTTCAACCGATGGTTGTCCAGGGATAATAGAATCTAGCAGCTGTGGAGCAGGAGCTGGCCTTCGAAATGGTTGTCTATATTAGTCAGCTGCCCAGGGCAATAAATAGGTTCTAGTAGGTTGTGCAGCAAAGAGAGCCCGCCTGGGCAAAAATGGAAATCTATACCACACACGTCCAAAACCAGTCGTTGAAAATGGCCGTTATCCAGGGAAAAATTAGGCTCTAGTCGCCTTCAGCAGGAGCCTAGCCTTCAAAAAAAATGTCTGTAGCAGATAGCTCTTTTAGGCAAAAGATAGGCCCTACTAGGTTGTGCAGCAAATACGGGCTGTTTGGTCGAAAAAGGGGATTTATACCCTGCATCTCTGATAGCGCTTGCCAAAACGATGGTTGTCCATGAAAAATACAGACTCTGATAAAACAGTCAGTTGAGCCAACCTCATGGTGGCAACAGTTGGCAGGGCAAATAGTGCGTTGGATCAGTCTGGTGCAAGTCAACACTTTAAAGGCTCCTCGAGAATTTGGATGGCCCTATGGCTGGCAGGGCAGCAAAATGCCCCTTTCACATCTACTGATTGTCATAAGCACTACACATGCTGTTTTTATGGGCAAGGCCAAGCAATAAAGAAACAACTATGTGTTGTGTTTGTTAACAGGTCACCTTAAGTCATGCAGCTTGTGGAAACATTACAATTGACTTGTGTACCAATCATTGTAATTGAAAATAAAAGTCTCAAACTGGTAAGTTTCTGGCCCAGTTGCACCTAAAAGTGCTCAAAACAAGTCAAAAATTGCTTGTAGAATGCAGTATCATTTTTTTACAGTTAAAATCAGTGAAGAAATACCATACAACTAGCGCCATGTGCAAACTCACCAGGATCTGGCAGCTCTGCAGAAAATCTGAAAATGTCTGCATTTGACCTTCACTCTCTATGCATTTGACCTTCGCTCTAAAGTCTCCACCATCAGTTTAACAAGAGACCTATGATAGACTTAACATAACCTCAGCTAGATCAGTGAGTTCAAGTGCTTTCAAAGTCTCATGAGTGAAAAGCATAAAAAGAATGAAACATCAGCAATATGACTGAATTTAAATATTTTGTGCTTCAACATGAAAATCTCAGAAAGGAGTTAGAAACTCTGGCAAAAAAGACAGGTAACTCCCAAACTGTTGCAGATGAGATGACTTCACCTCTACCCCCATGCCCCTTGAGCTACAGTGTTTTCACCTAGGCCTAGTTTAACAACAAATAATTTGGAGTTCTTATTTAAGAATGAAATACTTAACTCTGAACTTTTGTGGACTCAACATACCATAAGCAACATACTTCTTAAGTTCATATAAAGTTAATTATAGTGTTTGAAAATTAAGATTTTGTCCTTAAAAAGTGCTTAAATTTGCTGATGAAAGATCTGTATTAACATGTAATACTGTTTAGCATATATGATTCTATTAAAATTTATAAAAATTTTGATAGCTTTGTTGTCCAGCTCAATTTGCCAAAAATGTATGATTGTGAAAATCTTTCATCTTTTGGTACAAATGTCCTTTCATATTTTATATTTATGTGCATGCATTTAAAGGAAAATATAAATAATGAAAATATTTCATATAAATGGACCTTGCTGCATCTTGGGTGTGCCATTTGCTGTAGATCAGTGTTTGAGCAGTCAGGGTTCACCAGTAAATTGGCAGATAAGATAAACAGATGCCTGAAACATGAGGATTTGATAGAAGAAAAAAGACTGGTTCTCATATGTAGTTTACAAGATAAGCAGATCACAGACTGGTTGCCTGTCAGTAAAGTATATTTTATTGTTCCTTGATGACAGATGTACACTAATAAAAACCCAGTTTAAAGTAATTTGTTTTCTTAATCTTTCTTTAACTCTTCCTTGAGATAGCACTCTGTTTTCAGATCAGTACCCACAGAATTATTGTCAGATACAGTTGTGCATGGTTTTGATAGGATAAGTCACTGGTACCCATAAGCAGTTTTTATACCAGCATCAATTTTATCCTACTGACACTGACAGTATCATGCTTTGAATATGGGAACCTTATGGTCATCATATTTTCTTGACATCAATAGTTTCTTGCTGAGGTAGTTGATGTGGGCGTACTGTAAAATATGAAGTCAGGTATTGGTGTTGAGTTTGGAGTCTGTAGTATACACATTACAGTAATAGACAACTGACTTATTAGCGAAGTAAAAGATTCAAGCTACCAAAATAAGCAATATTTCAAGAAGATTTCCAGAACTACACAGAAGATAGTGTTTCAGAAATCAAAATAAACCACAAAGGTGCACAAAGGTTTATACCACTTAGTTGCCAAGGTACAAAGAATACCTCTTTGGTTGCCAGGGTATCAAGAACACAATGTTGGTTGCCAGGGCACCAAAATTACCATATTGCTAGTCAGGAAAGCAAGAGCACCACAATACCACATGTATGGTCACAATGGAAGCAAGAACTTCACTTTGGTCATCAGCGAAGCAAGAACACTGCCACCAATCACCAGAGGACCGAAAATACTACTTTGGTTGCCAGAGAATAATGAACACAGCGTTTATCATCAGTGGGGTTAGAACACTAGTGTTTGTCACCAAAGGAGCAAGAACACTATTTGTATCATTAAATGAAGAAAAAATAATACTTTGCTTGGAAAGGCTACGCAGAAACACAGCTGTTGTTGTCTGGGATCCAAAGACATTATGTCTTAGATTGAATGGGGATACTTTACGTAATGTTGAAGGGTCAAAATATTTGAGTTCTAATTCAAGGATATCACCTTTTGCTATGGTCAAAACAGTTTTATACAGGGTATTTCATTGTTGAACATCCCTCTGTTCTCAAGGGAAGAATAATAGAATCATGCATATGCATTAGTGTCAGATACGAAAATTCCACCAGAGGGTCAGAATTTTGCAAAGCCTTGTGTCTGATGCCAAATTTTGATCCTGAGGGTGGAATTTTCTTATCCTACACTGAAGCATAATGAAGGATTCTTTTTCTCACATTTCTGAACAAAAAATGAGGGTCAAAGTCAAAATGGCGTATTGTGAATACTGATGTAACTGCAGATAGCTTGCACAATGATACAGGTGTGAACAGGTCAAAAAATAAAGTCCACTCTTATCTATAAGATTAATCAAGACAGACCAAAAATAATGAAATAGTCTTTGATTCAACTTTGATCTAGAATTGTTTTACCCTTCAGAAATAATAATGAGAATATGAATTTGAAAAAAATAACAATTACAACAATGTCTTTTTTTAGCTTAAAAATTGGACTAAAATCATAGGTCAATCAGTGCAAAATGACCTGTTTGCAGGACACTTAAACTTAAACCACTTAGTTTCCTAAGTACCAAACCACTGCATGATTTAGTACATAAATGTGTTGCAATTAATGTTTGTCTTGATTATTGTGGAAGACTGTTTAAGTGATGATGGAAATCAGGAAGTGTTTGCTTCTTTGTCTGCACTATGCTCACAGTAGAGAGTCAAAATAGTCTGCGAGTCATGATAACGGTTACATGTGAGGTAGGATGGAGCTATCGAGCACCAGTGTTCTATACTGGAAAACATAATCATACACATATAGGAATGTGAGAAGAAGAACATCACTTTTGTTGTGAGAGTTCCAGAAACATTGCTTTGGTTGTGAGAGTTCCAGAAACATTGCTTTGGTTGTGAGAGTTCTAGAAACATTGCTTTGGTTGTGAGAGTTCTTGAAACATTGCTTTGGTTGTGAGAGTTCCAGAAACATTGCTTTGGTTGTGGTGGCGCTCTCCAGTTTCGTACTTTGCATAGGGTTAGATTTTTAAAGAAAAAGGATTTCCCAGGTTTTCCTCACTGGCTGCCCTGGCTATTTAAAAAAAAGACCTTGTATATCTTTGGTATTATTAAAAGAACTTTGAATTCCCTTTATTTTGGTGTATGATTGATGGGTGAAATTTGGGTTATAGAGTATACAGCTTGATCTTATTTAAGATGTGCACCTCTCAAAAAAACTGCTAGCTCTGCTTGGTCATTTTCACTTCCTGGACTTCAAAGGTAAATACACAAAAAAACAGCAGATAACTTTTTTTACTTTTTAGATATTTTGTAATTCATTCATAGTACTTTCAGAGGCTGGTATTGTCTGCTCTGGCAAAATTTGTTTCCCTATTTTAATAACTGCTGAAAATAGTGCACTTTTGACTAATTCAGGCTGATTTTTCGAGTACTTTGGAGCAGCCATTTTGTCTGCTGTGTGCTTAGATCATGTCCAGTTTCCACAAGTACAATATGTAAAGAAATTTCAGCCACAGTACATGAAATTAACATAGAGGTATGCCAACATTCTCTCCATTGTGCATGTTGCAAATGCAAAATACTTCATCTTACACCTGTCACTCTCTCAGAAGCATGTATTATCTGTAGAGTGCCCCATGTGAGAGTTCCAGAAACATTGCTTTGGTTGTGAGAGTTCCAGAAACATTGCTTTGGTTGTGAGAGTTCCAGAAACATTGCTTTTTTTGTGAGAGTTCCAGAAACATTGCTTTGGTTGTGAGAGTTCCAGAAACATTGCTTTGGTTGATAGTTCTGAGACTACGCATATTTTAGGGTCAAAAGATTGAAGGTCAAAGTCAAGGGTATAAACATTTGTTCTAGGCAAGACAATGAAATACAAGATTTTTCTAGTAGCCTTTGCTTTGCAATCATTGGAGTGTGTGTCCATGGTAACAACTCTTTAGAATGATTTTAGAAATACTTCAAGATAAAAATAATAAAATATGACAAATAGATATTTTACATTTTGTTTTAGCCCATAATCAGATTCTTTAAGATATTTTTTTTTCATGTACACTGAACCATTGACTTTAACAAAATCACATGTGTAATCTTATCTTGTTTGTATAGTTTTCAATCATAGATTTTACAAAATAACCCCAAATCCTTAAGCCATATTGCCCACTGCAAAAGATCAGTCCTCAAGCAGATTGTGTGCAGTAAAGACAAAGTTTTGCTCTCACAGAATCTTGAAGCTAAGACATTCAAACATTTTCTTGGCATATTTCCCAGCCATATATTTATCTTTTTTAGCCTCTGTTACTGAGACAGTCATATGCACATGAACCCGTACATACACTTCATTCATATCTGATATTTTTTTTAAATGAGAAAAGAAGTTGGATGATTTTCAAAATTGCCAAGAGACTTTTGATGAACAGATAGAGAGATATTGGTCAATGACCCAAACAATACCTAATATTTCAGAGTTGGCGATTTGAGGTTTGTGGTGGTGAATTTAATATTATTGTCCTCAATTATTTATTGATCTGTTTTTTCCTGAGCCATGCTGACTCGGTTGGTAGAGTATCAGACTCATAATCAAAGAGTCATGGGTTCAGTACCTGCCCAGGCCAGCCCTTGTTGGCTGCCTCAGTGTGTCCTTGGGAAAGATTTGGTTTGGTTTAGTGCCAAGGCAATTCGAGTAAAGTGCCTTGCCCAAGAGCACACCACGGTAGCTGACCCAGGCTGGTTCAATGTTAGGATTTGAACCCGCACTTAATTATAAGGTGGTCTCACTATAAGTGGTATACCCTATGGCTCTCTATGACAGCATTATAATGAGGGATTGCCATATGTATAGTGTACTTCATTATAAGGTGGTCTCACTCTAAGGTGGTATACCCTCTGGCTCTCTATGACAGCATTATACTGAGGGATTGCCATATGTATAGTGTACTTAAGTATAAGGTGGTCTCACTCTAAGGTGGTATACCCTATGGCTCTCTATGACAGCATTATACTGAGGGATTGCCATATGTATAGTGTACTTCATTATAAGGTGATCTCACTATAAGGTGGTATACCCTATGGCTCTCTATGACAGCATTATAATGAGGGATTGCCATATGTATAGTGTACTTCATTATAAGGTGGTCTCACTCTAAGGTGGTATACCCTATGGCTCTCTATGACAGCATTATACTGAGGGATTGCCATATGTATAGTGTCCTTCATTATAAGGTGGTCTCACTCTAAGGTGGTATACCCTATGACTCCTTTGAAGAGCTTTATAATGAGGGAGTGCCATATGTATAGTGTACTTCATTATAAGGTGGTCTCACTATAAGGTAATATACCCTATGGCTCTCTATGACAGCATTATAATGAGGGATTGTCATATGTATAGTGTACTTCATTATAAGGTGGTCTCACAATAAAGTGGTATACTCTGGCTCCCTTGGATAGGGTTATAATCAGGGAGTGCCATATAGAGAGTAAATTGTATATTCTGGGAAAACTATTGGTCTATTTGATAGAACAGTCTGGAGAAGTGGCATCAATATAATTTACAGTCTACTCAGTGTGTGCATCTGTGTGAGAGACAGAGAGGGAGAGAGAATATACCCATGACAGTGTATGGTACATCTGTACTTCCTTTTTCTCATAGAGAAAGAGTAGATAAGTAAAGAGTGTTGTAGATTTCACTTAGCTCATCTGAAAAGTTTTATCCGGATACCGGTAATTGAGAGCATGAAGCATTTCTTTGAAAATATACATACAAAATTATGGATTTTAAATTCAGAAGGCTTCCAAAACCATTTTAAATAATTCTTAATGAGGAGAGTTCTGGTTAATGACCAAAGAGTTATAGAGTTAATTAAAATAAAAGATTAGACCCGATTCGACTTAACACAAACTTTTTCCATTGGCCAGCTCAAATGGAAATCAACTCACCCTGAAGAAAACAACCAGCGCTCCCAATCAAAGAAAAAGAACTACTTTAGAAAATTTAACTGGTGGCTATCAGTATTAACTGGCCCTCCTCAAAGCCTACAGGCCATGAGAACACGGACCAGTGGCTAAATCAACCCGCATTATACCCTGATAAGAGATAATCCTTAATTGTTTTTTCATAATTTGTACACTGGTGTAGAAGATATTTAAATTAAAGTTGCAACATTTGTGGATACTGGCGCTTGACCAGTGACATCTCTGCAGTGATGTCATTGAAGAACTTATTAGTCTGCTCTCACACAACAGCATTGCCTTGAATGTGTGATTCCTATATGTCATTGAAGAACTTATTAGTCTGCTCTCACACAACAGCATTGCCTTGAATGTGTGATTCCTATATGTCATTAAAGAACTTATTAGTCTGCGCTCACACAACAGCATTGCCTTGAATGTGTGATTCCTATATGTCATTGAAGAACTTATTAGTCTGCTCTCACACAACAACATTGCCTTGAATGTGTGATTCCTATATGTCATTGAAGAACTTATTAGTCTGCGCTCACACAACAGCATTGCCTTGAATGTGTGATTCCTATATGTCATTGAAGAACTTATTAGTCTGCTCGCACACAACAGCATTGCCTTGAATGTGTGATTCCTATATGTCATTGAAGAACTTATTAGTCTGCGCTCACACAACAGCATTGCATTAAATGGGGACACTTCATTTGATTCCTATATGTCATTGAAGAACTTATTGGTTTGCTCTCACACAACAGCATTGCATTAAATGGGGACACTTCATTTGATTCCTATATGTCATTGAAGAACTTATTAGTTTGCTCTCACACAACAGCATTGCATTAAATGGGGACCCTTCATTTGATTCCTATATGTCATTGAAGAACTTATTAGTTTTCTCTCAAACAACAGCATTGCATTGAATGGGGACCCTTCTTCTAATTCCAGCATGTCAGTAAAGAACTTATTAGTCTGTTCTCACACAACAGCATTGCATTGAATGGGGACCCTTCTTTTAATTTCTATATGTCATTAAAAGAACTTATTAGTCTGTTCTCACACAACAGCATTGCATTGAATGGGGACCCTTCTTTTAATTCCAATATTAATTTTAGATTGTTATGAGCCATTTGTCATTTTTCCTGGGCCATATCAAAAATAAATATCAAATGTGCAGGTTTGATAAAAATAAAGACATTTATTTGCTTATTTTCAAAGACATTTTCATCTTAGTACATGGTTGAAGGTTTTTCTGTTCAGAGCAATGAGTCCTTTTTAATCTTGATCTAAGGCTATTGATGAATTCACAGTTTCCACCTATTTAATATCAGCTGTCAGTCAAGTGTTGTATATTCCACATTCCAATGGAACACTGCCTGTCAGTCAAGTGTTGTATATTCCACATTCCAATGCAAGAACATAAGGGTGGGGGTGGGTTAGTGATGCTTAGTCCAGTAAAATCAGCCCCAAACTTGTATTGGTATGCTAGTGGTTTGGGATGTGACTTCACCTATTCATAAAACATTGCAATTACTGCAAAAAATCATATGACAAATCCACAGACATTCGAGTCACATGTCCAAAACAATGAAACTTCTTTTGCATCTGATTGGTTGTTTGATATTGATGGAACAGCTGTTTATCCACTAGTGTAGCCTGGTAATTCAAAATGGCGATGGGTGGTAGGGTTGTGTGTTACACATGGATTTGCAAGTTGTCGAACATCAGATTTTATTCTTAAACATGCTGTACAGATTGCCACATTTATTTTCAACTGACGTAGGGTTGTGTGTTACACATGGATTTGCAAGTTGTCGAACATCAGATTTTATTCTTAAACATGCTGTACAGATTGCCACATTTATTTTCAACTGACTGTAGTTCAGGAGGTATGAGAGCCACCAATAAGTGTCAAAAAATGGTCGACATGTGCGCTGATATATTGCAGACAAATCTGTCTGCAATAATTTAAATGTTTTATATATATATATATATATATATATATATATATATATATATATATATCAGATCAGATCCCAAAACCAGCATACCAATTCAGCTTTGGGGGCTGATTTATCAGACTATTTGGTGGTAAGCTTGTCTGATTAACTGATGGTATGTCACCAGTTTTACTATATAAAAGTTAAAAGTAACATGTTCAAATTCAACATATTATAACTTCACTATTTTTCACGCAATTTTCATATATTCATTGTGAACCAAAAATTACTCTGATAAAGTGGTAGAATTTTCAGATGGAAATCTTTGATGCCAAATAGGCATTGTTATCTGTAATTTGTCGATTCAGAAATGACATTTTTTTCATTATATACTCTGTAATGGCATACTGCCTGTTCTTGTAAAAAAATACAAACATTTCTATTTCCCAAATCAAATTTTGAAATGTTTTCTTTTCTTTTTTTTGTGTTCACTGTGTAATAATTTTAGTTTCAGGGAAAATGAACTCTGGCATTTTATGTCCAATATTCAGTGTTTTCAAAACCAACATTCAGCATACTACCAAGTCTATAACTATATGTGATGATGGAAGAACAAAGATGAAAGACAATGAATTCTGTGATAGTTGATATCTGTTCACCATCATTGTAATTGGCAATTCAGACAGTTTGCTTGATGGAGCATATGTTAGATTTTGGTGTAAATTTCAAATGGTTGACAGGTGGCAGGTATATTTACCTAATAATACCTTTTTGTGCTGATAGGATCTTCCACACATACAGGCAGGAGTGGATACGGTAAGATTTGTTTCAGGTAGGGAGGTTGCCAAGTCCCAAGTGTAAATCTTACTCCCTGAAGGTTAGATTAGATTTCTCTATCCAGTCCACATACATGAGAAAGAATCTTTTTATAGTCTACATTACACATCCATTGTCAGCAAAATCATTGTGTAATATGAAGATTCTGTGTACAATTTGCACATTACATTGTGTGCATTTTAGACATCAAGTGATTATGAAATCACATACTGTCAATTCATTTTATTTTTGTGGTTATCCATTTTCTTGGATTCAGGAAAAAAAATTACATTTTTGTTGCTGCTTGAATTTGTGGATTGGGGAATTTGTCCTATTGCTTTCATATGGAAGGATAATTATTTATTGGGTTTTTTTAACTTTGTTGTTTGCAGCAACCACAAAATTCACAAAAAAAGAGTGAATTCATTCACAGTAGTTAGTACTGTGCTTATCTACCCTTTGGACATGATAGATTAATCTAACCCAAGGAAAACTGACTAATCTAACCCAGGGAAAATATCCAGGTAACTCCATCTGGTGGGTGACAAAATGATAAGACACAAAGTTTTGGTGTGTTTATAACAAAAGGGTCCGATGCTAAAGATGCAACTCATACAGTACCATTATACTCACTTATAAGTTTGATCTGCCATCACATAACGAGACGGCAGATCAGGCTCTATGTTGTTTGTTCTACTGATTACTTCTTACAAACTGCATAGACCCAGATAGCAATCGTATTATGCAATGGCAGATCTGAGTCCATGCAGTTTGCAGTTAGACTTGACTTATAAGTGAGTACATATGGTATATGCAAATGATTGTCTTATTTAAATGTATCACAGTGCCAAAATATGTTAAACACTTGATTTGCAGCCATTGGTTAATATTCAGAATCACCATAATAATTATATTTGGTAACAAATGTTTAAGGAGTTAAAACAGGCCAAAAATAAATTCCCAGTGTAAACAGTCTCTTAAATATGAACATAAAATATTAGCAAGTTAGTCCTGGAAATGTATTCTCCATTGATCAGATCTTTGCATCATTAATGATGGGCCCTGGATATATATCTATTTCTTTCTTCTATCTGAAACATCGTGCACATATTGTTTTCATAATTACTGAAATGGAGACAACAGAACTTGTTCTATTTTACTATAATCATCTAACCTTTCAGTCAGCAAATGTCAAGAAAAGTGCATACCTGTGGATCTTAAAGACCACTTTAAAAAAAAACAAAAAACAAAACAATTAAATCTTGTGGCACATAGCTAGGAGTAAACAGTTGCCTTCATTAACAGCCAGCAAAGCATTTTGACACAATCCAGATTATGCAGGTGCACATAGGTCAAGAGATTTGCTATTTAGCTGCTTGCTGTTTGCTACTATACATATAACCTCTTTTGATCTCTGTGGTTTTCAGGATTTATGTAAGAGTTTCTTAAATATATATACCATATGAAAGGTATTTTATGCGCACTACTAATTCTTATGTGTCTAGTCCTTCCAAGTATACAAGTAAAATTTGTCCCATAATCCTTAAAAAAGTTTAACACCTCATATATTCAAGTATACAAGTACTGGTAAATTTTGTCCCATAACCCTCCAAAAAGTTAACACCTCAAATATTCAAATATAAAAGTAAAATTTGTTCCATAATCCTTAAAAAAGTTTAACACCTCAAATATTCAAGTATACAAGTAAAATTTGTCCCATAATCCTTAAAAAAGTTAAAACCTCAAATATTCAAGTATACATGTAAAAATTTCCCATAATCCTCAAAAAAGTTTAACACCTCAAATATTCAAGTATACAAGTAAAATTTGTCCCATAATCCTTAAAAAATTAACACCTCAAATATTAAATCGTCCACTTTTTATGGCAATTCTGCCCCAAAACTTGCAGCAGAATAAAGTAAAACTGCTTTCCATGGTTTTTATTACATCATTGCCCCTCTCCCTTTTTATGATCCAGATGACAACAGGGTCATAACCCCAAATTTGTATGTGTTATGTATCCTTCTGCTATGAATACATATTTAAAGAATGGTAAAAATAATATTAAAAATGTCACTGTAATTGCAATATTTATATATTTGACTTTTGTCTCCCCCACACTGACCCCATGTGAGAGGATTGAAAACTCCTACTCTTTGTGGATGATTACCACATGGGCAACTGTATCAGTTGTGGTGAATAATCCATGTTGTAATTTAGGAAGAGAAAGAGTTACAGACAGACAGACAGATGGATGGACAGAGGGTATTACAATATTCCCCCACCCCCATAAAGTATGGGAATAAAATTCTGTTTTACAATATGGTTTTGGAAAAAAATAGTGAGTGGGATTTACATGTAACTAGTAGGTAACTCTGGGTAGAAGTTGGATCAACTTTATTTACTAATATTTTTATATTTTTAATGTTTTAATGCTTTCTTAAATTGTGGTTCAAAAAAGGACTATTTCCTGATATTTGAAAATAACTATTGTAAGAGTGAGAGAGAATTTTATAATTCATCATAAACGCATATGCAGTAAAAGTGGTAATAAATTTTTTTGGCTGAATTGCCATTGATCCATTTCCTGGTTGATAAAGATGAATACTCCAGCACAATGTTTCTGTTCTCGGTGTGAGTTGTACCATGTAGCAGTATCATAGAGTTAACTATCAAAAATCTTTTGAAGGATTTTATGAATTTAAACTAATTTGGCTGGTAGTTTTTATTCAAGAAGACCTTTGTCAAGTTCTATTATCATCTCTTTCTGTCAAGAATACAGTTTTTATGGACCCTTTTGACCTGTGATGCTTTTGCATCTTGTACATCGATACCATATTATGATGGGCATCAGTGTCTTCCAGACACATTTCTAGTTCAGTTTCGAGTGTCTGTTACAGTGTTTGAATTTTAACATGATAGGTAGTGAAAGAGAGAAAGTGAAAAGGGTGCAAATAGGCTATTAAACTACAGTGATAAATTAGTAAAGTAGTATTTTTTGCCAATTTGTGTTGAGAAATTCCTCCACTTTGAGAAATTATCAAATTTTACTGAATGATAACGACAATAAAACTTGATCATATTGTTTATAATTTTTGTTTATCCTCTTTTTTTTCATACACTATGAATCCTTAAAGAATTTGTTTGTTTTGTGTTATATATTTTTGTACAGAAAAATGTACATTCCTTTCAAATGGAAAATGCAGGCTGAGATATTACAAACTCAGTAGAGTTCATTTTATCTGTTACTATTTCTCAAATTTTTGAACTATGCATGTGTCTATGAGAGAGAGAGAGAGAGAGAGAGAGAGAGAGAGAGAGAGAGAGAGAGAGAGAGAGAGAGAGCATGTGTGTATAATAGTGTTGCAAATGCAAGAAAATGAGACCACTGCATTTTTAGTCACAAATTACTATGCAGATACACCTTTCATAACTGACATGGGTATACAATGAACAACTTTTATGCACAAATTTCATATAATATAATTCATAAAGCCTATGATCAATTAAATGTATGGTCTATCTAATTCGGTGAAAGACATGACAAGAGAAATTAACCATGACCTTGATCAATCGGTTGACCAGATTTGTGAAAAGCCGTACATACTCACTTATAAGTCAAGTTCAACTGCATACTGCACAGACCCAATCGGCAGAGCTGGGTCTATGCAGTTTGTTCAGAGTAATGAGTAGAACAAACAACATAGACCCTGATCTGCCAGCTCATTATGTGCCAGAAAATCATGGTCTATGTTTTTTGCATTTGGACTCAAATTGTAAGTGAGTAAATACAATATGATTCAACATTGTACATTGTTAGCCAACTCACATAAATAAAAATAACATTTGCAAAGGACCGTAGCATTAAATCATATTTGAATGTTCTTTTCATGTATACATGGACTTATTTAGTTCCCAATTTCTATTTTTGGCTCACCTGGTTGTAAGGCCAAGTGAGCTTATGGTATGGCCCAGCATCCATCATGCATCAAAAATGGCCATTTTTGACTTCTTTTCAAAAACCATAGGACAAATTTCAACCAAATTTGGCAGAGATGATTCTGGAATGAAGTGCTTTCAGATTTGCACAAATGATGTTGATATGCCATGAAGTATATCTGCCATTAGTAAAAATTTAAAAAACTTTACACAACTTGTCAAGAGAATTTGACCAAATTTGTTGTTGTTGTTGTTGTGGGTTTAATGCCATTTTTCAGCACATGATAGACTCGAACCCATGCAGAACAGAGGTGAGATGGCAGTGATCAGTAAAGGCGAGCGCCTTAGACCACTAGGCCACCCAGGGCCCCTTTGACCAAATTTAACAGAAGGTATCCTAGCATGAAAGGTTTTCAAGTTTATACAAATGATGCTAATCTGCCATCTAATATGGCCTCTATTACTAATATTAATCAACTTTAAGTAACGTCTCAAAAATCACTCAACAGAATTTGACCAAATTGTTCAGAAAGCATCCTGGCATGAATGGCTTTCAAATTTATCCAAAGATGCTACCGTAATCAGCCATCAAATATGGCCACCATTACTCAAACAGAAAAACCTTTAAGCAACTTCTCAAAACCCACTCAAAAGAATTTGATCAAGTTTGACAGAAAGCCTACTGACATTAAGGGTTTCCAGTTTGTACAAATGATGCCTGTCCACTGTCGAATATGGCTGCCATTGTGAAAAATAGAAAAACCTTTATATGGCTTCTTCTCAAAAACCAGTGAACTGAATAGGACCAAATTTGACAGAAAGCATCCTGGCATAAAGGGCTTTCAATACTGGACAACGATGTTGGTGTGCCTTCAAATATGGATGAAAATACAAACAAACAGAGAAACCTTAAAACAGTCGTTTTAATAACATTGTGGCAATCAACAGCATCTACTGACACAGAATTCCTGGGCAAGTGCTTTTGCGTTTAGGCAGGTGTCAGTCAGGTGATCAATCTCGGACCCGCTTTCACCTCTTGATTTTTATGTTGCCAACATCTACAGAATCTTTTGTTAGTAAAGTGAATCATCAACTCCCAATTTTGTATAAATTATTATGTGAAGATGAACCAATTAACTATTTTTCTGTTCAAATAAATATACATCCAAATTTAAAAAATGTGTCCAAAACTTTAGTAGATATGCCAAAAATAGAAGCAATTTGAGGAGTGTAGACTTATATGAAAGCATGCAAGTCCCAACCATTATCACCAGCGAGATGTGCACATGTGTTGTCACCTGAAGAGAATGGAACTTAATCCAGTTTGTCTCGAGAACTTGAATCGAGTCAACATGGCACTGTTCCTATGATAATAAAATTTCAGCCATACTTGCTTATAAGTCAAGTCCAACTGCAAACAACATAGAGCCTAATCTGCCATCACATAATGCACTGGCAGATCAGGGTCCATGTTGTTTGTTCTACTGATTACTCCTAAGAAACTGCATAGACCCAGATCTGCCAGCGCATTATGTGACGGCAGATCTGAGTCTATACAGTTTGCAGTTGGACTAAACTTATAAGCGAGTACAGACGTTATATGCTAATCATTGCCTTACTTAAATGTACCACAGTACCAAAATGTAAAACACCTGATCTGCAGCCATCGGTTGATATTGAGATGCATCTGATCTGATAAGTAAAACCTTTGAAAATTGGTACAATAGCTTAGAATTAAGTCAAGACTAATATAGTACATGTAATAACAAGTTTGAAGGCTGGATTTTTCCTTTAAAACGATTTTTCATAATGATATACCTATGAATCGGACTATAATTATTTGAACACCTGATAATATAATTATTAAAATGTATTCACATAATTACAAGCAATATAGTCATTTCATAGTGAATAAAGATGTGAGAGCTTTGTTGATCTATAGTTTTTCTTGTAAATAATTATACAGAAATTTAATTTTGTAGGAACTTTATACACATGTCAACATTACTTGGTGATGAAAAAAATTGCCTGAATTATTTTGAAGATTTATTATCATGTAAAAGATTTTTTGGGCCAGAATTTGACTATGCTCAAATATTATGATAAATCGGGATTTTTTGTATAAACCTATTTGAGTGGGAAAGATTGAGATTTTTCATGAAACTAGGACCTGATTCAGGTCAACATGGACACGAACTTCCTCCCCGTAAAAAAAAGAGAAGAAATACGACACCTGGACTTGCAGATCTTAATTATAAAATTCCTTTTTGTCACATAAAATATCATAGCTAATAAGTCAAACAGAGTTTATGTGTTCAGCCATTTTGGTTGATCTATATTTACTGTGATTAACCAAGAATTTATATATATATATATATGAATACTTTTAAAAATGCTTTATGCTAACAATTTAGCTTGAAGTGAAGATTCACAGATTTAGAGAATAAAGTTAGATTATTGACACATCAACAAAAAATGTGCAAGTCAAGCAAATAATTAATAAGCTGATTCTGAAGTTAGTTTCAACATTTCTTGTGTTTGAGTTACATTACTGAAAATCAGATTTTCTGAATTGTAAATCCACATGCAAGTTTTGTGCTCAAACATTTTCTGAATTGTAAATCCATGTGCAAGTTTTGTGCTCAAACATTTTTAATCATAGGTCAGATCCCCATGTTTCCTGAACCTCAAAGGTCATTTACTCACCATCATACCTTGAGTTACCATTGATATATTTAGTTGTCACTCACTCTTAATCCACTCAGTATTATACCATAGGCTCCACATACATGCAATGCTGTTATGTGCCTGGATTGAGTTAAATGTATTTAATTTGGTTTTATAATTATTACTTAGTTTGATTTCACCTGATTGTATTCCTTGGCAGATGAGAAACAATTAGTATAATGTAGTTTTATGTCATTAAATAGACAGTATTTTTAAAGTAACTTTTACTCTGCACTAATTAGCCAGATTGTGCTCTGCTTCAAATTAAACCCTACATGTAAAGTACATACATATTTTGTGGTTTTTTTTGTCCAACATACCACATTATGCTGGTAATGGGGTTGAACAAATCTCTAAAAGTCTGTCAGGCTAAACATTTCTACTCGCCCAGAATAAACTCACTAAACAAGCTATTATAGAAATATAAATTTAATGATGTTAACAATCTAAATTCAGTTATGCGTAAGGCTGTTTTCCAGAACTTATTCTGTGACCTTTGTAATGCCAGTTACAAAATGAGATCAGTCTGCTCTCCATCTGGTAGGTGTTTATTGGTACTGAAGAGTATCAGAGAGAAGCACTTGTATGAACTTGATCAAAACAAATGAAAAACAGACTTCTGGTAGAAAGTATGGACTTTAATGAACAAAGTCAGCGATATTCTCAACAGAGCATCTTTTTTTTTAATATGAAATACTATTCAACCCTGAATTAACATTCAACCGATCAGTTCACTGTGATTGGAAAATTAATTAGACTGCCAGAAATGTTCACTAGCCATTTCAAGTTAGGTGCATAAATTTTCAGCGCACTTTTGTAACATACCTCACAATAAGGTAGTCTCACTTTTAACAGCACGCTGCTATGGCTGTCATGAACAGTACTATAATGAGGGAGCATCATCATTGTAATGGGATTAATGGGAACCATAGAAACACTCCATGCTTGATACGAAGTCACATTACAACCAGACATGTTACAAGCATTATGCTGTAGTCATAATGAGGTATGGTGTACACAAAACAACAACAATAGGATATTTAATATCAATAGATTGATTGATTCATATGCAAAAAGAAATTGTGCATCACAAATTGGTCATGTTTATCGAAAATTTTATTTAATGCAATAAACATGAAAACAAAAGCTATTTTCATTGATTATGACATTATAGACATAAGAGTATACATGACAAAGGCTGCAATAGCAATTAAACCAATGCATTAGTTTGAGTTCATTTTAATGAAATACACTTAAACATGGCCGTGTGAAAAATTCTGACATCGCATAATGTGCCGGCAGATCTGGGTCTATACAGTTTGTTAGGAGTAATTAGTAGAACAAACAGCATAGATCAGGGTATATGTTGTTTGCAGTTGGACTGGAGTTATAAGTGACTATATACAGTATATATGAGAAACAAGTTTTGCTCCTGTTGTTGATGTTATTGCTTTTGTAGATCTTGGAACTCAATTTTTCATATTGCAGGGGAAAAAACACAAGACAAAACACATCACTGCCATGTGGGCTCAAAACCATGATAACTGCACTAAGAGATATTCCTTTAGATCAGCCATCTAAACCACTTTGGTAATGGCATTGACACATAATGAGGCACAGAATATGTTCTTTGTATGTGCTCGCAGGTGTTGCATAGAGGATCTGTGCATGTTTGAATTAATGATACAATGTATATCATGCTTTGATACGATGTAAGAAACGTGTTAATTCAATATGATGGTCATTTGGCAAGTAAAGGACATTTTATTGGACTAGCTATAGAAAGAACATGTACAGTGGATTGCTTTAAAGCATACATTCTTGTTTCTATCCTTTTTCTATGGATTAGAAGAAAATAAGGATACTGTATATACTAGCATATAAGCCGAGTCCAAATACAAACAACATAGACTCTGATCTGCTGTCGCATAATACGCCGGAAGATCAGGGTCTAATGTTGTTTGTTCTACTGATTAGTCCTTACATTATGCGACAACAGATCTGGGTTTATGCAGTTTGCAGTTGGTATAAGTTTATACACAAGTATATATGGTAAATAATTCATTTCAAAGACTAATAGGAAAAATCTTTTCTCATAAACTGTTGTACATGCAGTTACATGCATTGAGACATTCGGTTAAATGGGTTTCGGATGGCAGATGACTCACTGTATATGGAATAGCGCAGATTTTTCTTATGTGATCTGGAATGAGGTCAAGACCCATCATTTTGAGGAAAGATTTGATCTTTAGGGTAACATTTTCAGGAGTAAATTGTTTAAAACTGGGAATTCTGTATGATTGTGAAATATTTTACATTGGGATTTATATTGAGATTGGGACCTAGTTTCAGTCCGTGAAGAAGCCTTAAAAAAATCCCTGACTAATGTGCAGTTACTGCATGGTTTGCAGGGGAAAAAGAAAAAAAAATAAGTAGAATAAACAGCACATGATATGCCCATCTTGTGTCCTTTTCCCTGCTAATGACCTTGACATTTGAACTTGAGACTTGAATATTATGTGTCAAGGTGCGGAAATAGGTAAAATTGCATCAATACAGTAGTAGGGATTAGAAAGTGAAAGCTTGGATAAGGAAATAGGCCACCTTGAGGGCAGGGAGTATGACTGAATACACAAGACACTGTCAAGTAGATACATAACAGGCTACAGTTTAATTAAAATATCTTTAGTGGTTCGAACGTTATACCTGTTCGTGGACAGAGGTCACTAATTAATATTTTCCCATGCAGTGACATTGACCTTGAGGCAGAAGGCATTGCTATTGGTCTAACAATAATTCGCTTATCACACGAGTAAATCAGAAAGGTTAAGGAATGATTCTGAAGTCTATTAAACAGTTAATGGAAGTAACTTTTTTTTGCCTTCCAAGCACACACACACGAGTTCCTAATCATGAATGCTTGTCCCAAATTATACTCAAAATATAAAAGGATGAAAATGAAGACTTACATGTTATTAAAGCTTTTTTTTCGCCGTAAAATTATCTTTTGCATTCTGAATAAATGTCTGTAATGTCCAACAGACAGCTGTAAATTTAGCTAGCCCTTAGTCCTTCAAATACATCTTGTAGACTTGGTAGGCATAATGTACAATCACAAATGCAAGATCCAAAGTTCTGGATCTATGCAGAAAATTGTCATAACTGTTTGAAATGAATACAATCCCAAAATCCTATGATAGATAAGTAACTTTCAGTGTACAAACTACATCAAACTTGTTTTGAGTTTGATATGTCTTTGTGGACGAGCAAATTTCAGCGGTGGTCATTTTGTTTTAATGCCAATCAACAAGAAAGTAACTTCCACTGTCATGGAAGGCTTGGTGATATTGGCTGTTGTTTTCCTGAGACATTAATTTGTGATGTTCACTTTTCTTTTTAAGATGTCATTTTGAAATTTATGAATTCGAGGCACATGTACTTTATTATTATGTCAGTACCATAGAAATTTGATCCATAGCTTGTAAAAACAAATAACATAATTGTACTGGGAGTTGAGAGGAGAGTGAATGAAGAAATTGAAATTATTGTCTAGAGAAATTATCGTCAAACTATTATCGATTGCAGGCTTCTGATAAATGATTCAAGATTCCATTCTGATCCCATTCCAAATGACTGTGGTATTTGACAGTGTCTAGTCATGATATATGACTGGTGAAAGCTAATTTGGTTAAAAAAATTATACTGTGGACAAGGATACAAATCAGAGTTAAAATTTAATTGCCTTGACCTTGACCTTGAAGTTGGGGGCATGGCTAAGATATGCAACACAACGTAGTCATGATATATACTTGGGGAAAGTTTCCTTAAAATGTCTTTGGTGCTTCAAAGGTTATATTCAGAACAAGGATACAATTCACTTATATTTTCCCTTGCCTTGACCATGACCTTGAGGCAGGGTGTGTGGCTGTGGTATGTGACACATTGTGTAGTCATGATATATATTTGGGCAAAGATTCATTAAAATATCTTCATTGGTTCAAAAGTTATATTCTGGATAAGGAAACAAATCACATTATATTTCCTCTTGCCGTGATGCACCATCTAGTAATGATGTATACTTGGGCAAAGTTTCATGAGAATCTCTTAACTATTACAAAGTTATGGGCCAGATAAACAAATGTTGATGGACAGATGACACTGTAACATAATACACCAGTCTTACACCAGTGTTAAGATGGGCATTTAAAAAAACATGTTTTATCATGCCCTTGTTGCTGTGTGTGTGTGGTGGTGGGGTGGGGGTGTTACACCATCAACACTTTGTAGGTTATATAGTTGCAAGGCGTGTAGAGTTAAAGGGCCTCGGTACCCAAGGACACACCATGTGCCAATAATAAGAATCAAATCCACACCCGTCTGGTCATGAGTCCACTCTGGCTCTTCCCATGATTCCGTGGATAATCTAGATTACAATAGTTGGCAAAAGGTTTTATATACACTCTAGTTATTTACAGGAAACGGGTATATTACAAGTTTTGTATTTTCCCTTCATGACCAGGAAATTATTTTCTTTTATCTTATTTGGTGAAGTTACAAATTAGAACAAGACAAATTAAAAAATAAAGGACAGTTTTAATATGAATTCAGTATTGTGGCACCTTCTCCACATTTTCTGAGTACTTTACTGTAAAATCTGAAAAATAAGGAAATCTGTGAACAGAAGTTTATACACTGTATCTATTTTACATCTACGGACCTTCAGGTATTTGGGTAGCTAAACACATAGGTGTATATAATGTAACACAAAAACATCCTTTCAGATGTAAAATTGTATCATCTAACAATAGACTCTTTTAATATTGAATAGATTGTTTTCCTTTCTCTCAAGGAATAACCCCTCAGTAGTAGGACATTAACTAAACAATACATAGTGAAAACATGAAATCTTTATTTGTGTTTTAGCTAATGATGGTCTTGATGTAACTAAACTACATAGTTTGGCTTAGTGTGTATATTGTACAAGTTTATATCAACTGATTGACAGTTATTTCTTTTAAATCATTTGAAACTTAAATAAATGCTATTTTAGCTTGATTAGTACAGTAAAATACCTACTATGGGGAGGCTATCCCTGGCCAGAAAAGGGAGGTAACACACAATACACAAATAGGAAATTGTTTTATTCTGCATAAATAGATAGTATGATTGTTCATCTGTTTTATGTTGTTCAATCTTGTTTTGCTTTTTCATTCTTACTTTTCTTTCATTGATCAGCATCAGAAATATACCATTAATAACGGTGTTTGCTGCTGTAGGTGAAAGTATTGAAACTGTACAAATTATTGTATCATAATACCCTTTGCTATAGACGTAATCGAGAACTACGTCATGCAGTCATATGACTGGTTGTTCAGATGTGTAAGCGGTGGGCAGAAACGCAAGACAAACATTGTTGTCTACTGAGATAATTACTGTTATAAGTCAAAAATAATACGTAATAGTTGTGCTCTAACTGATAAGAATATGAATAAAAGTTTCCTTTTAAAACATTTAGTAAAATAGATTGAACATTTGCATTTATTGGAACAGTTTCTCAGCATTCGTTATCGCTGCTTTTATAAAATCTGTGTTTGTTCCCACCTGTGTAGTGGCAGTGCATGGGGACTGTAATGTCATTTGTTTGCAAGCACGATTACTTCTGTTGGTATACACTGATAAAACATGAGTGCCTATGACCTTGGCTGATTTAAAAAATAAGCATTTATGCTTATGATATAGATTTTATAATATCTTTAAATTGGTTCCTTTACCTGAAAGAACACCCTTCATGTACCCATTAATCCTTCATACAAGCTGTCAGTCCTTTATAAAATATCATAAAGTAAAATAAATGCAAATCACAATAAAAGTAAAATTAATTACAAAAATGCCATTTCCAATATCATAATATCAGATGTGCATCAATTTACATGTAACTTAAAAACTAATGTGGTTTGATTTTCATGACCGAAGCCCTGAGTTCAATCCAGTCATTCCAGTTGGAATTGAACCAGACAAGACCAAGATTGTATCGGCCATTCAGATTGCATGATTGGCAGTGCTTATACCACCACCCCACCTCGTAGTAAAAGGCGCAATGTGTGCTACTTGCATCGTTATCCCTGTCATAAGTACTAAATGCCATGGAATTGGAGTATGAAAATGCATCAGTTGCATTCCCATGATATCCGTCAATATGAAGTGTATACTTTTCCTCTTCACTGTTCACAGAAAAGTATTTGTATTCAGCATACCAGTACTGTTTTGACACGTCGATCATTTCAATATGAAGCGAATAATTGCGATTTTTGGTCAGTGAGTGAATAATCTCATTACCTAGCCAGTGTGTACCACTGACCAAACCGAAACCGTTTTTATACTCGGTCCAGTTTCGTTTGAAATCCATGAATCCATCCAATCGCTGTTGTATTATTGTCCAACCCGAATTGTCTGAAAAATCACAGGCAACTTGAAGAGAAGATGAAAAATTGACAGGGTGAATAATATAAATCCCTGACTCCCGGTAACCACGTTGATAATACCCTTGGCAGTCTGAAAGGAGAGAAAGAAAGTCTTTTTAAAGATCAAGGTTTGAAAACTCCACTCTAGTCTTAACGTGTATATTTTGAATTAGATAGAATATTGTCAATTTGCTTATTTTCATCAGAACTAATTTTGGTGGATCTTATGGTTGCTACTAACCACAAATTAGGGAAGATCCAACAAACAACGATACGTCTGTGGAGACAATGGGATACCTTTCCTTGCCCACATTTTTAAGTAATGGCAAATTTTTCATTTGTTTACAAAACCAATAGAATTGATAACTGTGAAAATACCATCTATCCAAGTGTATAAGTTGGGTTCAACTGCAAACAACATATACTCTTGCCACATTATGCAGTGCAGATCAAGGTCTTTGTTGTTTGTTCTACAGATAAGTCCTAACAAACTACATAGATCCAGATCTGCCAGCACATTATGCAACAGCAGATCTGGGTCTATGCAGTTTGCAGTTGGATCCAACTTATACATGAGTATAGATGGTAAATGAATAAACAGTAATATGTTGATAATTTTCCTAAAGTTAATGAAAATGTCGAGCTTAAAGGCAGGTTGACCATATGTACAAATTTTTCTATATTATATGGATTCGTCATTACGTTTGCAGATCTGCAGGTAGATACGGTATTTCAAAGTTGCTGATTTTTTATGATGGAAATTACAATTTAGTTACTCTATTTACTGCTCATTTTTCTCTTAGAACATCATTGATAATTGAAAGTAATTCAAGCTTAGGGATGACATTTTGGAAGTATACCATGAAGCCATTATCTACCGTATGTAGCTATCGGCTTCATGGTATACCAACTGCAGACTGGATAGACCCAGATCTGTGGTTGCATAATGCATCAACAGATCTGGATCTATACAGTTTGTTAGGAGTAATCAGTTAAACAAACAACGTTGACCCTGATCTGCTGGCACACTATGCAACAGCCGATTAGGGTCTATGCTGTTTGCAGTTGGACTCAACTTATAAGCAAGTATATACAGTACCTTGAATTAATTCATAGTTTTTACCTCTTTCCATATAAATTGGAAGACCATATTTATTCCATGATAGGCCTTGATTGTTAGCTCATTTTACCTCATTCCATATCAATTGAAAGACCATACTTATTCCATGATAGGCCTATGCTTGATGGTAAGCTCATTTTACCTCATTCCATATCGATTGGAAGACCATATTTATTCCATGATGGGCCTTGATGGTAAGCTCATTTTACCTCATTCCATATCGATTGAAAGACCATATTTATTCCATGATAGGCCTATGCTTGATGGTAAGCTCATCCCTCATGTATACAAAATGTTGCCAAAGTTATATTAAAAAGGATATTTTCTGTCAGATAATAAGCCTACCCTTGGTTTTTAGCAAATTTATAAGGTCAAGTCCCATGGTCTTATCATGGAAGAAACATGGTAATAGGACAGTGTCTAGAGAGATTTGTAATCTTAGTATGTATGTATGTATGTATGTATGTATGTATGTATGTATGTATGTATGTATGTATGTATGTATGTATGTATGTATGTATTAGGATGAATTGTGTACCTATTGTGATAAACTTTAGTACACAAAAGTTTGATAAAGCTTTGTCTTTTGCTTGCCATATTTTTTTTCAAGATAAATTAATTCACAAACAGCATTCCTATTTCAGGTTGTATACTTTAAAAAAAAAGAACTTAAAGCCAAAGATGTGACTGATCACCAAATCAGAGATAACCACACCGACAAGATTCTATTTTGAAACTTTTATCACTTTTTTCAAAGGGGAGATTTGGTTCATAGTGAAAATTTAATGAAAATTGGTGCAAAGACATTGAAGTTGTAATGGTGTGAATTTGTACATGCTGTATAGTAGAACTGGCCAAGGTGACAGACCATTACTTAGCCAGGTCACTTTATAGTCCATCAAGCTTAGCACCCCATACCTTATTACAATCAAACAGTTCACTGAGAGTGGACAGGGGTCCATTGGAATGTTAAACAAACAACACTTGACTGCCAGTTGGTGGTTGGTAGGTAGATGGAGCTTGGGGATTCATTAATTTATTGGATAGTATAGCTAACTTCTTGCAGGTTACTTTATGTATACAGTTCGTAATGTATACATTGGGCTGTATTAATGATAGACCTTGGAATCCTCTAAACTACTTCATTGTAAACATATTTATTATATCTGTGTGTGTGTGTGTGTGTGTATATATGTATATATATATATATATATATATATGCATATTACATTTCATTAGATATACAAATTCACTTCATTACTATCGTCTATACTCGCGTAAAAGTCAGGTCCAAATGCAAACAACATAGACTCGGATCTGCCATTGCATAATGCACTGGCAGATCAGGGTTTATGTTGTTTGTTCTACTGATTAGTCTTTATAAACCATATAGACCCAGATCGGCCAGTGCCTTGTGTGATGGCAGATCTGGGTCTATGCAGTTTGCTGTTCTTATCTGCCTATATGCGAGTATATATGGTAATCATAAATTCAATGTATCAAGCATGTTTAAATGTCTATTAGGTAAAAATAAAGCAAAAAAGTGAAAATTGTATTTGAAAAACAGCAGCTTAATCTGAATATGAGCAGTTCTTATGTTTTTACTCAAACTTTAACCAAACATGGTAATTGCAGACAAGAAGAACTTCTTTTTGTCAAACATATTTTGGACTTGATTTCTGTTCTGCAAAGGTATAGAACTTCAGCCTATCAGAAACTAGGCAGAGTTGCATATAACATGACATTGAGTTTACTTACAGAAAGAATGCATGGGTTTGCTTATAACATGGCAATGAGTTTACTTTCAGAAAGAATGCATGGGCTTGCTTATAACATGGCATTGAGTTTACTTACAGAAAGAATGCATGGGTTTGCTTATAACATGGCATTAAGTTTACATACAGAAAGAATGCATGGATTTGACCATTTTTACAAAGTGCCAATATCTGACAACAGATGCAATTGTTATTCTCTAGAACTTAATTTTATGATGTTTTGAGGAGGATTTAAATTTTTTTGAACAAAAAGTTCTTGACAAGTTTTTTATTTCAGTTAGGTTTTGTTCTTACAGTGCTACATAAGCCTGTTTACGGAAATGGTTATGTAAGCCTGGTGAGTGATATTAATCCCACTTGAACCTCTTGTTATTTGACAGTTTGTCCTTTTTCAGATTATTTCACTTATTAGATAATTAGAAGCATTATTTTAACAAATATTAAATATAGCACTCTTTTACTTCAATTTACAGGTAACACTGTTGTTCTGACCTCTTCTGCTATGCATGCAATATTTTTAAACATACTCATGTAATTTCTTGCACTTTTTACGTGATTTATGAAGTGATTGGCATGGACCATTTGCTACCAATAACCTTTCCAAAATTTGATATAGCCCTCCTCATGCTGATTTACATAAAGGAGTCTTTTCTAATTTATACAAAGTGATGACATTTTACAAACTTATTATGCTAGTTACAAGTAAGATAAATCTCAAAATGTTAACAGAATCAAAGAAAAAGTTATTGCAACTACAAAGTGATTCATATTTCTTGTACTTTCAGTACAGTTTGTGGGAATCATTCCCACCTGTTGTTCCACATTACCGGTATATAACATTACCTTTATGTATCATACAGTCAGATTTCACTTTATAGTTGCCCTCCCCCTCCCCAGGTGGCTTTAGGTAATTCGATAAGGAGCAGCGAAGTAAGGTTGATTGACATGTTCAAAAGGTAAAGTACATTGTAGCTGAGAAAATTTGACAAGTATGTATATGCAGGTTGCTGTGTATTACCATATCTACAAGTATAATGAGCAATGTATTGCAAGCAGCATAGACCCAGATCTGCATAGACCTAGATCTGCTTGGGCCCAGCATAGACATAGACTTACCTGGACCCAGCATAGACCCAGATCTGCCTAGACCCTGCATAAACCAGGATTTACATATACACAGATCTGCATAGACCCAGCATAGCACCAGATTTACATAGATCCAACATAGACACAGTGTAGACCCAGATCAGCATAGACCCAGATCAACATAAACCCAGATCAGCAGAGACCCAGATCTGCATAGACCCAGCATAGCACCAGATTTACAAAGATTTAGCATAAACACAGTGTAGACCCAGATCAGCATAGACACATCTGCATAGATCCAGATCAGCATAGATACATCTGCATAGACCCAGATCTACAGAGACATAGCATAAACCCAGATCTACATAGACCTAGCATAGGTCGAAAACTGGACCCAGCAAAGATCCATATCTACATACACCCAGATCTGCATAGACCCAGTGTAGACCCAGATTAGTATGGACACAGATCTGCACTGTTCCAGATGTACATTGACACAGTATGAACCCAGATCTATATAGACCTAACATAGACCCAGATCTACCAAGACCTAGCATAGACCCAGATCTGCCTGGACCCAGCATAGACCAAGATCTACAGAGACCAAGCATAGACAAAGATGTGCATAGTCCCAGCATAGACCCAAATTGACCTTTGAATAATGTGCCAGCAGATCATGAGCTATACTGTTCATTATGTTCTGCATATGATTCTGCAGTGGTTGGGGTATATGAGACCACTTACTTAATAAGATTCTAGCTCAGGTCTGGACCTTTTAGTTTAGTATTATGTGCACCTGACTGCAGGACAGACGGATGGGTTTTGATTCCCAACAATTTGATTATGTATCCCATTCTGTTATTATTTTGGCTTGCCCAAGTCTCAGCAGCAGGATGGCCCAGTTGAGAATGGATTTCAACTGCTCTTAGAGGCAAATCTGGATGACATTTGAGGATGAATGTTAAAGTAAGGGATGCCAGTGGTATAGTGGTTGGTGAGAGCCTACATAGTTGGCAGCTGAAGGGGTCCAGATCTTTAGTGGTATGTGTGCCTAACTGAGAGACAGATGAACCAGCTTTGATTCCTGATGGCAATAGCTTGATTTTGCATCCCCAATAGAAGATTCAAAGAAATACACAATATCTGGATCTATGCTGTTTGTACTTACGTGTGACAGGCTATACATGAATAAATACAATAATGTTTACTGGACTCACCTGTTGGTAGTTGAAACTTGAAATGTTCGATCTCTTGTTTAATTTTTGTTACTGCCGGAACCAAACTGATCAAGTCTCTTACGTCTGCTCCCAGGTTTCTTATACGTTTGGAGGTATTTCTCGACTCTGCATGAACTTTGTACAAGCCTTGGTCTAGTTTTTTCACCATCCCATTGAGTAACAGAATTGTCTGAGCATTTCGTCTAATATCTGTTTGATGCTGCTGGATTTGTAAATCCTGCTCTCTGTCACGACTAGCTTTTTGACACTCAAACAATGTTTTGTTTAAAACTTTTACCTCCAAATTCCCGAGCCTATTTTCATTATGTATCACCTGAAGCACTATGTCATCAAGACGAGATAAAATCGTTGCAATATCCCTTTGACCATGACGTATACGATCTGTATGAGAATTCAGTGGATGGTGCTTTTCATGTTCTTGAAACTGCTCTTTTAGGTCCTCCACGGAGTTGTTCAATTTTATCACAAACATTCGTAGAATATTGAACTGTTGGTCACCAAGTGTCTCTAAGTTGGATAACTTCCATTGTTGGTCCGCAATTCGATTTGAATTTTTGACTATCATGCTTGTTATCTTCATAATCTGATCCTGATTATTAAGAGTGGAATTGATAATATCACTACTTGCCATTCTCCACTGATCAAGAGTTAGGACGTTTTGAGTAAAATTTAATAAAGATTGTTGAAGGTTACTCAGGAAACTTCCTAACTGAATTGAAGATACTCGTATACTAACTTGCTCGACATTATCACTTAAATTGGAATACTTTTCTTGTAGTAAAGAAATGATTTGGTCCCGTTTATTAATCTCAGATAAAAAATACTGCAATAGGTCACGTGTCCTCATCCCTGATTGGTCAGTTGATCCACTTCCATAGTGACCACCACTTGTGTCTGGAGATGAAACTGTGTCTCCACTACCAGTTTCAGCATTGTTTTTTCCCTGTTGCCATGGTGATGACCCAAAGAGGTCAATCTCATCCCCTGAGCCAAAGTCTGTTAAAAATGGGATATTATAAATCCCTGAGGTAGATAAAGGTGTTTTTGCTGCCTTGTTAATATCAGAAGGTAAAATTGAACTTTGACCTGAGGTTTGATTGGTTGCCAGGCATGTGCAGTTTCTCTTCAGTTGTTCAATATCTTTCAAATTTTCACTGGTGATGTTTTTTAGTTCTGCTTGTGTAAATAGAAAATCAGTAATATTTTGATTAATATCAGAGATATTTTGATTGATTTCTTCTACTGTTTCATCTATTATTTCAATATATAATTCAATTTTGTTAATTTTCTTATCTACTTGATGCATCCGTTTCCCAGCTCTTTCCTTATATTCCACAAACGTTGCATGCTCTTTCAAAGCTATCTTTTGTTCATAATTTATGCGCTCGATTTCAAGTTTCACATTTTTGGTCTCATCTTCCAGAGTTTTAATTCTGTCTCGATTTTCAGAAATATGCTGTTTCATCTGAACCGTCTCAGCAAATCCGAGCATGGCATCCTCATGAAACTCATGGACCAACTTTTGTAGCTGTAAGATTTTCTCCCTGAAAAAATAGCAATAAAATTAAACTTAAGAAACTTGAGAAGTCGGACAGAAGATCCAAAATCTGCAATATATTATCAGCATATTTCTATGAAACCTTGCTTTGTAGACACAATATAATTTGATTTTACAAATTCTATTTTTTACACGCCCCTATCTCTTTACATCCATTTATGCACAAATAATTTGTATACACTTCTTAGGGGGGAAATGATACACCTGTGTTGCGTATTGATACGATTCATGATACAGAGGCTACGATACGATACATTATCGATTCTCAGTTTAAAGAATAAAAAGGCAAATGACTAATAATTATTCATGACTGCTGAAGATTAAAGAAAATTATATAGGGTAGAGATCGTTTTTGTATCGATTCTTCACCTCTTGTATCGATACGTGTATCGATATGGCAAAAGTATCGATGCATCAATATATCGATGAATCATTTCACCCCTAACACTTGTCTCATATCAAATATGGTTTGATTTGACAAATTCTATGTTTGATACCCCTTTCCCACAATATCTCACGGGAAAATCATATGGTTATCACGTGTCATATTTATGTTTTCATCGAGCTCGAATATTTTTTTTCTGATAAAAATATCTTTAGTGTCAGATAGGTTTATATAATGTATACAGTAAATTAAACCTCTTGAATACGACCTTGACCCTCAGTGAGTGGAACCATAAAGCATCTTTAACAACTCATCATTAGGTTAGTACAAAACACAACTCGTCATTAGGTTAGTATGTGCCACAGTTTTCACAGCATTCATTTTGATGCCTATATCATCTGCATGAGGTTCAATCATTGTGGTGAGAACTGCCAAAAACTGGAACTTTATCTCAAATGATCCAAGATAAAAATTATGTATCGGTGTAGCTGTTGATTTTGTCATATTTTTAAGTCAGACTTATTCTGCACCCATTTAAATCCAGCTTATGAACGACCAAAATTGCTTAAAAAATAACCAGAATTCTGTATTTTGGCCCGGTCGAAATTCTGACCAAAAAAAATTTTCTACAGCTTCACTTGAATGGAGATTTAGTACCTTAATTTGCCTAAATTTCTCTGGACAGAATTTGAAGAAAATCTAACTGGCTAAACTTTTTTAATTTCATCAAAAAAGTTTGGTACACATTGCTGAAATTTTGGTGTTTATATTGACAAACCTGACAACCCCTAGAGAGGTATAAGCAAAATCTAAGTGACAAAAAACATAATCTGGATATAAAATGTGAAATCTTATATTATGTCATAATTATAATAAACTGCATGAAAATGTACATTTATTTTTGCTACCAACATGGATCTGCAGCTGGTTAAAGTTCTTGTCACAAATGAGCAAAATCCATAAGGATTTTTAAGTACCAGAATACAAACACAAAAATACTGATAAATTATATATACAGCACACTTTAACTAGTCTACATGTCTAACTTTCCACTGAGTGATCATAAAGTCAACTCCACATATCCTGCAATGAGCATGGCGATGTGCTAAACTTGAGTGCTGTATAATATATCACTTGCATGTTCTTTTTCATTAATTTCTAAAGCACTGTTGATTTGTCCTTTTTCTGTTCCAACATAATTTAATTTGTACAAAGATCCCTCTCTAACATTTTTCTCAGTCATTTCATTCATAAGTCACATCAACAAAGCCTGCTTCACTTAATGTCCTGCACCATTATTTATAGTATAGACAGGTCATCTACCCAATTCATTTCATTAATATAATGAATCTGCAAGGCTTGTTTTCAAGTTGAAGAAATCAGTCTGTTTTCTTGGATATTTGTCATATACATCTGCTATAAATATAACATACTGTTAGTGTTAGGAAAGAACATCAAGGTCTATGATGGACAAGTGTTAGGATAGTACATCAAGGTCTATGATGGACAAGTGTTAGGAAAGTACATCAAGATCTATGATGGACAAGTGTTAGGAAAGTACATCAAGGTCTGTGATGGACAAGTGTTAGGAAAGTACATCAAGGTCTATGATGGACAAGTGTTAGGAAACTACATCAAGGTCTGTGATGGACAAGTGTTAGGAAAGTACATCAAGGTATATGATGGACAAGTGTACTCTTATGCTTCTGTTATGCAGAAACCTTCTTTTCTAGGATATTCTCAAATTTATATGATGTGTGGGATGGAAGAGATGATAATAAAAATGACAAGCACAACTTTGTATTGTTTCATTTATTTATTTTTTAATGTACATGTACTAAGTAAGCGTAATCCATATACATGTACAAGTGGATGTAAGACGTAATTCAGTGAAAAACCATAATGATTACACCAAAAGCGTAATGGTTGGCAGGTTGCACAGGGCACATAGTTTTATGTTCGGACCCTGCAGTAATTGTACTGAGGTGGACACCCACAGCATCTGGTACATACTAAATGCTTAAGACTGATTCCTGCCAACATAAGCATTCCTGGATTGTTATTTAAATAACAAATGAACCCATAGGTCAAATGTCAGAACTCACTTTTTCTTAGAAATTTAAGCTAGTGCAAAATATGAAACATTGTAGTGCAACCTTACCAAGAATTGTGTGATGCAATCCTGTGATTAAGGAAAAGAAACCAAGAATAATTGATGAACAGAAAGATGGAGGGCCTGCCTGATGAATGGACAGATGAAATGTGAGATGAGAATTTCACAATTTATGCTAGACAGAAAAATGTTATGATAACTAATAGTATGTTTATGAAACATGTTATATCTTTGCATTTATCAATTTCCCATTAAAAGTTGTCTTGCAAAAGTTTTGACTTTTTATAGCTTGGTCATCTGTTTGTCTGGATCTCAATTACAGTACTTGTAAAGCTTGAAAATTTTGATTTTTAGCTCTGCCAAAGAGCTAATCGGATGGTCTGTTTTCCATGTTTGACATTCCATTAGCACAAGTTTGTTATAGCTGTCCTTCCCAAACTACTTGGCAGATTGCCATGAAACTATACACACACATTCATCGTGAATCTAGTTGATCCGAAATTAAAAAAGTGCTGCTTGGATATCCAATATGGCCCCCACAATGTCCATTTTGAAATCTTGGTATGGCTACTTCTCTATATCAACATGAAGCTTTTAGTGAAAGACTTGTGATGTCTATTTGGTCTAGAATGAAAATGGTGCCAATCTGACAACAAGTATGGCTACCATGGCAACCATCTTTAAAATCTTGTTATTACTGTTCCTCCCAAATGGAAAGCCATATCGACATGGGTTATATTCACCAGAAGTCTTCTTAAGAAGTCTAATTGGTCCTAAATAAAAATGGTGCTGATCTGACTTCCATCTTGAAAGTCTTGTTACTGCTACTTCTTCTTGATAGACAGTCATATCAACATGGGGTTGTTACCAAAAGACTTATTATTATGGTTAGTTTATCTTAAATGAAAATGATGCCAATCTGATGTCCAATATGGCCACCATGGCAGCCATCTTGAAAATGTTGTTGCTACTCCTTCTGAATGGATGGTCATATCTACACTGAGTTTTCAATAGATTACTTCTTGTGACATCTAGATGGTCCTAAATGAAAATGGTGCTGATCTGACATACAGTATGGGCACCACATCGCTCATCAACCATCTTGACAATCTTTTTATTGCTTAAGAATATCAGAGATGATTTCAACACTCAGTAGAAAATAAAACACAACAAGAAATGGACTTATCATGGATTCCTGGAGATTATATTTGGTCAGCAGGGCATCAGTCCATTTTAAGGATGCTTTTTTTCTTTAACTAAAAGCAAGCCCCATTGATGGGTTATATTACAGGACCAGACCACAGATTCATTTTCTGTAGACATCAATTTTATGTTTCAGAAGAAAAAATCAGTTGTGCACTGTATCTGGAACATTTTCCAATGTTTCTCCACTTTGAGACTGGTACCCAGTTCTTTTAACAATTAGTGGGCTAGCACTGAGATCTTACAGAGCTTTCTTAATAGAATGTTAACGATTTCACTGTTCTCTGTTTTATGGCCTGAGAAACTTACTTTGCATAACATAGCTTCTGTTCATGGTTAAAAGGTTCCACCAGGGGACGATGCCTACATGTCAGAACTGTAAAATATACAAATTATATAGACTGGTCTTGTAGTTTCTCTTGTTTTTGTGTAAACCATTATAGAGTCCAAGAAAATTTGGTCCAAATTTCATTGGGATTAATGTAGAAAAAAGCTTGTACTAATTAACTATTGTAGCTATTGCACAGAATGGCAGTAACTTTGAGATTACAAGTGGATATCTTTATACAGGTGTTGTATGTTGTGAAACTTATAAACTAATTTGAATCATTCTGTTTTGCAAGTGAGACTTTTATTATTTAATGACTTGTATACAATTTGTATGAAGTTGGCTTTAGTGGAAGGTCCTCTATTCTATATATATCACAAGATGAAATGAACTGACTTTTTTATTTTAATAAATCACAGCTGCCATTACTTAAAAGTGTTACACACTCCTTACAGATGAATTTGCCTCTTACAATACCCAAGTTTAATATCTAAAATATGTAACAGTTTTATGAAATGCCATAATATTGACATCTGTTAAAAAATACTTTTACATTCATCTTACTGGTTGTCAGCTGCAAGTTTCTTTACCATAAAGCCTCAATTAGATCTCAGTTTCTTTCCACTCCAACCACCCCAGAAATAAGACCACAGCCCAACTACAATCACTTTTTCACAGCCCCAAGTGTTTTATTTTAATTTATAATATGTAATTGAATCTTCCCAATTGCATCCAACCCTCACTTCAGAATTATGTATGCTGCTCCATCCTGACTCTTTCAATTCAGAATTGCAACTGCAATTTACAGACCCGATCGCCAGTAGCACTTACCATATTACAGGCATAGAGCTGTTATGCAAACAGCATGAATGAATTAAGTAACTTGTGTGCAGTGGTCCATTAATATGTAGTCGATCACTCATTATGTAGTGTCATTTTTCATCAATGACAAACCAATTAAAGCTAATTGGAATAGCTGTAGGTGAGTTCGGGATTTGTGGGATTGATTAATCATAGAAAATGTATATCCTAAAAAGTCCATATACCAGCAGAATTACAGACCTCATGAATTCTCACTTGAGTTGAAAGTAAATCTCTGTTCTTCCAGTATATTTATTTACATTTTGTGTATTCTTTTTTTCTTTCTGTCCCATTTTTGGCACATTCCCTTCTGTACATTTATGTGTAGAAATGAATAATAATAGACATTAAGGGTCCATAATGGTACATCATGCTGCATTAACAAGCTGAATTAAGACCACCCCCAAATTAAGACCACTTTTCCTTCTTGACTGCATGATCTCTATCTCGATCTTGATCTCTCTCTCACACACACACACAAATAGTAATCAGTCATTATTATGTCTTCATTCAAAGTTTTGACCACTTTTCCTTCTTGACTGCATGATCTCTCTCTCTCTCTCTCTCTCTCTCTCTCTCTCTCTCTCTCTCTCTCTCTCACACACACACACACACACACACACAAATAGTAATCAGTCATTATTATGTCTTCATTCAAAGTTTTGACCACTTTTCCTTCTTGACTGCATGATCTCTCTCTCTCTCTCTCTCTCTCACACACACACACACACACACACACACACACAAATAGTAATCAGTCATTATTATGTCTTCATTCAAAGTTTTGACCACTTTTCCTTCTTGACTGCATGATCTCTCTCTCTCTCTCTCTCTCTCTCTCTCTCTCACACACACACACACACACACACACAAAAAGTAATCAGTCATTATTATGTCTTCATTCAAAGTTTTGACCACTTTTCCTTCTTGACTGCATGATCTCTCTCTCTCTCTCTCTCTCTCTCTCTCTCTCTCTCTCACACACACACACACACACACACACACACACACACAAAAAGTAATCAGTCATTATTATGTCTTCATTCAAAGTTTTGGATTAGATACATATTGAATTCATAACACAAAAAAATGAATGTAGTTAAAATTGATGAAACTTTTGGACTTGTTAAAAAAAAAATGCTGTGATTTACATGGTAAATCATAGTTCATCTGGCCATGAAGAATGGGATGAAAGGTTCAAAAATTTTCCCATTCTTTTCAGCCAGATCCTTGTAACTGCAAATGTCGGGTTTGTTTAGAAATCTGGAAAAGTTTATTGTATTTTTTCTTCAAGGTTTTCATTTAACCAAAAATCTTTGTTTGGTCTTTTATCATCATGAAGGAGATGTGCTACTCTCTGGTTAAAATACCATATATACACACTTATAAGTCAAGTCCAACCTCAAACTGCACAGATCAGATCTGCCATTGCATTATGCACTGGCAGATCTGGGTATGTGCAGTTTGTTAGGAGTAATTAGTAAAACAAAGAACATAGACCCTAATCTTCCGGTGCATTATCTGATGGCAGATCAGGATCTATGTTCTTTGCATTTGGACTCAACTTACAAGCAAGTATATATGGTAGGTGGAAGACACATTTGTTTAAAAAAAATGTCATCAAATTTAGGGAGATTACAAAAGGTGGAAGACACATTTGTTTAAAAAAATGTCATCAAATTTAGGGAGATTACAAAAGGTGGAAGACACATTTGTTTAAAAAAATGTCATCAAATTTAGGGAGATTACAAAAGGTGGAAGACACATTTGTTTAAAAAATGTCATCAAATTTAGGGAGATTACAAAAGATGCTAATAAAGCGTTATTTTCTCACACAAAAAAGGCTAAGATGCAGGAATATTTACAAGTAGTCAGTCATTTTAAAAATTCTGTCCAACATATAGGTCACAGACTGTGTATTATCTTTGCTAAAGTTTAGTAATTCTAATGTGCTGCTTGTACTGTAAACACAAATTTTAGTTAGCACACTATTTTGGCAAATTTTGTGAGGAAACTATTTTGCGAACAATATATTTCTCCCCAAAAGGATTAAAGTATTAAGGATCATACAATTACTTAATCAATTTTGAAGTGGCTAACATGCGTAATTGACTGTATTCACATACATTTTGCTGCAGCTAAAATGCTGAATTGACTGTATTCACATACATTTTGATGCGGCTAAAATGCTGAATTGACTGTATTCACATACAATTTGATGTGGCTAACATGCTGAACTGACGGTATTCACATACATTTTGATGTGGCTAAAATGCTGAATTGACTGTATTCACATAAACTTTGATGTGGCTAACATGCTGAATTGACTGTATTCACATAAACTTTGATGTGGCTAACATGCTGAATTGACTGTATTCACATAAACTTTGATGTGGCTAACATGCTCAATTGACTGTATTCACATAAACTTTGATGTGGCTAACATGCTGAACTGACTGTATTAACATACAATTTGATGTGGCTAACATGCTGAACTGACTGTATTCACATACACTTTGATGTGGCTAACATGCTGAACTGACTGTATTAACATACAATTTGATGTGGCTAACATGCTGAACTGACTGTATTCACATACAATTTGATGTGGCTAACATGCTGAACTGACTGTATTCACATACAATTTGATGTGGCTAACATGCTGAACTGACTGTATTAACATACAATTTGATGTGGCTAACATGCTGAACTGACTGTATTCACATACAATTTGATGTGGCTAACATGCTGAACTGACTGTATTCACATACAATTTGATGTGGCTAACATGCTGAACTGACTGTATTCACATACAATTTGATGTGGCTAACATGCTGAACTGACTGTATTAACATACAATTTGATGTGGCTAACATGCTGAACTGACTGTATTAACATACAATTTGATGTGGCTAACATGCTGAACTGACTGTATTCACATACACTTTGATGTGGCTAACATGCTGAACTGACTTCATATATAATTTGATGTGGCTAACATGCTGAATTGACTGTATTCACATAAACTTTGATGTGGCTAACATGCTGATCTGACTGTATTAACATACAATTTGATGCTGCTAACATGCTGAATTGACTGTATTCACATAAACTTTGATGTGGCTAACATGCTGAATTGACTTCTAACATAAATTTGGATGTGGCTAATGTGCTGAATTGACTGTATTCACATAAAATTTGATGTGGCTAACATGGTGAACTGACTGTATTCACATAAAATTTGATGTGGCAAAAATGATGAATTGACTGTATTCACATAAATTTTGATGTGGCAAAAATGATGAACTGACTGTATTCACATAAAATTTGATGTGGCTAATGTGCTGAACTGACTGTATTCACATAAAATTTGATGTGGCTAACATGTTAAACTTACTGTATTCACATAATATTTGATGTGGCTAACATGTTAAACTTACTGTATTCACATAATATTTGATGTGGCTAATTGACTGTATTCACATAAAATTTGATGTGATTAACATGCTGAATTGACTATTCACTAAAATTGTATGTGGCTAACATACTGAATTAACTGTATTCACTCAAATTTGATGTGTCTAACATACTGAATTGACTGTATTCATTAACATTGGTTTGGCTAACATACTGAATTGACTATTCATTAACATTTGGTGTGGCTAACATGCTGAATTGACTGTAATCACTAAAATTTGTAAAATGTTCAAATATTATGATTTGCAGTAGTTGACTGATGATGATCAATCTGCTTATTTCTAATTCCAGTCAACTGCTGACCACTCAGATTATGCACCACATGTGAATAATTGAGTAATCACCTAGGCAGCAATTGTGTGCCAGATATAAAGCCCTTCAGAATGGGAATAGACACCTAGGTAGTTTTCAGCAATATATAGCATGTACATACACAAAACTATATAATTTGTTCCAATTTGGGTATCGTGTTGGGTGTGGGTGGGTGTGTATGTGGGGGTGGGGGGATGAGTTTGATACGGTGTAGGGATATATTGAATTCATCAGGCCAAGACGTATTCATACAGCATATCAAACAAATTTTTTCCTCCAACTTGGAACAAAAGATAAATGTGGTTGGCTACAATATTCATTTACCTAGTGGTTCTTCACTATCTACTGGCACTTAACCAATCAGATGCTGCTATTTGAATGTTTTTATTCATTTGAAGTGGTGCCCCTTGAGTGTATGGGGATGTACATTATAGGCCTGATGCACTCTCCCACACTGCATAAAGAGGCGAATAATGGATGCAGAAAACTATTTATGTGTTTTGTTCCAACTCGGGGATGGGGTGGGGTGTGAGTGTGGGGGGAGAATGGGTTTGATACTGTGTAGGGATATATTTAGGCCATTGGCTATATTCATATAGCATATCAAACAAGTTCAATAAGTTCAATTTCTCCAACTTGGAAGAAAACACAAATGTGGCTTTATGTGTGTATGTGTGTGTGTATATATATATATATATATATATATATATATATATGTATATATACAGGGGTCACGCTACCAGGCGAAGTGGGTGACTAAGTTGCCAAACAAATGTAAACTTCGCCTTCATATATTAGGAAAGCGAAACGACTTCACCCTGTCATTTTGTTGTTTGTTTGTTTGTTTTTTTAGATCTACACGAGTGCCTGTAGTTTAAGGCTTTTGAGATGGTCCCTCAACCCAGCCAAGTAGTGTTAAGCCCCAGGCGAAATGGATGGCATGTTGCCTTAGCATGTGTTCATATCAATTGCACCGACAAAACAAACTCTTGCACATTCACAGGCATGTGTTTTAATAGCTGATTGACCATTTAACTCTTTCCCCCACAATATATCGATGCCCGAATTCCGCAAGTTATCATTTGTTGATGAAAACTTAATAACTTGTGTTTTGAAACTAAATCATCTATATGTAAATAGCAATTTGTGTTTTAAGATTAGAATCGGTGAAAGCGCTTTCTAAATATAACTTTTGAAGATTTTAATAGCCGTACTTGCATTATTTTCTTTATAAAATCAGTTTGAAACCATAAGTGAACCTGCTATGGGGTAATAATGGCTGACATCGCTGTGTCTTGGAAGTACGTCTTCATTAGACTGTCTGTTTTCGTAATTCATTGGACACATACGTTAAGGAAATTATACAGTTCGTAGAAGGCAAAGTGTAACTATTATGTGATAAAAGATTTAGCCTGAAAATAAAAAAAATTTGGTCAGAAACGTATGGCACAATTCTGTGTTGTCAGATTGATAAGCGCTGCAACTTAAGGTCAAGGTTGTTAGCTTACATCACACATATTTGTGCAAATACGAGAAAGAGTAAGAAATAAAAAAATATCCAACCAATACTTGACGTTATTATGAGCATGTAGACAAATATTAAAACCATAAATTTTCAATCCTATATTGGGATTGTTGCAATGATGCTAGAAAGTGAGTGGTGATGTGAAGAAAATCCCTGTTTCTAAAAATAGATGCATCTACTTTTAAAAACAATACCTAAAAATGACAGTCAAAAGATTTACATTTAAATCAGAAGCAACTCCCTCAAAATGCAGTTGTAAAGATGAGATTACTTATCAGTGACCACTGGTTTGAATGGATGAACACTATGATCTTGAAGACACATTTATATGTGCTCTCATGTGATTGTTGTAACCTAATACAGTTGTTGTTTCAAACTAATTTGGAAATATTTTCAAGTGACATTTTCTAGAGAAGCAACTGGCAAAAAATAAAAAAAATTCTTTAGCTGGCAGTTGCTTAAGTATTTTTACCTATTTGTAATTACAATACAGTAATCTAGGTACTCCTGTCAGTTAAAATTAATTACAATGTGTAGTTTCTGCTATGCTTTTTTTAAAGTCATATGCCAAAATATATTGCATATTTCTCTCCATCTAAACATACACACTTTTAAGTATGAATACACTGCATATAAGTATAATACATTCATACACTTACAACATGTGTTTATAATATGCATACAACATAGAAAAGTTTCTACTTGAAGATGAAATATTGCTTAAAACTAATGTTAAATGCAAATATGCATAATGAGAAATACAGGACACAATTCAAATAAGAGAACTATAGCACATACACATACACACACTTACTTATATTTATATATATATATTGCATTTTTTGCATTGCTGCCACTTATCCCTTTTCTGCTCTCACTTCTCCCTATTCAGTCCAAAAGGAGAAGTCACTTCTACCTAAATTTCAAGCCTAGCTTGACTCCTGTATATATATATATCATTAACTAGACTTTACATATTTATCTAGCTGTATAGTGTAAATGGAATATAAAGCAAATCGTAATTTGTAAACATTTGATTCAGTGCTTCAAAAAATATCGATGTGCAGGCATTGGTGAAAACATCAGATAGTTCTTGTCTATTTTTGTAATATGGAAATATGGATCAATTATCCAATCAACCATGTAAATTATATGGACATGTAATACACATTTTTGTTATATACTCATTTAATCATACATGGTTGATCTGGCATTTGATACAGATGTTTGATCCATATTTCCATATCACACACCCAGACCAGAACTATCTAGGTACATATTTTTGCTAACGTCCAAGTGTCAATATTCTTAGATGCACCAAATTGAACTTTTTAAAATCCCAATTCTTTTTGAATTTCATTCACACTGTAATGCTAAAAAAAATATTCAGAAAGTGTGAAAGAGTGGGTATGCAATAAATACAAACCACATTCATGTTTTGTTCTGAGTTTGAGGGAAAAATTCATTTGATATGGCCTCGATGTATCCCAGTGCCATATCAAATTTGTTCTTTCCGCCGACTCCAAACAAAACATGTATGTAGATTGTGTGTATCATTATAACTTGGTCATATTTCTCAATTCAGTTTATACTTAATAGGGCTGTTGAAACATTTGCAAAAAGAAATTCAAGAAAAATGTCTGCCTCAAAGAAGTTGATATGCTGACTTGCTTGAGGAGATTTGTAAAAAAGTCAGGCAAATAGATGACAAGATTTGTCCATAGGTCAGGTAAATTGATGACTGAATTTGTCAATAGGTGAGGTAAATTGGTGACTATTATGCCATTTACTTTACATTAGAAGGCCTGCTATCTTTCTTTAGACAGGATACCAGTCACATTAGATAGACTGCTTTCATTGTGGATTGCAATTTATTGTCTAGGAAATTTGGAGAATTGAAGAATCCGCAAATTATAACCAAGAAAACTGGTCAATTTCTTCCTACCCCCACCCCTTGATGTATAGATTGAGAAATAGAATCAAGTACCAATCAACAAAATTGTGTACCCGATAAAACAATAATTCTACAGATGTTTATGTATAATCAGAGAGAGAGAGAGAGTGAGAGAGAAATAATCTATTAAGTTTCATGATGCTTAGAAACAAAAAAACTAATTGGTTAATGAAACAGATGAACATTGTGTACTTTCTTAATAGCAATCTACCATTGAAACTATTTCAGGCAATATATCAGACAAAAACCAGAATACATACAATAACAATTACGTTTGCTGGGTTAAGTGATTGTCATAGAAGTGTGAGAAAAAAAACTTGTGCTGCTGTTTTTGCTTTGCCCTGTATCTAAATAGAATGTGCTGCTGTAGTATAGAAAGCGTATGGTAGAGCCCACAGTGTCTAGAGAAAAAAATCTATAGCTGTTGTGAAATAATCTTGAAGTATTTTATACTACTGACATATCATTGTAGTGGTAGATTACACATTTTTTAAATGGCTGTTCGTCTTAAGATTGGCTGGAGTAAGAACTGGTATACAAAACCACTTTTTACTTTTTATTACAGTAGAAATTGTTTTGAGAGACCACCCCTTCTGCCAACAAAGTGTGGTCTCTCAAGACAGGTGGTCTCTCTTTGGATGTAATTTCTGTATAAAACAGATTAGTTACTGCATTGAGTACATGTATCTGATCTCTCAAGATGGGTGGTCTTTCATAGGAGGGTCTTTCAAGACAGGTTTTAATATATATTATAAACCTAGTGTGCAAAGAGCTGTATACTGTTGTTTTTACATTAGATCTTTTGACTCGTCTGTTTCCTTTTTGTCCTCCAGGACCGGAAATAGAATTTTATCAAATCCCATTTTAATACCAAGTCTGCCTTAATAAATCTGTTTCTGATTTACACCCCTAAGATTTGTTCAGTTATGCAAACAATTTTGCCCTGCTTATTTAGGGGATCTAGGGCAGCTTTTTGTTATTTATTCTTAAACAAGCCAGAGTTAAAACACCATATTTCCTCTCATAAATATTGACTGACTGCACTATTCCGGCAAAATTTTTTAAAGGCATTGTTCAAATCTGCGAAAATTGTTGCAATGTATCTTATTATATTTCTTATATTCTTAAAAGTTCCTGTATTTGAGATTATTATAGTCAATGGGTTTATAATTCTGTACTATAACTTAAAATGTACAAATACCGTATATACTCATGTAAAAACTGATAAAAACTGCAAACTGCATAGACCCAGATCTGCCATCGCATAATGCACCGGCAGATCAGGGTCTATGCAGTTTGTAAGGACTAATCAGTAGAACAAACAACATAGACCCTGATCTGCTGGCGCATTATGTGACGGCAGATCAGGGTCTATGTTGTTTGCATTTGGACCTAGATTATACGCGATTATATACGGTAATAAACACATTAAACTTCAAGTATACAAACACAGTATATAGTGTACAACAAGCCCATTAAAGCTGAACATGCCAAGTGGTAACATGCGTAATTGCACTTTTGTGGTCCCAGGATTTGATTCCTGGGCTTTGTTTTTGGTGGTGATCTGATCGGAAACTTTTTCACTTTGATAATTGGTATGCATTTTTATAACATTGTATGTGATCATGTAACTTTGTTGGCCCAACCAAAGTGAACACAATTTTTAACCTTGTTTCAACAGAGTGGCAAGATGGCAGACACTGGGAACCACAATATCTTCATGTAGTTTATGTACTGTAAAGAGATGGCCTGCAGGAAGTTACCATCTTTGTTCTTGTGCTACCCATTTTTGCACATGAAGACCATGTTTCTGTTTGACTGATTCTCAGTTCTTGCTTTTGGTCTCAAAACACACTTGTTGTGCAAGTAAATAGTCTTGAAAATACAGTATTTAATAGTTAGTGAGTTTCCTCACAGTTTTCTACTGGTTTTCCAGTTTACTCCTTGTCAAAAGACCACCTAATCAATAACTGTCTCAGTGCAAAAAAATAGGCAAGATATAGTGATAACATTTCTGAAGTCATTCTTATTGGTGATTCAATGTCAACTTTTTCCATGTATCTCAGTTTTTCAGATACTGTTATATGTATAGAAATGAAACTTAATGGGTGTATTCATCTTCGAGGGTAGTAACTCACCACAGGCAAAAGTAGGTCACATTGACCAAAATAGGTCACAGTGACCTACTTTTCTTGCTCAAGTGCATTTTTCATATGCCTGCCATGAGGTGCACTGCATTATGTTACGACATTGATCCGATTGTCCATGCATCATCTGTTCGCTAATTCGTTTTTGCACAAACATTCAAGTTCTCCACCATCTGTCATTACCAAACTTTGAAAATAGCTTGCGTTTGGGGTAAGGAAGATGTCTATCAGTTTTGGGGTGAAAAGGTGAAATGTTAAGGTCACTGACTAAAAGGAGAAAACTTGTTTCTGCACTAAAACATTAGTTCCATATTTTAGTCCTTGACAAAACTTTGTGGATGACTTGCACTTAAGGTAAGGAAAAAACCTATTGATTTGGGGTTAAAAGGTCAAAGGTCGAACTCATTAAGACAAACGATGCTCTACTAGTGTCTTCGGAGAGCACTATTAAACACGAGGCGGGTGTATCATGTGCTGTTAACAGTATGCTTAGTTAGACTGTGCCACAGCAGAGCAGGTGCGAAATAGTATACTGCTGAGTTCTTATTTTATCATTGAAGTCAACCCAGTGACAAAGCAGTTAGAAGCAGGGTCTACCATATATACTCGTGTATAAGCTGATACCAACTGCAAACTGCATAGACCCAGATCTGCAGTTACATAATGTGCCGGCAGATCTGAGTCTATGCAGTTTGTAAAGACTAATCAGTAGAACAAACAACATAGACCCTGATCTGCTGGCGTATTATGCGATGGCAGATCAGGGTCTATGTTGTTTGCATTTGGACTCGGTTTAAATGCAAGTATATATGGTACTCGACAGTGGATAAGGTCCGAGTAAACCAAATGTTTCCACCTACTGAGAAACAAGGCTTAATGAGCCATGTAGTACAGTTGTAGATACCATTGTCTGTGACATTTAGAATATGTGCTTTATGTTGTAAGAACTTTTTGTACAATATACAGTACTCCCTCATTATAACACTGTTCATGTTAGACATAGAGTACTCCACCTTATAGTGAGACCACCTTATAATGAAGTACATGATAGATATAATTTTACAACCATTTAATGAAATGAGATCAATGGCCATACTTGCCTTATGACAGGAACTGTGCTTTAATGATGGACCTTATAACAAAAACTGTGTTATAATGAAGAACCTTGTATCAAGGGGGTGTTGTACTCAGATAAATGTGAAACTCTGTGCTAGATTCAAAAGACAGAAACCAATAACTCAGTACTGGGCTGTATTCAGGACTCCCAGTCACAAGGTCCCTGGCTTCTCATTGACCTCAACATTGTATTACCAAATTCATGAGATGTCATCATCATTGATGATTCGTATTTGGAATGAAGGGTCATAATCTTATTCCAGTCACAAATCAGTTTTAATCACCACAAGGTTGACTAAAAAATCTAAAGTTACTAGGCAGGAACAGTAGGGCAATGAAGGGCAAATAAAAAACAAAGCAAACAGTCTAAAATCTCAGGAAAACTAAGCTTTTTCTTCTCACTGGAATATAAAATAGAAATCCCAAAAGGGAATAGGTTATAATGATTTATGTTAAATTCACTCATATAGATGAACATAAATGTGGGTAGAGGTGATTGTTAAAGGCTATTTGTGTTAAGCATGGAGTAACAGACTGAAAAATGAACTTAGGAATTTAGTAGGTATTATAGATGTGTCACATTATGAAAATATAATTGCAGTATCCTCAGTTCATCCAGGATTTTAACATAGGGGCTAGAACCCACATTTCCAGTAGGTGAAAACATTGGATTTACTTGGCTTTGATGGATTCTCCTGCCTTAAAATTCTCCCATGGTGCAGTGGAACTTTACAAAATATGAAATTGATGGGACCCAAAATGTTGGCCACTTCATTGAGGTGGCCAGTATAAAGAGGTGTTTTTTTAAGATTAGAATGGCCTTACTGGGTCCAAATCATTTGACCAGACTGCAGAGGAATCCAGGTTACAGAGAGGGTGTCTAGGGATTTTCAAAAATTATTATGAACCTTTTGGAAAGAAATGGTCAAAGCCAAGGACATAAGGCCAAACAAAATATATGTGTTTCCAGTCACATTGTTAAAATGATTTGTGCATCCAATTGAGCCAATTTTGCCCTGTACTTTGAACCGCATGAAATATTATTTGATTTATATATAATGTTTAAAAAAAATAAAAAATACCTACCTGCCTACCTTAATTTTATAACCAGTCCAATAGGAAACACATTTTTTTTTTTTTTTGCCTAATGGGATAAAAACCAAGTCAATCACGTCTTCAGATGACTTAGTTTGGTTTAGTGTTCTATGGCACAGTATGTAGTGCCCAGGCAATTGGAGTAAAGTGCCTTGCCCAAAGACACACCATGGTAGCCAACCCTGGCTGATCAATTGGTACAGTTCTAACCTACATCCTTTTTGGTAATGAGTTATGGCAGGCTAACCACTGAACCAATGCAGCTTCTGCCTCCATTATTTGCCACTTATGCAGTGTGGGAGAGTGCATCAGGCCTATAATGTACATCCCCATACACTCAAGGGGTACCTCTTCAAATGAACAAAAACATTCAAATAGCAGCATCTGATTGGTTAAGTGCCAGTAGATAGTGAAGAACCACTAGGTGGATGATCTGATTGGTTAAGTGCCAGTAGATAGTGAAGAACCACTAGGTGGATGATCTGATTGGTTAAGTGCCAGTAGATAGTGAAGAACCACTAGGTGGATGATCTGATTGGTTAAGTGCCAGTAGATAGTGAAGGACCACTAGCTGGATGAATATTGTAACCAACATCATCCCCCTCATTAATCAGTGGACAGTTAACTCTAGCTCTCTTTCTTCTAGACAGCAAAACATGCAATACTTCAAGTCATTTTATGGCTTGTAAGCCACCTGTTTTATTTGATTCAAGACAACTAAACTGATATAATTTGTCTTTTCTGACAGATGGAAGTTCTTTTCTGACAGATGGAAGTTCCTCAAGTTCGTAGTTGATGACCTTTTCTTATTTAGTTTTCTGTGCACAGAATCTTGAGGGACATAAAAGTGCACTTTCCTATGCAGAAATAATACTTTTTTGCAGGTTATGAAGGTACTTACTGTATATACTCGCGAATAATCTCATACAAACTGCAAACTGCATAGACCCAGATCTGCCGGTGCATTATGCACCAGCAGATCTGGGTCTATGCAGTTTGTAAGGACTAATCAGTAGAACAACAACATAAACCCTGATCTGTCAGCACATTATATGATGCATTTTTGTACTTAAAAATGAATTGAAAACTTGAATTGTTTTTTAAGTATATTATTGACACATCTGAAGAAAACAACTTAATAAAAAGTTTACAAAAATTGATAGAAAATTACTGTACCTATACATGCATGTATATACATAATTATGTATATGTAAGTACATGTATATGAAACCAATTAGTAAGGTTATGGTTTAGAGTTTGATTGATTCTGAAGTTGGGCAGTTTTTGGTTGTGTACTGATTTTCCCTAATTCCAAATTTTACAGTATGACACATCAACCAGTGTTATCTCCTGGTGAATTAAGGGGTGATAGATTGTGGTTAAAAATGGACAAGAGAATTAGGGTCTGAGGGTTATTAGGGACAAGAGGGCTGAGGTTACTGAATGCACTCATTAAATCACTTGTGTTGGTAAAATAGCTCAATTTTGCTCTGTTAAATAACTTGTACAGAGATAGTGGTTTTATGTTTTTCAGACTACACCATTAAAAAAATCCTGTAGCTCTTATCTTGTTTCGTGGATCCAAAGAGTTGTAGCTTGTGCCTTATGAGTAAATTACAGAGAGTTTCTCAGCTTTATTTTCTGTACATTGTACAACAGGTTCTTTCAACTTAAACCACATACTGTATATACTTGCGTATAAGCTCATACCAACTGCAAACTGCATAGACCCAGATCTACTGTCACATAATGCTCCGGCAGATCAGGGTCTATGTTGTTTGTTCTACTGATTAGTCCTTACAAACTGCATAGACTCAGATCTGCCGGCTCATTATGTGACAGCAGATCTGGGTCTATGCAGTTTGCAGTTGGTATTATACACAAGTAAAGACGGTAGTCTACAACTCTTCATGACTCCGGTGTAAAAATGTTGCCAGGAACAGGACTGGACACATTTTTAATAAAAAGTCAGCTTGCCCAGGGCTGATTGGAAAATTGAACTTGCCCAAGGGAGATTAGATCTTACCCAAAAATATGATAACATATATTGCAACAAAAGTATCAATATCAAGTAAAATAAAATATGGGGTGGTTTTTTTTTAAAGTTGTGTTATATTTATTCAGCAAATAAACAGCTTATTTTGTTTTCTTTTGATCTTTTTTCTCTTTCTCACATTAATTACTTATGGCAAAAATTACAGTTTTCTAAACAGATATATGTTATAATATAAATATATAGATGAGAAAAAAAGGAAGGGTTTGAATTGATATCTGTAGAGAATAGAATGCACAAATGGTTAAAAGAGCAAAAGCAGACAGGTAGCTAATAGACTCAGCTCTTCAACTACATCAACAATTATGAAAGCTTGACATGGAAATGAGAGTGGATTGTAATGATTTATTTATTTACACACCTGAACGAGTTCAGTAAACTTATTTTTATCCAGGTAATTATTTCCAAACAGTAAGTATGACGCTATTGATCTCCTGTAATTGCTATGTAAGTAATTCATGATAAATACCTCTCATGGATGATAGATGTTTTGGTACATCATTTGTGCTTTTAGAGAAATCGATGTGGCTGATCATTAGAAATGAGTGTCTTTAACAGTGTTGCACCTTGAGTGAGCCCAAGGGACATTCTCCCACCCCAGACTGATGGTGTCCCTCTAAATTGAAAAAATGTTAAAAATAGGAATGATTTTAATTGAATTAATGCCACACTCGAAAGAAGTAGAAACTTATTCTTACACTCTTCTATTCATATTTGGAATTCACTGCCAGATTCAATAAAATGTGAAAGAAACTATCCTATCTTCAGAAGTAAAATATAGGCTAAGACGACACAAGTGCCTGCCCATTTTTTCGTTGGTAACAGGAAATGATCTATTCTGCATACTAGAATTAGAAATAACGGTAGTGATGTTCATAATAATTTATATTCTAATCATTTGAGAGATAATCCATTGTGTGCTTGTGGTGATGATATAGAAAATGCATACCATTACATATTTTTTCTTGCAAATACTATATTGAACAGCATAGGAAATTGGTTCAAAATCTAAATCATCTGCATATACCAGCGACTGCAAATAATTTGTTATACGGATCATCTAATTTTACAGTGAACTTTAATATTTGCTTATTTGACTTGTTCAAAACATATATTAAAGATATGAAACTCTGTACATAATCAAGGAGTATACAAAAATTTGATTTCTCTACTCAATTCATTACTGCCATATTGATAAAGAAAGACAGGATGTTCTTAATTTTTAGCCACTGTATTCATTTTGGTGTACGTACTCTTGTCCGATTTCTGCCACGATCATTAATTTATTCATTTTTCTCTCTCTCTCTCTCATATCTGTTTTCCCTGAATCATGTATACTTACATAATTGTATGAAATCATATTAATTTAGTGCCACTATCCACATAAAATTCTTATCAAAGTTGGGATAACTTGTAGCCGACCTCATTTGTTAACATATAAGGCAATAAAATATGTTTAAACAATTCAACAAATCACAGAATTTTGATCATTACAGGTGGACAGAGATACATAAAATGTATTAGAATAGGCATTGCACTGCTTGTGAACACTCATGCATTCATATTTTTGCTTGATTTCAACTCAATTGGCTGTGGAGCTTCACCTTGACTAGGTCTTGGATGAATTTGATGATGAGTTGATTTTTAGCAGACCTGGCCATAAGGTCATATGAGCTTATGGAATGGCCCTGCATCCATCGTGCATTGTGAATTGTACATCATGCATCCATCCATCAACAATTGCTTATTACCTCTCTGAAATCCATATTTCTCATCCTATTTTAATCAGTCTTGGAATATGGGTTTATATCATCAGAATGTCAGATAAGTTCGAAAATGAGCAAGATTCATACATATTAATGAGGTGATCTTACATGTATATCAGATTGAATAACCTTGTTACCACTCTGGAGGCTTTATTTCAGATCCAGTTTGGATTCAACTCAAGATGTATGTTTTCATCATTAAGACCTCGGATGACTTCGATAATGAGTGAGATCCACATATACTAATGAGGTGATCTTGCATCTGATTGGCTGTGCTTGTTACATTTCTGGAAGCCACATTTCTGGTTTGATTTTGATCAAACTTGAAAATATGGGCTTATATAATTTAGCTTTTGGATGGATTTAATAATGACTAAGATCCATGTATATTAATGCCATAAGTTTGCATCTGATTGGCTGAGCTTGTGACCACTCAGGAGGTTGTATTTCTGATCTGATTTTGATCAAACTTGGAATGTATACTTATATCATCAAGATCTTAGACAATTTCAATAATGAGCAAGATAAATATATATTAATAAGCTGATCTTACATCTGATTAGCTGAGCTTATTTCTTCTCTAGAAGCCATAATTTGGATTTTTATCAAAATCGGAATAAGAACTGGTATCATCAAGATCTTGGACAATACAGAAAGTGAACAGGATCCATGCATATTATTGAGGTGATTTGCATTTGATTGGCTGAGCTTGTTGCCACTCTTGAAACCATATTTCTTTTATCTTAATTTTCATCAGACATCAAAATAGAGGTTCTATTAATGAGATACCTTGCATCTGATTGACTGAGCTTCTTACCTCTCCAGATCTGGAGAATATATTTTTCATCTAGTTTCAATAAAGCTTGGTAAATGATTTTATATCATCAAGATCTTGGATGACTTGGATTGTGAGCAAGAGACTGTGCATGTAAATTATGACATTATCTTTAAAATAATATATTTATGATATTGTAAATATGTAAAAGCAACATGATACAAAGTTTGGGAGATGGTTTTGTAGGTTGTTTTTACAGTACATAAACCTGCTTAGGGAAATTATCAACTGTTGAGTTATGCAAACCAGGCAAGTGATATCAGGCCTACTTGGGCCTCTTGTTACTATTTGCTACAGAGTTATTACCCTTGATCAACTTAAAATGAGCATCGCAGTGGCTTGTGAACAATCAAGCATTCACATTTTTATTTTATTCCAATGAAAGTTGCAGTGAAGCTTTAACACAGCAAGATCTTGATGAATTCTGGAGATGACCAGATTTTAATCTTACATCATGATGGCCCTGAAAAACACTCTAACATTCACGTTTTATGTTTGATTTGAATCAAATTAGCTGTGTAGCTTAATATTAACAAGGTCTAAGGTGGCATCTTCAATGATAAGATTTTGTTGATATTTGACTATTATGGTCATTCAATGACTTGGGCATCTCACTGGCTTCTGAATGATGTGGCATTTATATTTTTTTGTTTGATTTCAACCACGTTTGCTAATAAAATTCTCCTTGGCAAGGTTTCAGATGAGTTTCATAATGACCAGACTTTGACTTCATTTTGGCCCTTGACTGAATTATTATAGCCATGCATCCCAATGTGTTTTGAACACTCAAGCATCCACATCTGTTATTTTATATCAACCAAATTTCATGAAAAGCTTATGAGACTCCACAAGATCTGCAGATTTGGATTATATTTCAAAAGTTCTGTCCCTTGATTGACTTATCTTTAGTTTCTTGTTTCAATCATATTGGCTATGAAACTTCATATTTAGCAATGATATCAATTTATTGATAGATGTTGACCCTATTTTACTGAGTTATTGCCTTTGATTGACCTAGTATTATACTCGGTTCTGAATCTTTCAGCCTTTTAGTGGGAGGCAGTGAGGGACAATAGCAATGGTAGAGGCAACTCCTTGTGCTAATTTTATTTACATATTTCACCTCACTTCATAAAAGACTAAATTAGCGTGGTCCCGTATGCTGCTTTATAATAGACAAGTTTCAATGTATAAGGGTAAAATTATACACATAATAAAATTAAACTTGAATATGGTAATTTCCATGTAGGAAATTGGAACCTTGAGTATAATTTATTAACTCAAGCAAAACTGTAACTCCTGGGAGGTCAGGATGAAATAGTAGCTGGATGCTGAGGGAAAATTGTATAGTTCTGGCAAGCAAAGATAAAACAGTATTTATGTGATTTTTTTCAAGAAACATTTCTGTAACCAGTAGATGTTTAGGGTGGTTTATAAACAATAGCACTGACAGTCATAATTGTTTGACTATCCTAGTTTTTCCAGAAAGGCCAAATCTAAACAATCTCTGATCCTTTGTGAATTGAAGCTGAATCTCAAGATTTTCTTTATACGCCCACCATAAGGTAGAGTTGAATTATGTTATGATGTTGTCCATCTGTCTGTCTGCTATCAATTTCATTTCCACACAATAACTTGAGTTATCCACTATCTACAGTTACTAAACTTTGTGGATGGCATGCTTCCAATTGAGCTTAGGAAAAACCCTATTGATTCAGGATCAAAAGTTCAAAGGTCAAAGTCACTGTGACTGAAAGAAGAAAAACAGTTTCTGCACAATAACTTGAATTCTGCACCATCTACGGTTACAAAACTTTGTGGATGGCTTGCATTTGGGGTAAGAAAGAACCCTATCGATTTCAGGGTTAAAAAGTAGAAGATCATTGTCACTGATTGTGACTAAAAGAAGAAAAATGGTTTCCACACAATAACTTAAATTCTGCACCATCAACAATTACCAAAAACTTTGTGGATGGCTTGGGGTAATGAAGAACCTATTGATTTTTGGTGTCACAAGGTTATCCACATCTCTACAAACATGCATCAAATTAAAAAAATTTCATTTTTCTACCAAAGTTGTTTTTTTCCTAAATCATGTACCCAAGGTTTTCATGAAAAAAGAAAGTCTTCTTTAGTCCCAAAAGTTAAAAAATAAGTTAAATAAAATTGAAACATTCCTGTAATGGCCTGAAACTCTAACCTGGCCCCTCCGTCATAAATTTTTACTCAACATTTTAAGTAATAAATGTTACTCCAGACTTGGAAGTCTTACTGCAATTATACAAATGCTGTGTTCTGATTGGTTACAATATTTTTGAGTAAAATATGACTCAAATAAAGTTCTATGATGACAGGGCCAGGTGATCTATGTATGGACACAAATAAGCCCACAATAATTTCATTTGTTAAACACAAGTGATTTTTACTTGATCATGCAAGCAAATAAGGTTTCTGTCAAAAAAGTCCAAGTGTAAAAAAAATTTAAATTTGCTATAATGACTTCAAAATCCAATAATTAATCTATATACAGTAGCCAGATATAATTTGTCTATGTTTTGCACACTCTTGCTAACAAGCTTACTGGGATGGATGGACAGACAGATCAACAGAAGTATAGATGTACATGACCAAATCATGATGACCCCTCTACAGGCAGTAGGGGCAAAATACATAATACAAAATGAAGGGTACATTTATCCTTATGCATACCTATGTTTGCACTGGACACATTTGACAACTATTGTATATAGTCGCTTATAAGCCGAGTCCAATTGCAGACTGCACAGACCCAGATGTGTCATTGCATAATGTGCTGGCAGATCTGATTCTTTGCAGTTTGTTACGGTTAATAAGTAGAACAAACAACATAGACCCTGATCTGCCAGTGCATTATTCGATGGCAGATTAGGGTCGGTGTATTTTTGCAGTTGTGTTTGACTTATAAGTGAGTATCAATGGTAAGCTTGTCATTACACTAATGGGTTGAAAGTTGGTCAATTTAGGTTTGACTCACTCTTCTGTTCATTTGATTTACAAGTTTATGATTTGGCCTCTTCCCGATCCAAACAATACTTAACAGCATGAATATCAATATTTAATGTGCATGTGATTGCAGAATTTGGTTTTAAGTAGGATCTGTTTCCAGCAAATACACTACCCCTCCTTTTGAAAACACTGCCAGTATACAATGTGCACACAGTAATATAATTTGAATACTCTTATGAGCATTTTCTTAAATGTTTTGTATATTATTTGCATCGTTCACATGCAAAGGATGTAATAAATTCCAGAATACTGGAAACTTCACAGCTGCTAATTCAAATTTAGAGCCATTACCTGTTGATGCTAATCATTACCTTTTCATCTTAATCAGTACCTTTTCATCTTAATCATTACCTGTAGATCTTAATCATTACCTGTTGATCTTAATCATTACCTGTTTGTCTTAATCATTACCTTTTCATCTTAATCATTACCTTTAGATCTTAATCATTACCTGTAGATCTTAATCATTATCTATTGATCTTAATCATTACCTGTTCATCTTAATCATGACCTTTTCATCTTAATCATTACCTGTAGATCTTAATCATTAGATGTCGATCTTGATCATTACCTGTTGATCTTAATCATTACCTGTTCATCTTAATCATGACCTTTTCATCTTAATCATTACCTTTATATCTATTACCTGTAGATCTTAATCATTACCTGTTGATTGTAATCATTATCTGTTGATCTTAATAATTACCTTTTCATCTTAACTGTTGATCTGTCGAATTGTAAAACATAAAGAGGGAAAGATTGTGCCATATGGTTGGGTGTATTAGGTTCATCGTTAAGTCATAAATAATAAATATATTTCAGTAACTGTTATCAGCTAAATTAATTATCTTTTATCTTTGCGTGGTGTAAAATATAGCTCTTCATAATAAATGTCTATGTTTATTCCATGATAAGGTAAAAAATTATGTAAAAAAGCAAATAATTTTACTAATTTTTAACCTTTTAGGAAAATTAACCCTTAATTATTCTTTACTAACTCCTGCAAAGCTGAAACTCCTGGGTGGTCAGGATTAAATAGTAATAAGCAGGAGTGTGTGAGGTTATTGTATAATTCTAACAGGCAAAGATAAAATTATATTTACACTTTTTTCAAAGAAATGTATGTAACCTTTAGATGCCTAGGGTGGTTCATAAACACCGGCACTTCTTATCATAATTGTTTGACTATCATAGCTTTGCCAGAAAGGCCAAATCTAAACAGTCTTTGATCTTGTATGAATTGGCACTACAGAAGATTCTTTTTTGGGGAAAAAATCCCAAATACCCTATGGGAAAAAATGCGGAGTTTGAAAGATCGAGTTAGAAGAAATCTATATATATTTGCCTTACTGCAAACTTACAGAAACACCTTTCATATTCATTGCTGCTATATATGTCATAATTTTGCAGTCCTGTATTTTTTCTTGAACCATAATGCAGGTGTTAGAAAACAACCTATATAGTATATGGCTGATTTCTTGTGTTTGCATAAAATAGAGAAAAGTAGTGTTTATTTGTTTTTGTTTTCTTTTACAGCTATGTTATGGTAAATTCACTGTTATTTGTAAATACTGTATATACTCGCTTATACATCGAGTCCAACTGCAAAAAACATAGACCTTGATCTGCCATCACATAATGCGCCAGCAGATCAGGGTCTATGTTGTTTGTTCTACTGATTACTCCTAACAAACTGCATAGACCCAGATCTGCTGGTGCATTGCACGATGGTAGATGTGGGTCTTTGCAGTTTGTAGTTGGACTCATAAGAGAGTATATACGGTAATCAATTTTCATAATTTGTGGTTGCTGAAAACACTGAGATTAAATACCTAATGTAAAGTGAATGCCATTTCAGGGTTTGTTTTTTGGAGTATTTAATGGGACAGCGACATTTTCAAGGTTGTACTATGCAGAGGAAAGTAATGTAAGATCATAAATATTCTTAGAGATGACATTTCATGGTTTGGGAGTAAACGGACAATTTTGTAGGAATACAGTTTCATTGGGTCACAATGTTTACCATACCATTCTTCAACAATACAATCTTTCAAGGCAGATTTAATTTTGTGATAATTTGTTACCCATGAAAATAATGAAATTAAATCCTCCACAAATATGAAAGATTTTACAGTATAGTAAAGCGCCTTGTCCAATACACCACTGTAGCCGATCTGGGCTGAGCTGATGGTGGGAACTGAAGCTGCACCATTCAGGCCAAAAGTCTAACAGAAACACTGTGGCTCCTAGTCATTTCTGTTAGACACACATCCATATATTTAAATATCAATCAAAACGCAGTTTTTTTTAAACCACAGAAATTGATTCCCACAAATATAAATGAATTTACAGCAATTAGAGTTTATAATTTACAATTACAAATAGTTAACAGCAAACAATCTTTTTGAATGGAATAAATTTTCCAAGAATATATATTCAAGCTGGAGAGAATGTTTAAAAATCAATTTAAAAATTCAAGAAGTTTCATTTTAATTTATGTAATAAAATAAACTTTTCATCCCAAATAATTTCCTGCATTTGAAATTTTCAGGCCTACCATAATTCAGTAATTAATTGTACTTCAGAACACTTTTAAAAGTGGCATTCTATCAAAATATTGCCATTTATTATTATGTCCCAATTTGAAGTGTGTTGTTTTGTCACTTCATGGCAAGTCAAGTGGATTTGTTAAGAAAACACTGCTAACCTGAAGTAATCAAGTTCACCTATCAGATAAGTCAAACATTTTTTTGCCACAGGTGACACTTGAAACCTGTAGTCTCTGAAAACAGTGAAATCCAATGATGTTGTGTGATTCAACTGTTAATCAAAGAGAAGTTTTATAATCCAGCCCCATCCCCATTGCAGATTCATGATACAAGTGTATAATCCAGTCTGCTAGGTTGGTGCCTAAAGAAATTCTATATCTATCCCCCTCCCAATGCATATTCAAGATACAAGTGTACATTCCAGTATACTAGGTTGGTGCTAGAAATTGTAAAGTAGATTGCTCCCTTTGTATTCCTGATCATACAAGACATACAAGTGACCGGCAATATGATGTGAAATACATTTTATCACATGACTGCTGTGTGATTTATCTTAATATACCCATTTCATAATTTATATATATGTAACACGTGTAATAACACCTTATGACATAACAAATGATATCATAATGTCATGCACACAAACGGCATAATGACTCATGCGTCCAGATATATTTCAAAGTTGTTTCACCAGATTATTCTAAGGTTTGTTAAAATAAAATCAGTATTTTTCATCATGCAATAAATAGAATCTTACGTTTGTGCCCATTTCAAGTGCAATTTGTCACTTGTTGAATAATTTAAATCTTTTGCTTGCCAAGTCTTGCAAAAGATAGAAATTACCGTATATACTTGCGTATAATCGAGGTCCAAATGCAAACAACATAGACCCTGATCTGCTGTTGCATAATGTGCCGGCAGATCAGGTTCTATATTGTTTGTTCTACTGATTAGTCCTTACATACTGCATAGACCCAGATCTGCTGGCGCATTATGCGATGGCAGATCTGGGTCTATGCGGTTTGCAGTTGGTATTGGATTATATGCGAGTATATACAGTATTTGACTCGTATTAAAAATTTTAATTGAAATGAACACTCATGTAAGAGCCTCTATATAACTGCTTCTCATTAGTTAAGAATCAAAAATGAGCATAATAGATTAAACAGCAATATATATGCAGCTCTCCCCCATTATAACATGCATCATTATAACATGCATCATTATAACATGCATCATTATAACATGCATCATTATAACGCAATTACAGATATATTGTGGTACTACAATGGACCCCATGACCAAAATCATTCCAATGTATAACAATAGGATTGAAAGAAAACAATGTGACACTTAGTCTTATATCTTCACTTACTTTTCAAAACACCATTATTTAAAAAAATTTGAGAGAGCCCACCATACCACTGTTCTGTATATCATACTATTCGCAATATATCACGATTTTTGTATATATCGCAGATCTCAGTATAATGCAGTTCACCATACTGGACTCTGATGACTGCGTTATAATGAGGGAGATATATATATAACAAACTTAAACAATTTAATAGGATCCTTGACCATGCCCCACATTACATGTACCCCACATTACATGTATAAGAGGGGTTGCAGTATACTGTGGAGCTGTATAGTGAGGTCTGTGTTAGTGGTCAAAATTCTGACGTAGAAAAACAGACCTGTTTAATTATTGGGTGTAGCTGATAAGGGGCACAATGATGGAATTTTCCGTTTGGGTCTTTATATTACTACAATTTAGTCATCATCTATTAACTGTTACTCTTCTTCTTAGTATTAATTTACTCTTGGGAAGTTTGTTTTTGTCAAAATATTAAATATTTCATTTAATTTTTCAAATGAGCATTTCTGCAAGTTATTTTCAGAAGAAACAGTGTCCCTGATATCATTTATGAAACCTCATAAATACATTACATTAATAATCAGCAGTAAAATAAGATGAACACTGGCAAACAATGGGACAAGTTTAATTATTCAATTTGTTGTTTTTATCTAAATGAATTGCCATTTAGAAAACTTTTTTCACCTTAGGGGAGCCATGTTAGCTCAGTTGATAGAGCATTGGACTCATTATCCAAGGGTTATGGGTTCGATACCCACCCATGGCAGCCCAAGTTGGCTGCCTTGGTGTGTCCTTGGAAAAGGCACTTAGCTCCATTTCCTTGGCATGGTGTAGCCAATAATGTGTTAAAAGTGCAATTAACGCCAGAAAAAAACAACAACAAAAAAGTATTCACCTCAGATGATTTTGGCGATTTCTACTGCCTTCATAGACATAGCTCAACTGGCTTTTAATGGCCTATGTTTATAAACACAGATGAGTTTATGTCAACCTGAAATAGAGGTTGCAAGTAGATTAAAGTAAACAAACCATAGGTTCAATATACTAATACATGTTATTAGCAAATTAAATGTCACTCTTCATGAATGTAATTTTATTCACCCTGTCTGATGTGACTATACCATTCAAAGATAGGTTATACTATGTCAACCCTGAACCCATGTTTTCAAGTAGAATGATGAATAATTGAGTTCCTGGATGTGCCAAAATAACAGACTTACAGTATGACCAACATCTGAAAAGTCTTCTTATCACTTCTCCTGAAACTCATGGGTGATAGTGTCAAAATGGAGTTTTCACAACAAGACTTTTTATAATATTTCAATGGTCCTTAATGAAAATGGTGCTGATCTGACATCCAATATGGTTGCCATGTCAGCCATCTTGACAGTCTTTTATTACTACTTGTTTTGAACTGATGGTCATATTGACACGGGGGTTTTCACAAAATGACTTCATAGGATATATAGATGGTTCTAAATGAAAAAGGTGCCAATCTCACATCCAACATGGCAGCCATGGGGACTATCTTGAAAATCTTGTTATGGCTGCTCCTTCTGAATTGATGGTCATATAAAAGGCCTCATTTATGGCTGCCATGTTGGCCATACAAAAATACTTTCTTTCTCCTTCTCCAGAACTAATGGTCTTATTTACATGGGGTTTATACTAAAACACTTCTTTGTTATGTACATGTAGTTGTCCTGTGTTAGAATGTGGCCATAATAAAAATCATGTTACTCATCCTGCAGAATAGATGGTCTTATTGAAATGTGGTTTATACTGAAACACTACTTCGATATGTAGTTGATCTCCTGTGTTAAAATGATGCCAATCTAACCTACAAAATGGCTGCCTTGGTGGCCATCTTGTTATGCATACTTTTTCTGAACAGATTGTCGTACTGACACAGGATTTTCACAACAACACTTCTTGCAATATGTAATCGGTCTTGAATGAAAATAGTGCACATCTGACAACCAACATATCTGTGTTATTATGCAAGGGTTTGAAAACAAGGCATACTTGAAAACCATGCCTACTTTACCTTTGGGTCATGTCAAAACTTCACAGCATGCAATTTTAAAATTAAAATAAAAAAGTTTCAAAACATATTGACTTCTGTATATATAAATGAATTTGACAATACTCAGTATTTAGTTGTTATTCAGTAAACAAATTGATAGGTATACCAATCTGGTTTCAAGGTTAAAGGACTTGACTCAATACGTTGGGGGCTATCTGTAATGGCTTGGAGTATGACAACACAAACGAGTATGAAAGGAGTTTATCAAACCCAGTAGCACTCCAAGTTACAACTAAAATGGTTGCATCTGCAACTAAAAAATTCAGAATGACAAGTAAAATGGTCAACTGGTTGCCCTCTGGCGACCTTAAGAATGATAATACAGCAAGTAGAAAATTATAGTAACACTTATTAATTACAGTACACGTAGGCTATGTTTTACACTAAAAATGTTCTGCAGTTTAATTCACAGCATAATCCCTTTTCGATTGAGAGGGTGCCAGTTCCAACATTAGGTCAGTATCTTTACATGTGACTAGTCTGGATTACAAGCTGTTTAAAGTGACCAATCTAATATATGACCTGGCCTCAGTTAATGGTACTGATCCGGAGAAATGTGGACATAGAGACAAATACGGAAAATGTAGTTGACAGTAAAATTAGAGTCAGTCCATCTACTGTACCATAAATGCAGAAATGGCTGAAACTGTATTAATATATCATCAGAAGAAAATAAAAGTTAAGGAATTTCAGTGAATTTCATACCAGGCAATATGTATAGAGATGGTTTAGAGAACTCCAAATAGTGATTTTTTTTGGTTGACCTGAGGTTGAAGTAGATGATGACTGTTTACAGTTCTTTCAGACAGATCATGGTATACAGATAAAAATAACATTATCAGGATGTGGTTTTTTGTAGTAATTACTCAATAATTTGACTGAATATAATCCTGATTGTTTGTAATCTTCCACCATTAATTCCCCACTAAATGGATTTCGGCCCGCAATGTCTAAATTTTTAAGTAGGCTGCCCTGCGGCTACTGAAGTTTGATAGGTACTTGGTGCACTGCCCATTTTGTGGATATATCTGAAGAAATACCTTTAATAATGCCACTTCAGTAACTTTTTTTGCTTTTGAGAACTTAAAAAGTTATTGATTTAATCAAACTTTGAATGTGGATATATCTGAAGAATACCCTTGAATAATGCCACTTCAGTAACTTTTTTTTGCTTTCGAGAACTTAAAAAGTTATGGATTTATTGACAGTATCTGTGATGAGTTTAATAATCTTCTATCTATGATGTCAGGGTAAATGTCAAGGATATGACATATATGACAAAGATTTTTGTACCGCACTTATTTTCTGAACATGTGAACTCAGACATAGAAGAAAATATTTTTGTTACCAAATTTAGTTGGAGTTTCTTAAGAATAGCTGTAATGATTTCAATACTCGGAAATAAAAAAGAATAAAGGAAAGAAGAACTTCTTGCGAGTTTCTGTAAATTTTACTTGGCAAATAGATGTAAATGTGCTGCAGTGGTTCAGCAGTTCATGTGCCATACTCACAAATCAAAGGTCATGGGTTCGAATCCTGTCCAGATCAGTCCAGATCAACTGCTATGGCATTTCTCTGGGAAAGCCACTTTACTCGCATACCCTCAGCACTACATATCACTTCATGTGTCGATGTGCCATTAAGCACCCAACACAAATAAACAGTCCCTTCGAAAGATTTATGTTCCTTGATCACTCTGTGTGAATTGTCACAGGTACAGGGATGCAATGTGAGTTTACATTTTAACGTAGACAAAAAAACGTAAAATAGATGATTTTTAACTGGTTTTGTTGACTCTCTGTTTGCATTATCAAAGGCAAAGATGATGACAGGGCTATCCTTGGGGCCCCAGTAGGCCGAATGGTTTAAGGGCTGCTCACCTTTACAGATTAATCACACATCTCACCTTGTCTGTGTGAGTTCGAGTCTCGACTGAGTACCAACATGGGTATGTGAGAAATCTTGCCAGTAGCTTCACGTGGGTCGGTTGTTCTTCCCGGGGTCTTCCCAGGTTCTTCCTGCACCAGATATACTGACCACTATGTCTAGCCTATCATGTGCTGAAATATACCAATAAACCCCACAAAACCACATCTAAGCTATCCTTAATTGTTATTAAAATAGCAACCTGCTGCATTAATCCTCATCAAATCATGCCATATGTATGCCATGCCACTGTACTCATGCACAGCTAGCAAATGAGGCAACATGTATCAAAAATGTTCCACTCAATTAGACACAACAAGTTAATTAGACAGGACTGGGAATCACCTGTAACCATTTAGCTAATGCACCTGTATGTAAACGTATTTAAGTGCAATAATTGCATCCTAAATTTTCCCATCCTAGCTGGCTTTCTTTTTGTGCCACAGTGTGGGAAGAATTTTTCAAACGGATTTTTATGTATACAGGGTTCCCCATGGGATTTAGAAAGTTGCAGTCCAGGACTGCTTCCTTGAAAAAAGTTGCAGTCCCAGCACTAAAACTTGCAGTCCCAATAATGATACTTTTTTTTCTCCCTTGCAATAATTGAGAACAAAATGATTATATTGTGTCACAAATATATGTGTCACCAGATTGCTAATTCTCATTCATTATGAAATAGTTAATGTTATCATAAATGAATTACAAATTAAGGCAGTTGATGACCATGATAATTGTGATTGTGATGTTACAACTATAACAATTCTCAATGCCTTTACCTTGCTATTTTTTTAATTTTGTGTGCAGCTTGAAGGAATCAAGGAAGAGATCACACTTTTCAATATTATTCTATTTATTTAATTTAGAATCCATTTCATATCAATCAATTTTTCACTTTTTTTCATTTCATCTCTAAGCAACACACCATACTACATTCACTTTTTTCTTCAACAAAGTGTAACTAATTTCGTCACGGCAGGTTTTAGATCTAAATCCTTAACTCATTAATCCCTAGTGCCACATTTATGCATCATGGGGTTGTACCCTACTTCCGAGCTCTGTAACGTCAACATCATTTAAGATTCACTAAAGTGGATGATATTACAGGAAAGTTGACAGATGTAGCTTTACAATGATACCAAATAATGTTGACTTTCTACTCGCTATAAAAAATACAGCAAAAAAGTGCAATTTTTTAGACACAATTTTTTTTAGGTATAATAATGACAGTTTCTGAACCAGAGTTTGTGTCCGGATTTTAGACTTTTTGACCTTAGATCTAAAGCATACTGGTCCGAACTGCACACGGACAGATGAACCTTTGCAAAAAGTTGGATAAGTTTGAGATTTGGAGTAAAAAGGGGCCAGGACACAAAAATCGGGGGTCCGAAATGAAAAAAATAAATAAAAGTCCAACTTTTACCATTCTGAACATGCACAAGTGTAATAGCCAATCAAAACCAATGTTTCTGATACACCTAAGCATCCAGCTAAATGAAAAACTTTCCTAAGCAGATCTATTTTGCTGCATTCAGAAGTAACCCCCAAAATGCGTTTCCTACCCCCATTTCAGTTGAAATTGAAAAGAATCTCCCGGGGTTAATGAGTTAAGTACTGTACCTTCCTCCATCACCCTCATCAATTTCATTACATTTTCTTGTTTTAAACATCCACGGCCTGTGGTCTTCATGCAATTATGTTGAGTTTTGCAAGTTCAGTGTTCTTTGGGTTGCCTTTGGATTATTTCTTCCACAGTTGCGACACCATATTATTAAAGCTAATAATGTTCTATTGTTTTCTTGTTATTTTTGTCCATTGCAATGTCCTATTCCATGATTCATTCCTTGATTCTCTCAGTCTCTTTAGTATCCTGTTTTCTTTAGCAAAACTAGATGCATCTACTAATTTCTGTCAGCTAGTCTTGCAAGAATCGTGCTCCTCTACAGCCTTGCGCTTGGCATCAAAGAAATTATGTAAAGTTACCATCAGAATAGTACATATATGATAAATAATCACTTGAAAATGAAGATATATCTGTAGATGACGCCAAAGAAAAATGTTGATTTGATGACGATTTATGATGATTAACATGGAAGTTGTAATTCCTCTACAATAAAAAATAAATCCTAAAATCTTGGCACTATTTTTCTAAATACGGTATACGCTAACATGCAAGTGTTCCAAACATCGCGTAAGGATTTTTAATTTTGATGGATTCAAACTGGGCTGAGCAATGCTTATCAAAGAGAGGTGTCAAAGCACACACACATGTAATTGGTCTTTTAATCAAAATGATCATTAGACACAGACAATCCATTAACAGGTGTCTTAATCTCCTTGCCTGCTAAGATCTAACCTATGTGGCTTCACCTGATCCCATTAAAATCTCCTATCTTTATTTGATAGCTCGCACATTACATAATTGGTACTCACTTTGTAGAAACAGAATTTCACCAACAAGAAAGCTTGCATACTGAGGACTCGACTGTTGGAATTTTCATGTGTCCAAAAGGAAAAGTATGCATACTTTTATGCGGATATTAGCATCCCAGAGAACCCTGGTAAAATGGTAATTGAGCAAATGAACTTAAAATCTAATATTTGTATGCTCCACCACACAATTACACTGTTATATACCCTTCTTAAAGTGTGTATCTGTGATTTTCATATGAAATCAGTAGGGAAAAAAGAGATGTTGATGGGAATTGGTTATTGTGCACATTACACAATATTACACATCAGGTTGATTTAACTGATAATGCTAATACAAGTTTCTTTCAACTATAGTATTTGCTTTTAAACAACATGTTTGTTAACAGAACCTATGATTAGTAACATTTTCGTTTAAAGTAACACTGTTTCAAGTTTGTAAGCCACTCCATAGTTTTTCAGTCATTGTTGATCCTTCAAAAGCATTATGTCCAGGCAGTACGTCTATTTCCATTATCAATTTTTTTATCATGCACATATATGTAACAGTAGAACACAATATCACAACAATCCTAGGGATGTTTTGACTAAAACTGTCAGAGTGGGTTCTTGAGTGGTTGAGTGGTCTAAGGCACTCTTCTTTACAGATCACTCCTATCTCACTTCTGCCCACATGGGTTTGATTTCTTGGCTTGGCCAATGTGGGTATGTGAGAAAGCTTGCCAGTAACCTCCCATGGGTCGGTGTTTCTTCCCGGTGTATTCCTGAATTCTTTCTGCACCAAATATATTGGCAGTCATGTATTAGCCTATCATGAGATGAAAAATGGCATTAAACCTACCAAACCCAACCCATACTAAAACTGTCAGACATATTCAACAAGGACATGTCTTATATAACTGAATCCTGTCAGACATATTCAACAAGGACATGTCTTACAAACTGAATCCTGTCAGACATATTCAACAAGGACATGTCTTACAAACTGAATCCTGTCAGACATATTCAACAAGGACATGTCTTACAAACTGAATCCTGTCAGACATATTCAACAAGGACATGTCTTACAAATTAAAACTGTCAGACATGTTCAGCAAGGACATGTCTTACAAACTAAATCCCATCATAATAATAAGAGGTAAAGGACATATAGCAAATGAAACGATTGCAAGTTGAGCAAAGTATGGCATGTACATTATCATAGCTGTAAGTGGTTTACTAAGCCTCCAGTCTGGTAGATAGGGGGAAAATTTGAGTTTCTAATCGTTTTGATTAAATGGCATCATTACAATTATTGCAAGTCGTGTACATGTTTAGACATTTTGGTAAATGTTGCGGCCTTAATCTTCAGGTTTAAAGTCTCAACTTAAATAATAAAGTAGCTAAAATGATGTCGCAGTCAATTAAGCTACTGGACAGCCTCAACTTAAATAATAAAGTAGCTAGAATGATGTCCCAGTCAAGCTACTGGACAGCCTCAACTTAAATAATAAAGTAGCTAAAATGATGTCCCAGTCAAGCTACTGGACAGCCTCAACTTAAATAATAAAGTAGCTAGAATGATGTCCCAGTCAAGCTACTGGACAGCCTCAACTTAAATAATAAAGTAGCTAGAATGATGTCCCAGCCAAGCTACTGGACAGCCTCAACTTAAATAATAAAGTAGCTAGAATGATGTCCCAGTTAAGCTACTGGACAGCCTCAACTTAAATAATAAAGTAGCTAGAATGATGTCCCAGTCAAGCTACTGGACAGCCTCAACTTAAATAATAAAGTAGCTAGAATGATGTCCCAGTCAAGCTACTGGACAGCCTCAACTTAAATAATAAAGTAGCTAGAATGATGTCCCAGTTAAGCTACTGGACAGCTTCAACTTAAATAATAAAGTAGCTAGAATGATGTCCCAGTCAAGCTACTGGACAGCCTCAACTTAAATAATAAAGTAGCTAGAATGATGTCCCAGTCAAGCTACTGGACAGACACTTTTTTTGTAAACAATTACAGCATTTCTCACATGATAAGACCAGGGGGCTGACCTGATAAATTTGTCAAAAGTATGGGTGGAATAATGATCAAAGATATTCATAGTAAATTTGAAAAAGAGAAAGGGAGATAGACTTGTCATTGGATAAATATGGTAGATTTTGACACCAAATATATATTTTACACACTGCATGTAATCTCACTTTACACATCATACCCTTGATACTTTGTTGTTGGCAAAAGGTCTGCCCCCACTTGGACTGACAGATAAAACTTCCAATATCCTTTGAAAATGGAGAAGGGTTATTACCTTTGTGCAGAGAGGTAATTGAAACATGTTACTGTATCTGCTGTCACGCATATATGAGCTGCGATGCAAGAAAATGTTTCTTGAAACAATATAACATCATCATGGAAAGCTGACTTCATGCAAAAGATTTTCTAACTTCGCAATGTTTTTGCATTCTGCATTCTGACTACTGTATTTCTGATAATATTCATGAAATTTGCTCAAAATAAGCAGCATTATATTCAATAAAGACTGCTCTTTTTGAATTACAAAAAAATACAAACACTATCAATTTTTGTGCCTAAGGGAAGAGTTTCTTGAGTCATGGCTTAGCATTATTGTCCAACTGTATATCTGGGTATGTTCTTGATGTGCAGATTTGGGTTTATGGTATGCCATATTTATTCTTTCAAAATTGACCCTTGATTTATATTTCACATCAATTTACAATCCTCAAAATACAGTACTTACTGTCTATACTCGCATATAAGCCAATACCAACTGCAGACTACATAGACCCAGATCTGCCATCGCATAATGTGCTGGTAGATCTGGGTCTATGCAGTTTGTAAAGACTAATCAGTAGAACAAACAACATAGACCCTGATCTGCTGGCGCATTAAGCAATGGCAGATCAGGGTCTGTGTTATTTGCATTTGGACCCAGTTTATATGCAAGTATATACGGTAATACCAGATCGGACAAAAAGGAAGGTGATTATTAATTTGGTTATTGCATGTGTACTGTTTGATATCTTGGATGGATGAGTTGTTTTCATATGTGGCATGAACAAGCTTTTGAGTTGGCTACAACAAAACGTGGACTTTACCTAAGGGAAAGCACACATAACAATAATCTGTTTATTATATACTTTAATTTGTCATTAGTATTAGTTACCAGATCTCTAAATATAATTTTAAGGAAAACTTGAAAATTGTTCAAATAAATATGCTCTTTTTATTCTTTATTCAACTTCACTCATAATTTCAATAATGATGTGTCAGGCAGGTTAAATGATTTCATATTGTAAAATGCTGTAGGACATCATAATGTGATGACATAACGTATGCTGCGTGATAACGACATATATGGGAAAGATTGTTCATTTACCTTCCTGTATTAAGTCTATGGGACAAAATCAGAGCATATAATAAATGGTCTTATATAAACAATTAATTATTAATAGTTGTAATTTTGTCTTATATTCACTTCAACTTGTATGCAAAATTAAAGATTTAACAAAATTAACAAAGGCCCTGTTGAATTATACTCTACAATAACTTGTTACTTGAAAAGTATGGTACACAAATAAATAAGGTACACACAGCTCACCTGTCTTTCTGTTGTTCTTCTTGTAAGGTTTGCACCTGGCTCTGCAGCTGTTTGATCAAATCAGAGAGACCATCAGAGGATATTAATGTGTAACTAGTCTCTTCCCTGGCATTTGGGAGGGGGACCACATCCACCTTCGGGGAAGAACTCTGTCTTGACTTTGATCCACATACTGTCACAAACAGTATTATCCAAACAGCATAGTGAAACTTCATCATAATTGTTGATGTGCTATTCTAAGGACTAATTTAAAGAGTTGGGAATTGGACTAGTAATCACACAGTGACTTCTGTTACCGCAGCTACTTAATAGTTGATAAATTATGAGCCGAAATATTTAGTACATTGTTTAGTTTCTGAACTCCAAAGCTTTGATAATGGTTGATATATTATCAATTTAATGTCAGTGGCATAGGCTATGATCCCAGCAAGATTTAAATCAAAATTCTATCAAGATAAATTTTGCTTAGGTCAACCTCCAGTCACATAATGACTGTTTGAGTGACTTGTGGCATGATTACTAAGATTCAGTGATTTGAAATAATCACAAATACTTTGATGTAAAAGAAAGTCTCCCAGCAATGGAAACTGCTTCCACACCATAGTTTGTGAGACTTTTGTCTCCTAGTTCATATTTTATAATCCACTTTGTTCCTGTTGCAAATAAAATCAAAGATTTTAGGTTAGTAGCTTCCATATCTTGGAGAAAAAATTTGAGAAACCACTTGCGAAAATTTCTCCCATAAACTTTTGCCTCATTTTTCCATGTCTGCAGTGGTTGATGGTAGCAAGTTTTTTAGAACTATAAGCAGTATTTTTTGTTTGTGAATGGGAAGAATTGTATGTAATCTGGAGTTTTTCCTCAGTTTATGAACTTTTGACAACCTGTTGACATAAAACACAAGTATCTTAAATTAAGAAGAATGGTTTTATAATTCTTCATTCATTTTGTGCACTTAGCATAAATTGGTGTACCATCCTTCCACCCACAGGCGTTCTATGTGCATTACTTTGTCTTGCTTATTTGGAATTGTGTGACCTTTGAGACAATGAAAGTTCTAAATACTTCCATTTCACTCGCACAACAGCAGCCTGTTCAACTTGTTATCACTCCTTAATCTGAGAGAATAATTTATTTTCAATTACCATGTCATAGGTGTTCACTTGGTAGATATAAATCAGTCTTATAGTTTGTAGTGTCATTGTCATATATTGTTACACTAATTTCCATTTAAACAGGTTGTTACCACTTTCTATATACCTATATATACAAAGTGCATATATAAAGAATACACGTTCTTTAACTGATCTTTACTTACATGTGCCAAATGTTGCTGTCTAGACTTGCAAGATCACAGTTTAATCATATTAATATGATCATTCTTATAAATTAACTGCAAATTTCCTGCTTCCAAAGAATCGGTGATAACAACCATTTAACTGGCCACAATTTTCACAGCCAGGGATGGTTTTAACAAGGCTCTAAATGCAGCGATAATTGGCGACGAAAACACTATGAAAAAGGTTTAATTTTTTTCCCACACTGCACTTGAAACACATGTTGCAGTCATTCAGCTGCCAGATTGCTATCAGGTTCAATAAAAATCCTACTACCTTGTTAGTTTATTAAATCATTTCTCTGACTGTAGACTGTTCTTTAATACCCTCAACTCTTCCTCTGAAATCAGTGCTGTACAAGGTTTCAGTGAGAATATTTTTTTAAAATGTGAAACTGTTAATATTCTATATCGGTTTAAATTCTGTCTTATGATTGATGTAAATAGACACTGCATTGTCATTATTTTTGCTGATCTGTAACATCATTGGATATATATAACAGTAGGTCATTTTTTGTCCCCCTGAATTAATATTCAGGCTATGCAGTATAAAGTACCAGTATTGGTTTGTTTACTGTAGATTGTCCATGCAATAATTACTTAGATGATTTCACAGAAATCAAGGAATAATATTGCAAAATTAGACCTATCAGAATTATGTAAAGTTAAATCACTGCAGAATTAGACATATAGACCTATCAGAATCATGTAGAATTAAGTCAATGTAGAATTAGATCTGTCAGAATATGTAGAATTAGGTCACTGTAGAATTAGACTAACACACTTGCAGAATGGGTCTACAATGTATAACTGTCAAAGTTGTAACTGTAAAATTATTATGTTGAACAAAACATTCAATCTGCAAAAAAAGACATCATCTTAAATGTAACTGTACTCCAGTAAATAAATATATCAAGTCCATCCTCATTGAAATCAAAGAAACTCCAAGCCTTCTGTTTGTGAATTAATATTGTCAAACCTGTCCCTTGCTGAAAAAACACTCCAGTCCTTTAATATCCCATATTAGCTTTTCTCCCCAGTGTTTGATAAAATTAAACTCCATGCATTATCACATTCATTCAGTCTTTAATATCACTGTTATTGACCTGTATCATTGTACACCATACACAAAACTCCAATCTATCTCCTTGGCCAAAAAAACACTCTGTAATCCTTTCCTTCTCTTTTTATATTGCCCAAAAGGCCTGCCAACATACTGACTGACTGTCACTTCTTACCTCAAGCCACCACTGTTACATACTGTGTTTGGATACTGTTACACTTCTGTATTAAAGCAAAACCCAGTCGGAGGAACAATACCCCCCCCCCCCCACTACTGTTCTACCACCATACATATCTGTTTATAATACACACCCAAATGCAAGCAGCATATATACCCAGATCTTTTCACATATAATTTTCTGGCAGATCAGGGTCTTCCCTGTTCATTCTGCATATGATTTCACCTGAACCTGACCTCCCAGCACATAACCTGACAGGTCTAGGTCTATTATGTTTGCAGTTGGATGTGGATTGCACAGGTAAATAATGTAGGCTTTCCCAACCCCACCCCACCTCCACTTCTACTACTACACTACTTACCCAGTGTGCTAGCTGTAACCACCTGCCTGATGTAAGGCTGGTACCTTTGTTCTCCTCTGTGGGTGTTTTAGCCAACATAAAATTCAATTGATGATAATTGCTCCAAAGCTATTCTATGTATAAAGCAGCTTTTGTTGAGAAGAGTTGTACAACTGGGCTACTGAGTCACCATTTCCTTAATTACACAGATCCCAACAAATGCTTAATAGTTACAGGGAAAGAAATAAAATAGATGGAAATAAATAATTGCCTATCTAATTTTCAAAATTGTTTAGTTGTAGAATAATAATTAGGTTTGTCCCTATGAAACATCTCACAGTTTGCTAAAGTATATCATTTTTATTCACTTGTTAAAAGTTGGCTGAATATTTTACCGTTTGTTGTTTCTTTGCAATACAAGTGTTCAAGTTGGCATTTTATTGCCCACCCTAGTTATTTCCATAATAAAATAATGGTTTAATGGGGCCTAGAATAGGAAAGTGGGTATTTGTACTATAATTCACTATATTTTGTCTAATTTTTTTTTTTAAATTCCATACTCAGCCGAAAATTTCTTTCTTGAAATGAGGTGAACTTATTTAAAAGAAAAAGTGACTTGATAAGAAATGCTAGGTTAATGAGTAGGTTTTTGGTTTTGTTGGTTTAAACATCACTTTTAACACACTATTGACCCTATCATAATGAGGAAATGAGAGCCAAATGCCTTTCCCAAGGACACACTGAGGCAGTCGACCTGGGCTGGCTTGGGCAGGTATTGAACCCAAAACTCATGGATTACGAGTCCAAAACTCTACAAACTAAGCTACCACGACTTAATAATAATAATAATAATAATACTTTCATTATAGAAGGTAACTCAGTACGATACTACTCTCCCTTTAGGACTTCTGCTTAAAATGTGGAAAAATTATAATCAATAATTACAACATAATATAAAGTGTCAGTATAGTAAGACAATAATCAATGTTGTTATACAGGTAAGGAAAACAGTTTTCTTTAAATAACTTTAGATTATCACTCTTTGTGATGTTTTGAGGATCACTGTTCCATATGAAAGCACCTGAACATTGCAGAGACATTTTGAAGGTTTCTAAATTTGGCTTGGGAAGTCAAAGATTCCCATCACGAACAGATCTTAATCCATATTCAGATGAATTACAAATAATTCCTGAAGATGTTCATTAGCAATTCCTTGAAGAGACTTGTACACAAAAATGCTTTTTTGGTAATCAATCCTAGATAAATCCAGCCATTTCAATTCATGGTAGAGAGGCTTGCTTGGTGCATCAAATGGTTTTCCAAGTATAATTCATGCTGATCTTTTTTTTGACATTTTGAAAGTCTGTCAATATTGTGTTTTGAACAATTTCCCCAAAAAATGACACAATAGTCAAAAAATGGCAAAATATAAGCGTTATAATAGAGAACCCTTGTTTCCACTGGAAGATATTTCTTTATTTTAGAAAGTAATGTAATTTTTGAATTTACAGCTTTATATACTTTGTCAGCTTGATCATTCCATTGTAGAAATCTGTCCACATGAACACCTAGAAGTTTATGACTTGTTACATTCTCAATTTCATGTCCTTTTATGGTTAAATCTTAATGTGTTAGGCCTAATTGTGCATGTCGTGCTTCCTGCTAATGAGTAGGTTTGGTTATCTTAGCTCTGCATATTCGTTAATTAGTATCTACATTAATTATCATCTTAATTGTATTACAATCAGTAATTTTTCCTAAAACATGAAAACAAATATTGTAGATATATTGTCTGTATTTTTTCATTGACTTGAAAATTTATAGGAAAAAAAGTGGGCTTCATCTAGTATGCATTATCCATCCATCGTCTGTCATCATTTGCTATTTTCATCTTCTTCTCAAAACTGACTGGACCAATTTCAACCATAGTTGACAGAAATCATCCTGGCTTAGAGGCCTTTCAGGTTTGTGCAAGTGATGCAGATCCACCATCAAATATGGCCACTGATACTGAACACAGAAAACCTTCAAATGGCAACATAGAAAGCGCTGAACAGAATTTGACCAAATTTCACAGCAAGCATTCTGGCATGAAGGTCTTTTAAGTTTGTACAGATGATGCTCCTTTGCCATCAAATATGGCCATTGTTACAAAAATACATAAATCCTTGTACATACCTTTTTCTAAGAAACTACTGAACATTTGACCAAATTTTACAGAAAGCATCCTGGTATGAAAGGCTTTTAAGTTTGTACAAATGATGACACTCTGCCATCAAATATAGCTCCCATTACTACAAAAAGAAAACATTGAAATGACCTTCTCAGAAACTACTATACACAATTTGACCAAATGACAGAAAGCCTCCTGGCATGAAGGACTGTCCAGTTTGTACACATGATGCTGATCTGCCACCAGTTATGGCTGCCATTATTAAACACCTTTAAAAGGCTTTGTCTAAATAAGCACTCAACATAATTTGAGCAAATTTGACATCAAATATTTTGGCATGAAAGCCTTGCAGAATTATACCAATGATGCTGATCTCCCAGCAAATATGACCAACATTGCTAAAATAAGAGAAAACATTTAGATGACTTCTCAAAATCTGGTCAGCTGAGTTTGACTAGATTTGACAGAAAATATCCTGGCATGAGGGTCATTTAAATCTGTACCAATGCTGCCAATCCACTGTAAAATATTAACACCATTACTAAAAAAAAAAAAAAAAAATATTTAAATGACTTTTTATCAAAAAGCACTTAAGAACATTTTGCAAACTTTGACAGAAAACACTATGGCATGAAGGGCTTTAAAGTTTGTACAAAAAATGACAATTTACCATCAAATATGGCCATATTATTAAAAATAGAAAAGCATTTAAACCACTTAATGTCAAAAATCACTAATCAGAATTTGACTAACTTGGACAGAAAGCATACTGGCATAAAGATCTTTCAGTATTGGACAATGAAGCTGACTTGCCATAAACCTTGAGACAGTTGGTTTGTCTTCAAAAGCACTGAAAGAAATTTCTACCGAAAGCATCCTACTAAACCAGATTTATTAGCCAACTGTTCTTGCATTTAGCTATTAGGCAGAAAAGTCAGCTAGGTGAGCAATCTAAGGCAGCTGCCCACTTGGGTCTCTTGTTAAACATGAATATATTTCCAAGATATTAAAAAGAACACAAAGTTATTAAGTTCTCTGTTGAAATTAAAGGGGGGGGGGGGATTGTCAACTGATGATGTGTGCATAGTTAGAGGTGTATCATTTATTACAGACTATTATGATATTATGTTTTATGCCATAGTAAATATATACATGAAACATTATTTTAAACTTACCAGACTTTTGCTCACCTTTAGTAAATTTAATCTCATAATCAAGTCATTTTATCTCATTCTACATGTCTGTCTGTCTGTCTTTGCAATACACATTAAATCTTTCTAGAGCCTTTTTTTGTTAATGTTTGGTCCATATTTTTTTCTCGCTGACTACAGTTTGAAAATTCCAATGTTTGCATGACTTCTCATAAAAGAAATTGTTGATGTTCTTCTGTTTGCTTTGTAATTGTGTGCATGCATGTGTGTGTGTGTGTGTGTGTGTGTGTGCAACAAGCATAGATGAAAAGCCAAATTTGTATGGAGTTCTCATTATTTATCACTGGATCACTAAACGAGTAGATTTGTGTTTGTAAAACATGTATGACTCCCACTGAAGATTGAAAAGTCAATCAAAAAGTTAAAAATAATTACAAATTTGAAAAATTGCAAAACTGGCTTGAAAATTGAATCAAGTCTTATACTTATTCATACATAACACTCTTACCAAATTTAATTTGTATACCCTAAGTGGTTTTTGCTTTTAAAAATGTCCTTAATGATTGAAAATATTTAAATTAATTGAAAAATGGTGGTCATGCTCTGAAACACTAATCAGGTCATCTACATTTGCAAATTTCCATACATTTTATTTGTCTACATTATGTGATTGATGCTAACAAGGTTTTGGGGATGGACATACAAACAGACAGACAGACAGAACTGACATGACTAATTCAAGATGCCTTTGCAAGCAGTCTGGCAAAAAAACAGCTAAGCAAATCAGTTTCTCTTTTGAGTCTGTATCCTTCAAAATATGTTATTACTGTGCCCTGATTAGATAACTTAGGTTATCATTTAACATCACAGCACAAAGATCAAAGAACAGTTTTGCTCAAATATCAATGGTAATTATTTATCCTAGAAAATTATATCCTGTGTCAGGATTATCTTTAATCTTACTGGGTAATTCTGATGTATTTTATTGATGTAGTCTACACTAAATCTGTCTGAATTATGTTTTTGATAAGAATAGTGACAAATTACCAGAGTGTACTGAAATAACACACTGTTACTTAGGTCTTCTGTGGAGCCAAGAAATAAGGAATTGTTACAAGTAAAAACAGATTTGTATTAATAAATAAGCAATAAATATAAGAGAGAGGGTTGATAAGAAGAGGAGATAGATCTAATACACAGAATTAATTCATAAATGGTCTTTAACATTTGCCCATAGAAGTCCATAACATATACATGTATAAAGCGTTAATACACAGGAAACAGTTTCTTTGTGGGAGCTACAGTGAAACTTGTTTACTGGTTTGTCTTACCATTCCCCAAAAAGGGTCAATCATAAAATCCATAATTCGCATTGAATATTCTGATTTCAGACATCATGTGACGTAGTTATGAAACATTGTCATCAATGTCATCATCATCAGAAGAAGAAAAAATGAATTTTAACCCAACATTTTACAGTTGGAAAGTACATGGAGATCGACATCCAAGAAAAATAGACAATTTACTGAACAAATTAGTCACACCCAATATTTCTTTACATTTTTATAGGGTAATTCAAAGGAATCATCTCTCTATCACAAAATTAAAATTGCTGTGTAAAGTAAATGACTGATTATAGCATAGTCAAATTCAAACAGATTACTGTATATACTCGCTTATAAGTAGAGTCCAACTGCAATCAACATAAACCCTGATCTGCCGTCACATAATGTGCTGGCAGATCGAGGTCTGTGTTGTTTGTTCTACCGATTACTCCTAACAAAACTCCATAGACCCAGATCTGTCGGCGCATTATGCGATCGCAGATCTGGGTCTGTGAGGTTTGCAGTTAGACTCAACATATAAGCTAGTATAGACGGTACTGAAAATTCACATCTAATGCTTAAATAAAGAATTATACAAAATTAGGGTCAAATGAAGTATATAATAGAAATACCAGATAATTATTGAAATGAAGACACTCGAGAAAAATGAGTTTGCATTTCAGGGTCCATGTTCACAAAAATTGTCATCCATGAATATTCACAAATACAAGGCTTCTAAATACAGTGAAACCCCGCTATAGCATGTTTTGTTATAGCACAAATTCGGATATAACACGATTGTGGCATGGCTTCCGAAATTTTTTATATTTTTTGATACATGAAACCATAAGTATGCACACTGGACACAGTTTATGTTTATGAATCAGTCCCAGTTGTACAAAGGAGGTTTTGCCAAGAAAGTCACTTTTCTTAAAGCAAGTCACAACACAGCATCCTTGCATGGGAACTCGTTAATATAAATATGTCATAAATTAATATATTTGAAAGAAATATCCATCCCAGCGAGATACGATAGCAGCATCTATCCATCAAGACTGACCACTGTCTGGCCAGTGTGCTAATTTGAAATTATTGCATTGCAGTAAAATAAAACAAAAGGGTACAGACTTCCTGCAAGTGCACCCACATTGTGAACATTATCCATTCATAGAGTGATCGTTACACAAATATATCACCCTAAAGTATGCCAGAGTTCAGATAACTTGTTAATTTTTCTAGCTGGAAAAGAAGCACTTAATTCTCAAGGTCCCTAGCTTCGAGTGTTTTATATAATATTTTTCTTTGGTTTTAAGAAAATTCACATATACTATGATTTTTTGGGGTCCCCTGAGCTACATTATACCCAGCCATTACAATATATATACCTGTTATATATGAGATGTATATACTAAACAGAGGAAAGGGCTTATCCCAGGATTCCACAATATATGTTTTGGATACATGATTATATGGAAGAAATATATATATATATTGGAGGTCAGAGGTCAGGCAAGTGTTTAATATGCTGTTGGACATTTGATTTTTGGGGGGTGGCAAGAGGTGGGGTTATCGTGACCATGTTAAAGTTTCCAGCAGCTGTCGAGTCATTTATATTTACGATCATTTTAATCCATAATGAAACAAAAAAATTACTAAAATAAATCCGTAAACTATCTTATATGATGTTTTGATGGAAAAACTAGAAGTTGAGATCACTGCATCCGCAGGAGTTTGACATTTCTTGCATAAAAAAACAAAAGTTAAGAGAAAGACCAAATATACAGTCATTTGTATATATTTATACTATTAAGGCAGGTATTTGATTTGTTTTCATAACTTTCGTTTTTTTATGCTTGAAATATCAAACTCCTGTGCTGCATCTGTGTGTCATGCATTTTTCTCTAGAATGTTGAGCTTCTGGCGCTCTATACTATTAATGTTTTAGAACTAGCAATGAGGAAAAAGTACATTATTGATCAGCAAAATATCATAGCTTCATCTGCCTCCTTGGACACTTTGCTGAACATAGTAACAGGAGCATTGCTTTTTGCCAGTTTCAGCTTTTGAGGAATGTATACATTTATTACATCCTTCATACTCAACAAGTGGTTAAAACTTCAAAAATTTGAAACACATGGACTGACATGATTGTTCTTCTACTTGTGCTTTTGACATGACTCACAAAATATCGCATTCAATGTTTTGTCATATCTTGGCCACGAGAACTGATTTGACCATTTGCTGTTGAAACTTCTCGACTTCATCGGATTAAGATTTTCATCCTGACCACACCTCTTTCTCAAGTTTATGATGGTTAATGTGAAAATATGATAATTCTTGTGAAAATAATAAGGCAGTGTCTTTCCTACAATGTTAGTAATTGTTAAATACCTAATCAGTGACAATTGACACTATCAAACTTATTTGATTGGCTGTATTTACTATAGTTAACAACCAATCAACAAAGTGGCTGTATTTACTATAGTTAACAACCAATTAACAAAGCTGGGATAGGTGCTTTGTTTTGCTTGATTAATCTGTACTTTCCTATTGTCCTGGACTATTGTTCTTGAGTTTTATTTGAAGCCAAGCCACAGTGGTATTTATTGTTAGAGCAATGCCAACAATTTAAAGTGGAGATTTTGTTTGATGCTTGGCAGTTTGCATAGCAGTATAGATGGGATCACTCTGGCATGGCAGTGTGTACCTTAAGATGTTAAAGAAGCATCATCAGTGCCTTCCTTTCATCACAGATGTTCGAAATGGATGCAATCCAGATAATGTTTATAACAGGTTATGGACAACTTTTTTTAAAAATCGTTATATGAATATATTATATAAATTGTTTTTGGGTGTTGACTTGTGTGTGTGTGTGAATGAATCAGTTTTCAATCATGCATGTTTGTGTATACTCTGTGTGCTGAATCCATACTCCATTTCTCTTGTGTACACTAATCCATAATACATTTTTTGTATGATGATTCTTTCCAAGCTGTATTTTATATATTTGCCTGTACATCTGTAAATAATTGAGGGCCACAAGAGAGATTAGTTTTTTGTACTAATTGTGTCACCCTCATACAATAAAAACTTTATTATTATTATATTATTAATCTGCTTTGATGGTGGAAGTGCGCAGCCAGAATTAGTGAGCAATTATGACCGGTACTCAAGTCAGTCTGACACTCATCATATAAAGATTTGCCATCCCATGCATATTTCGTCAGAAAAGGGGTTTGAAATTATTACATTTTACAGATGTGAAGTTAAATATAAGAAAAAGATTTATTAATATTTATATTAATTTTATTAATTAAATACTTAATATTATTAAAATTATTAGATTTTACAGATGTGAAGTTAAATATATGAAACAGATTAAGATTTATGTTCACAACTATAAATGTCCAACAGGAGTACATGTATTTTCCAGTTGGTCCAAAAAGTATTACCAGCCAACATGTCTGGCATATACAAGGATTTTTGGAGGCTTTATATATATATATATATATATATATATATATATATATATATATATATATATATATATATATATATATATATATATATATATGTATGTATAAAATTACACCAATATAATCATAATAATAATATATGTATATAATAAATATTAAACTATCAGTCAGGTGCTAAAATATTAATTACATTGACATATATGGATCATATTTTGAGATTCATGATTTTCACAATTCGTGCAAGTCAATGTGAAACAAGAAATGGGAAATGAATGCTCAATTAAAGTGCAAGAGGGTCTGACCTTAACCCAAAACTTATCCAGATGTACACACATACAGACAGACTGACAGGTGAATAGACTTGGGTTTTGTGCCACTGCTACATTTGTTGTTGGCCATTTTAAATAAAACCAACAAAAACAACTATCACTTCTTTGAAAAATGTAAAGAGGGAAAATTATTGTGGTCTTAGATAAAAAGTTTCTTTTTAACAAATTCAAAAAAGAACAGAAACTTCATTAAAAAAGACCTAATACGTCCACTTGAAAGACATCATGACTGTATTATTGTAGAAGCTCAATAGCAAGTTATTATATGATTCTTGAATAATGACCAAAATTAGACTTTTATAATTCTTTAGTGTTGTACATCTCTAACACTTGACAACACGGTTTATTATGTATGCATGTCTAACCCTTACATGTTCATGTCTAACCTTTATGTGTGCATGTCTAACCATTTTGTAAGCATGTCTAACCCTCATCTGTGTTAATGTCTAACTCATATATGTGCATGTCTAACTCATGCGTGTTCATGTCTAACCCTTGTGTCTGCATGTCTAACCATTATGTGTTTTCATGTCTAACCCTTAAGTGTACAGGTTTACCCCTTATGCATGTTCATGTCTAAACCATTATTTGTACATGTGAAACCCTTATGTGTGTTTATGTCTAACTCGTATGCATGCATGTCTAGCCCATGTGTTCATGTCTAACCCTTGTGTCTGCATGTTTAACCCTTATGTGTGCAGGTTTAACCTGTATGCATGTTCATGTCTAAACCCTTATGTGTGCATGTCAAACCCTTATGGGTGTGCCTTATATGTATTAATGTATAACCCTTATGTGTGCAGGTTTAACCTGTATGCATGTTCATGTCTAAATCCTTATGTATGCATGTCTAACCCTTATATGTATTCATGTATAACCTTTATGTGTGCATGTCTAACCTATTCACTCTTAACCATATTACATGGATAATACACAGATTGCTGTGTGCAAACATTTGCTGGAGCAAGAAGAAAGAGATTAAGCCTGAGATTTCAGAGTGGTTGCCTAGTCACATTGGTGTTAGGGGTAAAGAAAGGGCAGATAAAGCAGCCAAGCTGCTCAGTAGTCACTCATTTCTGAATAAAAGGTCCCACGTATTGACTTCAAATATTAAATAAATTGGCGTATTCTATATACTTGGCAAAACATGTGGAACGATAACTCCACAAACAAGCTTCATAATATCAAATCCATCATCGGAGAGTGGCATCCCTCGTATAGAACAAATTGCAGAGGTGAGTTGGTATTGTGCCGTTATAGTTTGGGGTCAAGGTCACTGGCTTAACAATGAAAAATGGTTTCTGCACCAAAACATCAGTTCTTGACCATGCATCTTCATCAAAGTTTGTTGATGACTTACACTTTGGATAAGAAAGAAGCCTATTGATATTGGGGTCAAAAGGTCAAAAGTCAAGGTCAAAGTGACTCAAATAAAAATGGGTTTTGTGGAAGAATTTTGATTCTAGAGTAAGTTTCATGACCAAACTTTGTGGATGGCATGCACTGAGGGTAATAATGAAACTTTTAGATTTTAGGATCTAAATGTCAAAGGTCACAATCATGGTAAATCTAATAAGAAAATAATGGTGTCTGGACAGTAAGTTTAGTTTAGGCCAGCATACATTGACCAGTGAGACTAGCTGGTCAATAATCTCTAGAAAGGACTATTAAACATGGGGTGGGAATATAATGTGCTGTTCATGGTAGTCTTGTTTATTTTGGCAAACATACTTATGTCCAACCAGTGCCATAAAAAGATGGTTTCTTCAGCTGGGCTTTGACTTTGAGTTGCTGTGATGCCCAACTTAGATTTTGAGTTCTCCTGGGCTGCCAGGCAGTGGAATTTTTACCCCTGCAAATACCTATACAAGAAGGAGACTTTAAACAAGGAAAACCCCTTTACCAAGCAATACATTAAATTTTGATCACAAAAGTGCTTTAGATCAAACCAACCAAAAACAAGCCATAACATGTACTTATGCAATCTGACTAACTTACCTGACACACTCAGTCATGTACTCATGACTAGTTCTTTATGTACAGATATACACAAAACAATACACATGCATGTGACTCGACAGGGGTCAGCTTAGGACAGATCAGGAGATTTGCAACCTTTGGTCAGGAGTTCTGACTTCAAATCAGGAGGATTTTCATCAACCTGATTTTAGTTTGCAAACGTGCAAAAATGACAACTTTGAACAAATTTCATTTTCTCTATTAAAATATGCATATTATCTGATCACATCAATCCTTTCACAGTAACTTGTTGCCTTTCATACTGTTCATATATGTAGCACAAGCATTTTTAGCCTTTCTTAGTAGATCATCGCCTAAATTATATTTGTGGCAGTCATCATTGTTGATCTCAACACTTAGGAGATGATGTATCTTTACTGGATCCAGGTTTCCTCTGGAATCAGCCTGAATTTTCCTCAGAATAGAAAATTTTTTTCAGAGTCATCATTGGAATGTGACAATATTAATATATGTGTAACTGTACTGAGTCAACCAAGAAGGAATGTGACAATATTAATATACGTGTAACTGTACTGAGTCAACTAAGAAGTTTAAATTGTTCCCTGCCTGTGGGTAGATTCAGGTTGCTGACTGCCTGCCAGATCTGCTTAAGATGGATGCTATCTGGGTCAAATTTGGGAAGTTCTTAAAATCAACTTTACAAGAATGGTAGAATGTATGTTTTATGCCAATTTAGCTCTTTAGTAATGACGAATTCAACCATATTCAAATAACATCTTTAATCCTTTCTGAATTACTTCTGATCACATATAGTATAGTCCATCTCTACAAATTTTAAATAATGAAGCCAAACTGATCCTGCTGGAAGAATCAAAGTAATGTTAATTGTTTTATGCTGCTTGAGCTATTTAGTAATCCAACCATAATCCATTAACATCTTCAATCCTTTCTGAATTACTACTGATCACAAATACATTACAGCATAATCCAATGATTCCTTTTAGGTTATTGTCTGTCAAATTGTCATTTAAAGTGTCATTCTCGCCCTTTATAGATCAGTTCAATCAAGGGATCACATTAAGTCTTTGCTGTAAGCATACTACATGGGAAGCAAGTTTATAAAAAAAAAAAATTCTGTTCAAGAATTTTTGTAAGAATAAATTTGAGTACTGGTATGTGGGAGATTTCAGTGAGTGACGGGAGAGATGAAAGATACCCCTCATCTCGGAAGGAAAATTTGAGTACTGGTATGTGGGAGATTTCAGTGAGTGACGGGAGAGATGGAAGATACCCCTCATCTCAGAAGGAAAACTACTTTGTTTTGATGCATTAATGCTAATAGGATTTACCAGAATCTTCATATAAATAGAGATAGTGCCAAGATAAATGGATATTGTTCTCCATTAACCTTGATACTGCCACTGACAGTGATGCAGACCAGGGGCTGTTGTCAGTGTCAGTAACAACATACCCTGTTGACTTACATACCTGTACTACTTTCAAAGTACCAGACTGAGATTTAAGTAAATTCTGCAAGATCTGATTCCTTTCCCGTATGTTTAAAAGTTGCATTTTGTATGGAATATTCAGATTGTGTGGAATATGCAGATTGTGTGGAATATTTATATTTGGTGGAATATTAGATTGTGTGGAATATGCAGATTGTAGGGAATGTGCAGATTGTGTGGAATATGCAGCTTATATGGAATATGCAGTTGTATGAAATATGCACATTGTGTGGAATATGCAGATTGTATGGAATATGCAGATTGTGTGGAATATGCAGACTGAAATGATACTTAATATTTTCCAGCTACAGGCTTACTCAGATATGAATTTTATTATTAAAACATGTACAAGGTATGGTCATTTGGCTCAAAATATTACAAGGACAAAAAAAATCTTTTCATAATGGATCTTTTGTTGGTTCACTTGTCTGTAAGTCCAATGACCTAATGACTTTGTCTACTGTGCATTGTCCCTTCACAAAAGCTATTTACAACTTCTTCTAAAAAGCTGCTCTATCAATTTGCACATGATTATTCTGGCCCCAGTGCCTTTAAAATGTATTCATTTGATAATGATATATCATCTAATATGGCTACCATTACTAAAAATGGAAAAACTTTTAAATGGCTTCTTCTCAAATACCATTCAAAAGAATTTGACCAAATTTGACAGAAAGCATGATGACATGAATGACTTTAAAGATTTTACAAGTGATATAGATCCACCATGAAATATGGCTGCCACTATTAAAAATAGAAAAACCTTAAAATTACTTCTTCTCAAAAACTGCTGAACAGAATTTTACCAAATTTGACTGAAAGCATCCTGGCATGAAGACTTAATTTTATACAGATGATCAAATGACACTTGTCTGACATCAGATCAGGCAGCCATTACCAAAAATATAAATAAATTCAAATGACATCTTCTCACAAACTGCTCAAAAAAATTAACCAAATTTGATAGAAAGCTTTTTAGCAATAAGGGGTTTCACTTTTGTAAAAATGATGCTGCTCCACTGTACAATATGGCTACTTTTACCACTGCATATACTAGCGTATAATCCAATACCAACTGCAAACTGCATAGACCAATCAATAGAACAAACAACATAGACCCTGATATCCTGGTGCATTGTGCGACAGCAGATCAGGGTCTATGTTGTTTGCATTTGGATCCGGCTTATACGCGAGTAAATACGGTAAAAATAAAAAAGCTTAAAGATTACTTCACAAAAACCCCTAAACAGAATTTGAATAAATTTGACAGAAAGCTTCCTAGCATGAAAGTCATTCAGGTTCATATAAATGATGTTGATATACCAAGAAATATGTCCACCATTACTAAAGCTAGAAAGACCTTGACATGACTTCTTCTCAAAACACGCTCAACAGAATCTGACCGTATTTGAGAAAAAGCGTCCTGACATAAAGGCCTTTAAATTTTATACCAATGATGTCACTTTGCCATCAAGTATGGACATGGACACTGTTGGTAAAGATAGAAATCCTTTAAATGACTTTGCAAAATCCGCTGAACAATTTGAGATTTAGTGTATTTCAAAAAGAGCAATATGCCTAATATAATAAAATTTATTTCATGCAAATATCATAAATATAAATTTAGATATTGGAGTTTTAAATAATGCAAACGTCATGAATATTAATTTAGATATGGGAGTTTTAAATAATGCAAACATCATGAATATTAATTTAGGTATGGGAGTTTTAAATAATGCAAACATCATGAATATTAATTTAGATATGGGAGTTTTAAATAATGCAAACATCATAAATATAAATTTAGATATGGGAGTTTTAAATAATGCAAACATCATAAATATTAATTTAGATATGAGAGTTTTAAATAATGCAAACATGAATATTAATTTAGATATGGGAGTTTTAAATAATGCAAACATCATAAATATAAATTTAGATATGAGAGTTTTAAATAATGCAAACATAAATATAAATTTAGATATGGGAGTTTTAAATAATGCAAACATCATGAATATTAATTTTGATATTGGAGTTTTAAATAATGCAAACATAAATATAAATTTAGATATGGGAGTTTTAAATAATGCAAACATCATGAATATTAATTTAGATATGGGAGTTTTAAATAATGCAAACATCATGAATATTAATTTAGATATGGGAGTTTTAAATAATGCAAACATCATGAATATTAATTTAGATATGAGAGTTTTAAATGCAAACATCATGAATATTAATTTAGATATGGGAGTTTTAAATAATGCAAACATCATGAATATTAATTTAGATACGAGAGTTTTAAATAAAGCAAACATCATGAATATTATTTTAGATATGAAAGTTTTAAATCATAATGCAAACATAAATATTAATTTAGATATGAGAGTTTTAAATTATAATGCAAACATCATAAATATTAATTTAGATATGGGAGTTTTAAATCATAATCCAAACGTCATAAATATTAATTTAGATATGAGAGTTTTAAATTATACTGCGAACATCATAAATATTAATTTAGATACGAGAGTTTTAAATAATGCAGATATTATGAATATTAATTTAGATATGAGATTTTTAAATCATAATGCAGATATCATGAATATTCATTTACATGTGAGAGTTTTAAATCATAATGCAAAAATGTTATTGTGTTAGAAGTTCATTTGTATGATGTCTGTTTTCTAACATGATGTCATATTTATATATATATATGTGGAAGAGAGAGAGAGACATGTTAGAAGGTTCCCACCAGGAGATGGCGATGTTACAATTCAGATAACTATGAGTAAAGGATGACTAAATCTACTTAGTAACCTGTCAAGAACATGTGTATGTTTTTTCATTTTGTTTTGTTTTAATTATCCAGACCATATCAAGTGTCCTTTTATTTCTGCAGAATAAATCTTTGAACTGCTATCGAATTTCAATCAAATTTGGTGGGCCATTTATAGTGAGAAGATGTTGAATGAGATTGATTGCTTGCATTCTGCATCTTTAAATGAGTGAGTTATGCCCCCAGACAGTCTGTCATGCCTTGTTGTTTTTGCATGATAAATTGTTTTACTGTTTATTAATACATGTACATGCAATCAAATTGTAGGGGTTGCTTTATATTAACAACGTATAAGATTACAATTTTCAGCTTTCCACTGTATGTCAGTATTTGGTGGTGGTAAGGCACCTGTGTATCTCATGCACCCATTTAAGATTTCAGCAGCCAGCTTAACTATGTTTATTACAACTAGATTTCATTAAAATCTTCTTTTTAGCTATATGTTGACATGATCCCAGGGATCAGTCCCAAGTTCATCTATTACCAAATTGTCTATTCCCAACTCATCTGGTCTCATCACATTCACTGTTCCAATTTGTATAAGGCCCACAATGTCTACTTTGCTATTTACTAGTTTTCTTGAAAAACTTAAACCATTTTATTTTAATATTATAAAAATTTCTTTTAATGATTTTTAACATGTTTGTATTGCTCATATATACCAGTACCTGACTGATTTACCAGTACCTGCTCCATTTTAGGATGCACACAATCCTAAATACTTTCTTTTGTTTCATGATTGCTTGTTTGTTTGTTTGGTGCTTTACGGCACATCAACACAAGTAGGTTATTTAGTGCAGATGCAATTGGAGTAAAGTGCCTTGCCCAAAGACACACCACGGTAGCTGACCCAGGCTGATCCGATGGTAGGATTCGAACCCGCACCCTTTCAGTTGTGAGTCCAGCATGCTAACCACTGAGCCACCGCGGCTCCTTTGTTTCATGAAAAAAATTTCAAATATATATCATGGAATTAAATAATTTAGTCAGATTTAAAGTGCAGCTGTCTCCTGCATTTCTACTCTGAAACTTAGTGATTAAGGTAATAACACCTATTACATTTATAACTATTTCTTATATTTTTCTTTAGACCCTGCTGAGGATATGGGACTGCTTCCTTCTGGAAGGACCAAAAGTCCTGTTTCGGTTCTCCTTGGCAATCCTGAAGCTTAATGAGAAAGAGATTTTTCAGAGAACAGACACAATTGGGGTGATGAAATATCTCAAGGCATGTGCCAAGCTCACCTATGATGTGGATGGATTAGTTAAGGTAATATACCACAGGTGACCTTGTTTATTTAACAGCAAAAATTGATCTGCTGTCACATAGTGCACTTGCGGATTGGGTCGATGTTTGCTCTACACTCATAAGTATAAATAACAATGTTCATGCATATGATAACTTCCAAACCAAAAATCTGGAATTTTCTCAGTCTATTAGTCTTTGTATAATATTCACTCACTATAATGCACCTTTGAATAATATTCCCTCAATATAATGCCATTGACATAGTATTCCCTCAGTATAATGCACTCTTTGTTAGATCACATCAAATTGATTTGAAGTTTTCTTTTTACTGAAAAATTTACAAAACCTTGCTTGAGTGAAGCAGTGAGATAACTCGGGTCAGGTAAAGACATGTTTATTAATTGGACACTGGCTTTTTGCATGCACTATATGGGGAGGCTGTCATTACAAAAATGCATATATTTTGGAGGCAAAAAGAAATGAGAATTTATGAAAACAATCATTACATTGGGAATGTTAACTAAAACCCAATTTTTTCCTCAGGAAATCAGGAATTATCACATAATGAATGTTGCTCATATCTGCTGTGTGCAAGTTATAAAGTAATTTATGCAAGTTATACGGTAATTTATGCATGTTATACGATATTTTATGTTTTGTTCATGATCCAATTACATTAATACAATAAAATCTTGAAGTTTGAATTCAGAATTTTGATGAAATATATAGAGATGAGAATGATTTTTTACAAAAACAAATCTGAAACTACTTAATCCTCTCTTTGACAAAAACATTTTCAAAACATTTTCAACAAGTTCTGACAAGCCTTGAAAGATTAAAGTTATCAGATTTTAAAAATCTGTAGACAGATTTGAAGATTTGCATCCCAGTATAAAAATAAATTAAAGAGTATTTTATCCCATCAAAAAAAATAAATAATGTCTTCCAGAAATATAACGTTCTTTTCTAGGAGGTTATTCTGATAATTTTGAGGTTGAAGTCAAATTTTTAGCTGACCTGGCCACAATGCCAGATGTGCTTATGAGATGGCCCGGCATCCATCATGCATCATGCTTCATGCATCCATCAACAGTTGCATTTTACTACCCTTGAGGTCATATTTCTGATCTGATTTTGATCAAACTTGGAATATGAGTTTATATCATCAAGATCATAGTAAAGTTTGATAAGGAGTGATATTCAGACATATTTTTGAGCTAAGCTTTTGTTACCATTCTGGAAGCTATATTTTGGATGTGATTTTGAGCAGACTGGGAATATTACTTATATCATCAAGATTTTTGAAAAGTTTGATAATAAGTGAGATCCACAAATAATAATGAGGTGATCTTGCATCTACTTGGCTGAGCTTTTTACCTTGCTAGAGGCCGTTCTTCTGATCCAATTTTGATCAAACTTTGAATATTGGCTTATTTTATCAACATCTCAGATGAGTTCAGTTATGAGCTAGGTTTACGCATATTAACGAGATCATCTTGGATCTGATTGGATGAGCTTATTACTACTCTGAAAGCTATATTTCTGATCAACTTTGATCAAACTTGGGATATAGGCTTATATGATTAAGATCTCACAGGAATTAAATAAAGAGCAAGATCCATTCATATTAATGAGGTGATCTTGCAACTGACTGAATGAGGTTGTTACCACTTGAGGAACTGTATTTCTGATCCAATTTTGATTAAACTTGATAAATAGAAATCATCTACGTGTCGAATGAGTACAATTATGAGTGAAATCTGTGCATATTAACAAGGTGATCTTGCATCTGATTGGCTGAGCTTTTCAGCATTTTAGCATATCTATTTTCAATCAGATTTTAATCAAACTTAGTAGGGTAAATAGAATTATATCAAGATATCCAGTGAGTTGTATTATGAGCAAAATGTATGCATATAAATGATGTGATTCTTGAATCTGATTGCTTGACTTTCTTTCCACTTGGAAGATTATTTCTAACCCAATAGTAATCAAACTTGGCAAACAGGCTAATATCATAAAGATGTTGGATGAGTTTTCTTTGAGCAAGACCTATGCATATACATTACGCATATATATGATCTTGATCGGCTGAGTGTTTTACCACTCTATAGATCAGTGGTCCCCAATGTGCTGCCCGCGGGGGCCATGGTGCCCGCCAAGGTTTTTTGTGTGCCCGCAGAAGAGGTTATAATGAATAATACATTTTTTTTAAAAAATGGGTCAAGTTAATTGGTTGGTGCCTGCCACTCTCACATAAACTCACAAATGTGAACGTAGGCACAAAAAGGTTGGGGACCCCTGCTATAGATGGTATTTTTTATAGAATTTTGATCAGACTTGGTAAATAGGTATATATTATCAAGGTCACAGTTGGGTATGATTAGGAGCAATATTCTTTCATATTAATTATGTGTTCTTGCATCTGATTGGATGAGCATGTCAATATGCCAGCAGGTATACTTCTCATCAGATTTTGATCAAACTTGTTAAATAGTCTTATATCATCAAGATGTGAGATGAATTTGATTATCAGCTGGATCCACACACATGTATTAGATGATCTAGAAATCCAACTGGAATTTACTTCAGCTTATTAAATAAGCTTATATCACCATTGTCTCAGACAGGTTCTATAACATTTCAGATCTACATATGTTATTTGGCTGAGCTTATTACCCCTTAATTTAGAGACTACGTTTTTCATCTTGTTTCAATACAACTTGGTAAAGAGTTTTATATAATTAGCGTTTTTGATGAGTTCAATCATGAGCAAAAAACTATGCATAATAATTATACATAATATAACAAATTAATAATTATACATAATATAACTATGCATAATAATTATACATAATAAAACTATGCATAATAATTTTACATTTATGTTTGGAAGGAGGTTTTATCACACGTTTTTAGAAAAGGATTAAATCAGCATGATATAAAGGTTGGGAGGTAGTTTACTTATGTAGAGTTGTGTTGTTTAAAATAACCCATAAATCTCCTCAGTGAAATGGTCAACTTTTAATTTATGTAAGGGAGGTGAGTGATATCAGTCCCACTTGGGCCTCTTGTTGAAAACCCCTCAGAAACAAAATTGTAATTTGGTTCCATTTCCTTCTCCATTCGAGACGAAAACACTCATACATCCAGCAATATGATGGAACTTATCTGCAGTGCACCATTTTGTAACCATTGTAGTAAAATCCTGAATTTTGTCCAAAACATGTAGAACAACACTTAGAAAAGTGAAGAAAAAAAATCAGTGAAAAAACATTTGCCATTTTATAGATGTGGTCAGTAAAGAAAAGTTGGATTAATATTAGAATGACCTTATTAAGACCAAAATATTACGCTGATCTGCAAAGAGTCGAGTTACACAGGGACTTCTTTTAGAGATGTTTCACAGTAATTTAATGATCTGCACTGTGCTTCAGTTGGCATTTGAGGGTCTGAAGCCACTCCCACGAAGACAGAGTATTGCTAGCAAGCAGGCTTGCTATCTGAATGCCCTGAAAAAAACGCACAAGAAGAAGGAACTTCAGAGACTGGCATTTGCTGAAAGAGAACACATGGTAAATTCAGTAACCTCCACAATTTTCAAAGAAATTTCTTTTCCAATACAGGAAGATTCAGGACTTTTCATCATGAATTCTGTCTAATGACTTTTCATTCCAGACAGTAAGTCCATTGAAGCTCTTGATTATATCTTATGTAGTTGACAATTACAATATATACTCGTGTATAGGCTGATACCAACTTCAAAGTGCAGAGACCCAGATCTGCTGGCGCATAATGTACCGGCAGATCTGGGTCTATGCAGTTTGTACGGACTAATTAGTAGAACAAACAACATAGACCCCGATCTGCCGGCACATTATTTGATGGCATATCAGGGTCTATGTTGTTTGCATTTGGACCCAGCTTGTACACGAGTATATACGGTATTTCCTTTCAACAAAATGATTCAGATGTTCATTTGTTTGGTTTACTAGAAAAGGGCAGTAGTAGGATTTTCCATTCCAAATCTTGTTCTAATTTAAAACTGTGTAGTCTTCACCTTTTATGTTCAAGTGTTTTATTCAATAATTCACTCTTTCATAGAATTATTTGTCTTTTCAAACCATTGATTTAATGCTAATTAATATATTTCTGCAAGTTTTCTTTTTTTCAGAAACTGAGTCACTTTTGTCATTAATTCAACTTCAAATCCATGATATAGACTCTGCATTGTAGCTTACAAAAGGACAAACCCCTGAATTTTCAGTTGCTGTTTTTGCTTTAAGTAAAATGAATCATCATCTGAAATATTTAATTGCATTTGGCAATTTTGCTGATTGTTGCACTGACTTAAAGATAATTTGTCCCCAAACAATTCTTCTCATTATATTTTGTTACCAGATTTTAAAAAAAACAATTTCTAAAGACATGTAATACAAATACTTTTACCCCATAAGTGTCTGTATATCTGTCTGTATGTCATTTCCCATTTGTTTTTTTTTCTCCTGAATTAATAAAAAGAAAGTGGGTGGATCATAATCAAACTTGATACAGAGACTCACAGGTCTGGAAATTGCTAAAACTGCTACTTTTCTACACTACTAAAAGTTTCTTGTCCAAATATAGAAGGCACCTGTCCAAATTTTTGTGACAATGTTACCCATTATTTTTGTGACAATGTTACCCATTATTTTTGTATAATTACTAAATTAATGGGTGGAACTTTGTCTGATTTCTTTTATCAGTTACATTTAGACCCTATTCAGTCTAATAGCAAACATATGCAATCAAGATTGTACCTGTTATGAAAATCCAAGCAGACATGTGCATGATTTAAAGAAAAAAAGACAATGGCAGCTTTGGACAGATACCAGTTATTGTTGTAAAAAGTAATGTAAGTGCTGTCCATATGCATGGCTCAGAAGTACACACAGTTCATCAAGTACTAATTGCCTGATACAAATAACTCAGATGTACACACAGTTCATCAAGTACTAATTGCCTGATACAAATAACTCAGATGTACACACGGTTCATCAAGTACTAATTGCCAGATCCAAATAACTCAGATGTACACTAAGTTCATCATATACTAATTGCCAGATACAAATAACTCAGAAGTACACAGTTCATCAAGTACTAATTGCCTGATCCAAATAACTCAGAAGTACACAGTTCACCATGTTCAAATTGCCTGATATGAATAACTCAGATGTAAACAAAGTTCATCAAGTACTAATTGCCTGATACAAATAACTCAGAAGTACACACAGTTCATCAAATACTAATTGCCTGATACAAATAACTCAGGAAGTACACACAGTTCATCAAGTACTAATTGCCTGATACAAATAACTCAGAAGTACACACAGTTCATCAATTACAAATTGCCTGATATAAATAACTCAGCAGTACACACATTTCATCAAGTACTAAAAGCCTGATATTAATAAATCGGAAGTACACACAGTTCATCAAGTAGAAATTGCCTAATACGAATAACTCAGAAGTACACACAGTTCATCAAGTACTAATTGCCTCTTCTCAATCACTCTATATGGATATACTATTCGTTTGAATTTTAATTTCTTTAAAAAAATTCTCACTTGTCCATGGACAAGTGAAATGTAAAATAATACTTGTCTGGCAGTGTCATGGGACAAGTTGGGCAATTTGAGCATGGCATTTCCATACCCCAAACAAGGTTGAAACAATTATTGCTGGTTTTTATTCTCAATTTCTTTTATTTTCTGTCTACACCCAATGGAGTTATTGCCCCTGGTTGTAAAAGTAGTAGATTTTCCAAGACAAATAAGTTTCTTGCCTGCTTAGATATTGTTTTGTTTTTTTTATAGCTGAATTCATATCTTCATTCAATCATCCTTTCTCACTGATTGGAATGTTAAAAAATAGTATCTCGTGAATTTAATCGCAGTCAAACTTACTGATGTATTAGTATTGCATGGCGATAGAAAAAGAATTCCACATCAATAAGTTACTTGTGATTGATTTCTTATTAAAAATTATAATTGCTAACCTTGATACTAATAGATTGTCATGATGGAAATATCAATTAATTTATATCTGTCTGAATTGGAACTATTTTTTGTGTGCAGGTAACACAAAACAAAACAGAATATAAACAGTAAGCAGCTGTTGTTACTGTAAGACATCTGCTACTTCAATCTGTTATATACTTTAGTTGGGCAAATTGTTGGAGCATAAAATAAAAGGAAAATTTGCTTGTTCCAAGTGAAAAATTGATACATTTCATCTCATGGGTGAAAAACTAAAGTATTTTTACCGACTTGTTACAAAAAAAAAATTCAAACGGAGCAGGCAAATATCCTCTATTATTCAAGGATTTGAGAACATTATTTGTAACTTCACTTTTGACTTTTTCACGAGAACATTATTTGTTACTTTACTTTTGCAGATTGAGTGTTACCAATGGAGTCAGCAAATAGATAGTTTCAATAGTAAAATCACCTTAATATGGTCAACTCCTTAAATGCAAGACTGTTATCCCAATTACAACACATATTTTGGCAGTTTATTTTATTAATAATTAATGGATTTTACTGCTGCAAATTTTGACATTCAACCAATCAGAAAGTACCAGTATGCTAGATTCAATCAACCAATCAGAAAGTGTGCTGAATCAAAATTGTGTTGGAAATAAATAAAAATAATCCATATATGATTAAGTGTCTGAAACAGTGTTCAGATGTATGTTCATGAAGTTATTATTTCCGTAAATCATGTATGCATTCTAGGTTTATTTCATCCAGAAAATCTTTAGAGATGAAGACACAAATCAAAACATTAAAGTGTTGAAAATCACTGTATTCTGTTTATACTTGGATTTCATAAAAGTTGAATAGTTTGCTTGCATTTTTTTTATCTTTGAAAGGTTAAGTGATCCATGTTCTTTGAACACATCTCTAAATTGCCAAAAAGTAACAAAGGAAAGGCACCGTATGTACTCGCATATAACCCGGGTCCAAATGCAAACAACATAAACACTTATCTGCCATCACATAATGTGCTGGCAGATCAGGGTCTGTGTTGTCTGTTCTGCTGATTAGTCCTTACAAACTGCATAGACCCAGATCTGCCAGCGAATTATGCGATGGCAAATCTGGGTCTATGCAGTTGGATGTTGGTATTGGATTATATATGCGAGTATATATGGTATATCATAATTTTCTTAAATGAGTTGTAAAATCAAAAACAAAATAACTTTTTTTTTTTTCTTTTCCACAGTATCTGAGCATGGAGGTGGAATCAGGCAACTCTTTGGGGATTGAATGTGCCTTGGCCCTTGAGGAAGGTATATTGTATTTCTCTGCCCATCATATGCCCATGCTTTAATGGTATATCATATTTCTCTGATCATATGCCCATGCTTTAATGGTATATCGTATTTCTCTGATCATATGCCCATGCTTTAATGGTATATTGTATTTCTCTGATCATATGCCCATGTTTTAATGGTATATCGTATTTCTCTGATCATATGCCCATGCTTTAATGGTATATCGTATTTCTCTGATCATATGCCCATGCTTTAATGGTATATTGTATTTCTCTGATCATATGCCCATGCTTTAATGGTATATCGTATTTCTCTGATCATATGTCCATGCTTTAATGGTGTATCGTATTTCTCTGATTATATGCCCATGCTTTAATGATAAGTGGCCTTTACAAAATTTGGACAGATTTTTGTCTAACAAAGCTGTGTCCATTGACAGCACATCCCATACATAGGCAAAGAACAGATATATCCCTTGTCCAACAGCATTGTTTTTGTTTCTTCCATAAGCATCCATATTAATTTTTTTTAAAACTTCACCGTAGATATTTGTACTCTATGTTGTTCCAAAGACGAAGAAAATTATTCCCAACAAAAGCAACAGAAAACTTAGAGATGTAGTTGGGTTGGGGCAAGATTTACTACTATTTTCATTTCTGGAGTAGGCTGACTAACAAATTTATTACATTTGTAGATATGACAAAATCAAATTTTAGTAGTCTTTGTATTGTTTACTTTTGACATCTGTTATAAGTAAGCTGTGGTTGTCCAAACATAGAAAATACCTACATTAAAACAGCAGTTTGTCAACATCAGTGAAGTTCGAATTGTCACAAGTGCTGTGCATGATCATCTTCACTATGCATAAGATTAAACTGGTAGAGTGGAAAGTTACGGTCAAAGATTACTGAAGCCTTTATACGAAATAGACCATAAAAGATTACTGAAGCCTTCATACAAAACTGTCAAAAATTACTGAAGCCTTCATTCGAAATAGATTTTCAAAGATTACTGAAGCCTTCATACAAAAGAGACTGTCAAGATTACTGAAGCCTTCATACAATATAGACTGTCAAAGATTACTGAAGCCTTCATACAAAATAGACTGTCAAAGATTACTGAAGCCTTCATGCGATATAGACTGTCAAAGATTACTGAAGCCTTCATACGATATAGACTGTCATAGATTACTGAAGCCTTCGTATGAAAGAGACTGTCAAAGATTACTGAAGCCTTCATATGAAATAGACTGTCAAAGATTACTGAAGCCTTCATATGAAATAGACTGTCAAAGATTACTGAAGCCTTCATATGAAAGAGACTGTCAAAGATTAATGAAGCCTTTATATGAAATAGACTGTCATAGATCACTGAAGCCTTCATGCAATATAGACTGTCAAAGATTACTGAAGCCTTCATATGAAAGAGACTGTCAAAGATTACTGAAGCCTTCATAAAAAAAGAGTGTCAAAGATTACTGAAGTCTAATTACAAAAAAATTCAGAGAAATCTTTCTTCCTTTATACACATTTCCTCAGTGATAGCCCTTTGTATGGTCCACAATGATGTATGCCACCATTTTGATACTAATTGTTGAAATAACGAATCATCTCGTGCTATGTAATGGACCAGTAATAAAGTGGTACACAGTGTGAACATGATGTGCGAATATTTTTATGTTATTACAATTCATATGATAATATAAACATGGCATATATTTACAGTATTGTAGAGACAATGTATGTCATCGTTTTCATTTTTCAAATTCTGGGTGCTGTATTACATCAAATTACCTTTTTGTATCACATCAAATCACCTTTCTGTATTACATCAAATTACCTTTCTGTATCACATCAAATTACCTTTCTGTTTTGTAATGAAAGCTGCCAATGATCTTACTAATTGTGTCCAAAAATGTAGGGTCAGAAATAAAATTACAGACCACAACTATAGGGTCAGAAAAAAATTATTGGCCACAACTGTCCAAAAACTTAGCTTTCATTAAAAAATTGTTCAGACATAAATTTAAGGGTGTCTGAAAAGGGCAAAGATGGTAGTTCTACCCTTGTTCATCCACATCTGTCCATACCTTTGTTCATCCACATCTGCCCATACCTTTGTTCATCCACATCTGTCCATATCTTTGTTGCACCCTGGTTTAAGTTTTGTTGTTCGCTTGCACTTAGGGTAATAAAGTAACCAATATATTCTGGAATCTAGAAATCAGATTTCACAGTCATGGTGTGTCTAATAAAGAAATAATGGTTTCTGCACAGTAAGTGTACTTCAAGACTGCATATCTTGATCTAAGGTTTAGGTCATTTGAGATCCATTGGTCAGTAATCTCCAGAGTTAACCATGCTGTACTAGTTCCTGTATAGAGTGCTGTTGACTATAACACAGATGTGGATTATGTCATTCATGGTACTCTTGTTGGATCATATCAAGCTGTAATACAGTAAAACTAGCCACAATAGTATATGTAGTAGTAATAATAATAATAATAGTAGTAGTAATAATAATAATAATAATAATAATAATAAAGGTTTGACCACTGCACAGCGATTATACCCTTCTCGCATTTTCTATACAAAATTTTTAACTGATTAAAAAAAATCATCACCTACCGGTACCTTAAATAAGGGTTCAGTTGAATATATTCCTTAAGAAAAAGAAAAATTTCTGATTGATTACCAGTTTGATAATGTAGCAGACGAAAATCCAAGGTACAAGATGTTACAATTGTTATTTCAGTAATGTGACTGGTGACTATCTTTAGTTGCACTCAGTTTACAATTATTTTCCCTATATATTATCTACATTTGCTTTTCAGTACTGAACTCTCCAGTGTGTCCAAATCCAGATATATGTTAATCTCCAGTGTGTCCAAATCCAGATATATGTTAATCCAAATTATCATCCTAGACAAACTTACCATGAAGTTCTTTTCATGGGTTATCCAGCAATTTTTTTAGAGACTGGACTGTAAACAAATCAATTGTCACAGACTTCACTTCCAGGACAGCACCAGTGCCTGATTACTCACTGTGCACTGTAACCAAAATACAAACAGAATCACACTATAATACACATATGCTAACGAATAAACAATTTCCTTAAAATCAGTTCCAAGAATGCCTACACCTAAACCAATGATCAACACCAGAAAAAGAGAGGAAAAATAATATAAAAGTAGATAGCAGCTACATTGATCGGTCCTGGCCTGAAAGTAATAATTGTGATCTGAGTCCCAGTTGGTTCCTGACGCTTCTGTAGAGACCAGTGTAACAAAAGGAAGAAGAACCAGTACATGTACCATGACAGAACACAAATAAAGCTAGAAAATGATAGAAAGTGAATCATGGTGCATTGTCTATATATTTTAATAATAATAATAATACAAATTAATACAATGATCCTCTATTTTCTCCAAAGGTCGGGTGTGGCTATGCTATGGTGATCAGCACATTGGTAGACTGAGTGAAGTACACTGCAGGCAGTCCATCATGAAAGATCTGGGAATTGAGGTAAGAATGAAGTGTCAGACCAAAATCTGAAATAGAAATATCTTTATTTTTCTGCCTGCCATAAGGCAGAGCATATTATGTTATGACATCCATCTGTCTATCCAGCCCTCCATCTGTCTGTCTGTTCCCTGTTCCATTTCTGCACAATAATTTGAGTTCCGCACCATCTACCATTAACAGACTTTGTGGATAGCATGTACTTAGGGTAAGGAAGATGTCTGTCAATTTCAGGGTCAGAAAGTTAAAGGTCAAGGTCACTGACTGAAAGAAAAGAAAAATAGTTTCCACATAATAAACTTTGTGGATCACTTGCACATGAGGCAGGTAAGAAGCCACATGATTTTAGGGTCAAAAGGTCAGACATCAAGATCACTGTGACTGAAAGAAGAAAAATAGTTTCTGCACAATAACATAATTTAGTTCTACATCACAGACCTGGACCAAACTTTGTGAATGACTTTCACTTGAGGTAAAGTACAAACCTATTGATTTTAAGGTCAGAAGGTCAAGGTCACTGTGACTGAAAGAAGAAAAATAACTTCTGCACATTAAGTTAGTTCTAGATCAATGACATGGACTAAACTTTGTGGATGGCTTGCACTTGGAGAAAGGTAGGAGCCTATTGATTTGGGGGATCAAAAAGTCAAAGGTCAAAGTCATTGTCACTGACAAATGAAAAATTGTTTCTGCACCAAAATGTTGGCTCTTGACCATGTACCTTCACCAGAGTGTGTGGATGACTTAAAGAAGCCTATTCCTTTATGGGTCAAAGGTTAAGGTCACTGACTGAAAAAGGAAAGAAGTTTTTGCATCATAACTTCAATTCTAGACCATGTACCTTGACCAAAGTTTGCAGAGGGCTTGCACTTAAGGTATTAGGGATCAATATGACAAATGTCAAACTCATTTTGACTTGAAGAAATGTGTGACCCGCAGAGTAGATTTTGTTCTAGAGTAAGTTCCTTGACCAAACTTTGTGGATGGCTTGTACTTAGGGTAATAAATAAACCAGTAGATTTTGTAGTCATGGCAGGTCTGATAAGAAAATAATGGTTTCTGGACATTAAGTTTACATCAAGACTGCATACGTTGATCAGAGTTCCAGGTCTTTGCAACCCATTGGTCAATAATCTCCAGTCAGCCATGCCATGGATATTCCTACACAGATCACTATTAAACACTGAGCAAATGTGTAATGTGCCATTCATGGTACACTTGTTTTGAAGATAAAATATAGTATTATCTTGTGTAAAACACCCATCTTAAACCAATGTAGACTTTATCAGAGTTGATGCAGTTTGTTCTTTCTGTGATTAAAAACAATCAGTGTAGACCTCGGATGTGCTGGCAAAATAAGGTCAGTGTGGTTCACAACTGAGTGCATGTTACACACAAGTCACAGTCGAGTTCATGTTAAAGAAGATATTTCAGTTTTGATATGTTGAGTAGTTTTGAAGAGTGTGTGTATATATATATATATATATATATATATATATATATATATATATATATATATATATATATATATATATATAACACTAGTATCATTGAATAAGTTAAAGAGTTATAATTTGTTACAAGCACAAATTTAACCTGTGCTACGTGTAATGGTACCTATCTCATGCTCTGGTGCACCAGCACCCTAACCCACATGTCCATGTCCTTATCTCCCAGAAATAATGATACAAATTCTAGGGTAAGAACTCAGGATGGACAAAACCTCGCTTGCTATGCAAGCACAATTGAACCCTAGGCTATATGCACAAACCCACTGGATTTCTATCTTGAAATGCAAGGTGTATACATGAAATTATAATTATAAGCTGACATCTACTTACCAAACAGAAAATCTCTCATCCCTGAATCCCACATTATAGGTTTTAATACATGATTATATGAAATAAATTTATATAGACTGAGACCAATTTAATTAAACTATTTAGAGAGCTACAATTTGTTTCAAGCAGGAATTGAAACCATGCTGCAATTAACAGCATCTATTGCCTAGCCCTTGTGCACCAGAACTCGTGACTCACACAGCAATGTACAAATCCCCCAAGAAAGATGGAATAAGGTCAAAGGTAAGAGCTCGAGGTGCACAAGAACACTTAGCTATGCACAAACCTACCGGATTTCTATTTAGAAATCCAAGGTATATACTTGAAATTATACTACCATCTATACTCACTTATAAGTCAAGTCCAACTGCAAACAACATAGACCCTTATCAGTTGTTGCATAATGTGCCAGCAGATCATGGTCTATGTTGATTGTGCTACTGATTACTCCTAACAAACTGCAAAGACCCAGATTTGCTGGCACATTATGCAATGGTAGATCTGGGTATGTGCAGTTTGCATTTGGACTCGTTTTATAAGCAAGTACATATGGTAATAAATTATCACCTGTATTCCAGACAGAGAGAAAAGTCCTTATCTCTGAATCCCACATTATAGGTTTGATTACATGATTATATGGCGTAAATTTATAAACAAATATATATGAAATTGTAGTGATAAATTGACACATATACTGGTTCAATTCCTGCTTAGAATGAATTATAACTCTCTAACCTGTTTGATTGTATTGGTGTCATTCTATGAAAGTTTCTTTCATATAATCATTTTTGAAGCACAAATGTTGGTTTTCTTTCATCAAAACATGTCAAGGTCTTTACACAAAGTGCAGTTTTTTTTCTCCAATAACTTAGAATCATGGCTTTTTGTTGTTTTGAATGACCGTATACACTCACGTATAATCTTGATCCAAATGCAAATAATATAGACCCTGGTCCGCTGTCGCATAATGCGCCAGCAGATCAGGGTCTATGTTGTTTGTTCTACTGATTAGTCCTGACAAACTGCATAGACCCAGATCTGCCGGCGCATTATGCAACAGCAGATCTGGGTCTATGCAGTTTGCAGTTGGTATCGGCTTATACGTGAGGATAGACAGTATATCAATACTGTTCTTTGCATCTTTCTAGATCAAATCATGCATAATTAGGTCATAGTGGCCTACATTTATTGAGTATTATTGACTTTATATTTACAAATAGCACATTGCACATCGTATTTTTCCCCATTCTCTTTTCAGTTGGACTCTAGAGTAATGTGTATTACAGCTATCACAAAGGAAACAGTTGTACTTGGTACCATATCTTGGATGCTTATTGCCATGGATACCAACACAAGGTAAGACTGTATTCACTAATGTAGGTATATGACACATCTCTAATTTTGTATCCCAGAATGTCCATTTATTGTTTTACAGGCCTGGGTCTATCTGTATATACACCATCATTATAAAAGTGATTGGGCATATAGTGTTTCCCTTGTATGTCTATTCACTGAGTTTTGTATTCAGGTCCATGTCAGGCAGTGTGTTGATTTTGTGTTGAGGTATACATCCTCTATGAACACATTTCTAATAGAATGTCATCTCTCCTAAGGCAAATTTACAACAAGTCCTTACAATTAAATATCACATGCTAATTTTCATTTTTATCCCCATTCAAAGGCATTTAGGAATATTGGGATTACACTGTCTATCTGCCTGTCCTTTTGTGGACAAGCTGGTTTCCATGTGATAACTTGACTGAGCTTTTTATCTTTTCAACCCAAACTATGAGTGAACAGCCCTTGTGGAGAGAAAGAACCCTATCAATGGGGTCAAAAAGTAAAAATTCAAGGTTTCTGGAGTCCAGAATGTAAATTCAGTTTCCCAGTAATTAATCAAGTTCTTGTATTCATTTTTAACCAGACTTCATGGACTGCAACATCTAGAGAGGCAGCTTTCTATTGATTTGAAGTCAAAGGTCACGGTTGTTCAGAAGACGATTCTTAACTATAAATCAGATTTCTATAATTTATTTTTCATAAAGCTCCTAAGTGGGCTGCACTTAAATAGAGGTATAACACTATTAATTTTAAGGTCAGGAGGTCACTGGAGCTAATTTCTTCATTTGATTTTCACATGCTAAGCCAAGTTTAGTAGTGGACAAATTTTAGCAATTTAGCAGTCTCTGAATGAGATCTTGAAATTAAATCCCATCAAAATCTATCACTTTGTACATTGTTACATCCATAGATCTGAAATTGCTAAAATACAACTCGCCAAAATTTAAATAATTTTATGCTTTTTTGGACAAAATTGCTAAATTTGATACCCCACTCCAACCACACCCCGTTTCTATGTTACTATTAATCCAGATGGGATAGAGAGTTAGGTTGTTCTTGCCCAACTTGGAAGGGGGAACAGATTGGTATCTCTACCCCTCCATATTTTCCCTTTTAATCCCTACAGAATGTGAGGACTTCCCTTTCCAGGAAGCGAGTCTTCCTTCCCCCCCCCCCCCAAATAGACCTGCTCCATCCCCTCAGGCCTGTGCCAACAAAAAGGAGGGGGGGGCCATCACTTGCCCCCCCGTATGATCTAGAAAGTAATCAGTGTTTCCATTCACCTAGGAGGTCCACTAGTACGGTTAGTCTCATCCCCCCCCCCCCCCATGATTGGCTTTGGGATGAGGACAACCCCATTTTGACGTTTACTCTCCAGAGAGAGATACTAGATATACTAGGAGAGAGAGTCCTCAGATTCAGGATCATGATGTTATTTCCATCATGGTGGACGTAATGAGTTTTCAGAGGATCTGGTGGAGATTGTCCCTCCCCCACCATTAGGGTCCCCAGCTTCTTCCTACCTGTCAAGCCAGGTGTTGGAGGAGGAGGAAGTTTGGATGTTTGATAAGGTGGTGAATGAAGTTTGCTGCCTCCTTCCCCCAGACTTGTGTCTTAAGCCTTCTGGGAGCTTACACAGAAGTTTTACTGGGGACGAGTTCGGCAGCCAGGCAGCAGAAGGAGTGGTCTCTCCCCGCTACTATGCTTCAGCCGCTGATTTCTGCCTCCAGCTATCTAATTCATTTGCTGGCCTGGCCCCTTAGGCTCCTTCCCCCCCCTCCCCCCTTTGGACTCTGTGGTGCCACAAGCAGGGATATCGGCTGGTGCCTGGGCTCATCTCCAGGTTCAAACTTTGTAGGCCTTGGAGCTTAAGGCCTGTACTCATGTGACTATTGCCTCACATGCCGATTTCTTTTTTGCAGCCTCCTTGAGTCTCTAAGAGGAGGAATCATTATCTCCAGTGCCACTTAAGCCTTAAGCATTTGCTATAGACTGTAGCGAAGACATCGTGTCATAATCTCTCCATGTCAAAAGAGCTCTCTGTGTAGTTTATTTACCTCCACAGAGATGACACCTTAGAGACATCAAAGGTCTTGCTGGGTGACAGCAAGAACCTTTTACAGTCTGCACCTCTTGGAGGGAGTGGTTTGGTCCTAGGGAGTTGTGCCCTCTCCTGCAGTGTCTTCCTCTTACCAGCATCCTGGTAGTGTGCTTGTCTAGCCCTTTCTTCAGGGGTTTGGTCAGGTATCACTAACAATATGTGGGTCCATTCTGCCTTAAAGGAAGGCTATTGGCTTTGTTCTGGGAACATCCTACCCTATCATAGACCCTCCATCTTCTTTCACCAGTTCAAACTGGCTCAAGTATGGAAAGAGGTACACACTCTTTTGCAGCAGGGTGCAGTCAAGAGAGTGAAAAATGACCCAATTCAGGCTTTCTATTCCCAGATCTTTCTGGTGTTGAAAAATTGTGGAAAGTTTTGGCTCATAATCAATCTTTCCGCCTTAAACAGAATTCTTTGGGAAGAACACTTAAAGATGCAGACTACTGCCTTGGTCAGGAATGTCATAAGGCCCTGCAACTGGGTGGTCTCCGTTGATCTTCAGAATGCATACCTTCACATTCCCCATCTTCTGTCCACATAGAAAATACCTCTGGTTTTGTCTTGTTTTCAGTTTCAAGCTCTTCCATTTGACCTCGCCTCCTCCCCCCAGAGCTTTTACCAGGGTGTTGGGAATAGTTGTAGCCCACTTGAAATCATTAGGGATCTTTTGTCCTGTCCCAAACCTAGAGAAGTCAGATCTCACCTCTTCTCAGGGCTTTGTATATGTGGGGATGAATTTCTTCACTAGCCTAGGAAGAATTCGTGTTCTGCCAGACAGGATCAACCAAATCCTATCCCTCATAATGACTCTTGTGGCTCATTGTCAGCTTGCCTTTATCTCTCTCTCTCCTGGTGACTCTGAACTTGGCTGCAGACTTAGTTACCCTGTGGAGACTTTGTTTGTGCCCTCTCTAGTTCCTGCTTCTAGCAAACTGGAAACACCATAAGGACCCTCTATTGGCTCAGATCCCTCTGGGATCCAATTTTCACCACCACATGCATTGGTGCCTTAATTGGGACCTGTTTCTGACCGAAGTTCCAATTCACACTCCCCCACTCATTTCTGTACACCAACACATCAGATTCAGGATGGGGTGCTCACCTGGAGCCAGAGGGTGTAGATCTTCGGGGATTTTTGTCACAGGAAGAAGCAACCCTTCATATAGACAACTTGGAAATGCAGGCAGTGTTTCTAGCCTGACAGGAGTGTGCAGACATGATTTTTCCCCATTTTAAAGTCGAATTCTGATTTTCTCATGACTTGAATCCGATTTTTTTTTATATAGTCCGTTTTTTAAATCATCTCCGTTCTGGTTTTTTAAAAAATGGTCTGTCCGGTCCCATTCCGCAACGATCCTTGTAAACTATTCGTTCTGTGTATTATTTAACAGACGATCGTTGTAAAGAGCATTCTGATTGGTCAAAAGTTTCTAATCGTCCAATGAATCTTTGCATAACGGAACTGACGGATATGGAAAAAAAGAAGCATGCCTGCAAAACATTGCATCTAGAGTTATTGATAGAGACCAGGACACAAAAAGTTTGGATAAAGGTTTGAAAAATGTGTGCACATGTAATAACTTCAGCACTAATATTATTGGAGAACAAGTTGATGTGACAATGAACATTGTGAAATTCTTCAGGTATTGTGTAAAGTTTTGGTAAGTTTGTTATTTTTTTCAGATGATTATTTTGTTGGAATGAAGTAAAAACTTTGCAATATATTATGATAATATGGTCCACCAGGAGGAGTTTTGCATGTTTTGTATGAGTCTAAAATGCATTGGACCCCCTGATCAGGGGCACCGCCCCTTGATACCTCCAAACCCCCCTTCACATTTTCATTTTTTTTTTTTGGAGGACAACAATCATGTCTGAGTGTGTCAACCTCATTAGGTGTCATTACATTATGGTCACCTCAGACAACACAGTAGTAGCATATCTCACATGTCAGGGAGGTACACATGCTCCTTCTCTCTGCGTGGCAGTCTGGAACATCCTCCAATGGGCAACCTTGGAGGAGATCACCCTTTGAGTCCACCATATTGTGGGCAAGAGGAATATCCTGGCAGACAGTCTGTCCAGAAGGAGTCATGTGGTCACCATGGAACAGTTTCTACAACAGTTGGTAACAGAGTCACTTTTTCAACTGTGGGGGAAACCCTTGGTGGTCTTGTTCACTATGAGACTGAACAACAAGCTCCCCTTTTATGTCTTTCCATTACCAGATCAGAAGGCCTGGACAGTGGATGGTTTCAGTCTAAACTGGGATCATCTGTATGCATACACCTTCCCACCTTTCAAAATAATTCCACAGGTGCTCCACCAAATCAGGATGTCCACTGCTTGGCTCATCTTGGTAGCCTCCCTCCCCCCACACCCCATGGCCCCAATTGTCCTGGTTCAACAACCTACTCGACCTGTTGGTAGACAAATCCAGGAGATTACCACAGAGGACAGAGGAGGGACCTGCTGTAACAGCACAGGGGGTCTCTCCTCCACAATAGCCCACAGATTCTCTATCTGTTACGCTTGTTTTTCTCAAGCAATCAATCTGCCAGTACCAGCTTTCAAGCAAGGTTGCCATTTGCATCATCTAAGCTAGGAGGCAATCTACTTCCATGGTTTTATTATGATGGAAAGTGGAGAATCTTCTGTGATTGGTGCAGTAGGAAACGCACTGATTTTTTGCTGTCCCCCTTTGAGCACAGTTGCAGATTTTCTTCTCTTCCTTTTCAAGGAAAGAGAATGTTTGCTGTCCGCTGTTAAAGACTATAGAACAGTCTTTTCTAACACTCAAGTTCTCTAGGGATTCCGCCATTGGACTGGATCCTCATCTTTCTGATCTCATCAGGTATTTTGAGCTTCAGAGAGCAGTATCTCACTCACTAATGCCTAGATGGAATCTCTTTCATGTGTTCTTTGGGTGTTGTCAATACCCCCTTATGAACCCCTGTGTGTAACTTCCTTCAAGAACCTTACCCTAAAGACTATTTTCCTGCTCTCTAGCATCAGCGAGAAGGAGTCAGCTTCATGCCTAGTCATTGGAAAGGGTTGTTGATGGTTCAATGGTAATTATGATTCAGTTTCCCTTCTTTGACAATCTATGTTTCTGGCTAACAATCAGCTGCCTTCAATAGTTAAACTTCCTATTGCGATACCCAGTATCTGTCATGTCTGTGATGGAGATGATCAAGATAGGCTCCTTTGCACAGTTAGGTCCTTAAGGTTTTATTTGGCTTCTTCAAAAGGGAGAAGAAAGGGTCAGAAGCATCTCTTCCTACCTATTAAGCGTTCCTCCGATATTTTGGTGGCCACTATTTCCAGGTGGTTGTCTTCGCTATCGAGAGAATTTATACGTCCCTCACTGAGTAGAACCTTTCTTTCATGAGAATTAAAGCCCATGAAGTTAGGGCTATTGCTACATCTTGGGCCTATTTGAATCACTCCTCTTTGGATGATGTAATGAGAGTCAGTAAGTCTCGAAGTCTCACACTACCTTCTTCTCTTACTTTCAATCTTTGGCACATCAGAGTGAAGGCATTTTTCATTGGGCCCTATAGTGATGGCACAACACATGGCCCAACCTTCTACCAGCTTACAATAGTGAACTCGTGTATAAGACGATACCAACTGCACACTGCATAGACCCAGATCTGCCATCGCATAATGCACCGGCAGATCTGGGTCTATGCAGTTTGTAAGGACTAATCAGCAGAACAAACAACATAGACACTCATCTGCCATTGCATTATGCAACAGCAGATCAGGATCTATGTTGTTTGCATTTGGACCTGGATTATACGCAAGTATATACGGTAGTTTTCTATACCAGATTTTTTTAGGCCATCAGCCTCCCTCCTAAATGATAAATTCAGCAATGCAATAGTAGCAGGTAAATTGTACTATTGCCATTAAAATGTAGTTTGGTTTTTTTTTTTGGGGGGGGGGGATAAAAACTAATTTTAATTATGTAATACTTACCTGCTACTATTGCAAAGAATTCCTCCTTCCACCCTGCTCTGATGTCCTGTAATGTAGGTTCAGTTAAAAAGAGGATGGTATTCCATATGTTGGCTGTGACTAAGGAGTCGGACTGCAATTATATTCTTTTCAATTCTAGTCCACCAGTACTAATTGAAGGAGAGAATAATTAGCTTGGACGGGACTATGAGTCCCGGAAAAGGAAAATTAATGCTGTAGTATTACAGAATTAAAATTTGTTGTATCCCCCAAAAACTACATTTCTTATCCATTTGTATAAAAACTTCATCAGTAGGTTGGATGAGTTCAGTTATGAGTGAGATATTTACGTATTTGTGACTTTGAAAAGAATTTTTATCAGAGTAAAGTAATTAAAATTGACATGATATAATGGTTGGGAGATAGTTTCCATATAATTTATGGCTAGTTATTTTCAATGTTCTAAAAATATTTTAATTTAAAGTAAACAGTGAAACATCCTGTGCCTCTAAAACTATTAATGTATGATATAGAAAAATATTTTAGTTCAAAACCATATGACAGTTTGAAATTAAAAACCGGATTTTTTCATGAAAAAAATTGCATGCGAAATCAATCAGATTATATTTTTTGACAATATTTCCTGATGATTTTAAATAACCATGGAAGAATAACAAAACAAAGTAAACGTAATTCCCTGAAAAAAATAAATAATAGTAAGACAAAACATATACCGTATATACTCGCATATAATCCTTTACCAACTGCAAACTGCATAGACCCAGATCTGCCATCACATAATGTGCCAGCAGATCTGGGTCTATGCAGTTTGTAAGGACTAATCAGTAGAACAAATAACATAGACCCTGATCTGGCAGCACATTATGCGATGGCAGTCACGGTCTATGTTGTTTGCATTTGGACCTAGCTTATACACAAGTATATACAGTAACAATCAAGGGAATATTTAACAATGAAGAAATAAAAGATTGCATGGAAACCTGTAAGCAAAACTTTTCCCTTTTGTTCTTATAGACTTACTGTTAGAACACACTGGTGAATTACAGTGTGAAATGCAATTTTTTCATTTGCCATAAATCTTGAAATGTTCATGAGCATACAACTTTTGTAACATAGACAAATTAAGTATCAATACTAATATATCTTCATCTCTGAAACTTTAGTATAATTGTATGCTGAAGGTTTGTATCCTGATGTACAATATTTTCTTGCTTGGCCAGCTGAAACTTTTAAATTAGTATAATTATATGCTGAAGGTTTGTATCCAGACGTATTAAATTTTCTTGCCTGACCAGCTGAAACTTCAGTATAATTATATGCTGAAGGTTTGTATCCAGATGCACTAACTTTTCTTGCCTGACCAGCTGAAACAGAAAGCTGCATCATAATGCTGCTCAGAAATGAAACACAATTGGAATATCTTTGTCTCTTTCTGCTGTGAGTAATAGTAGTGATACTTCCATAATTGGTAAGTTTTGGGTGGATGAATATCCAGCTACATATGTGAAGAATAGATCCTCATAAGGAAAAATTCTGACAAAAAATGTAGAAATCATTAAGTTTTAATATCCTCAAACTATTTCGTTTGTTGCTGGTAGTGATGTTGTTGCTGGTAGTGATGACACATCAATGAGTCATTGTGACATCATAAAAGTAATTATGATGTACCATATACACTCACGTATACGCGATGCAAACTGCATAGACCCAGATCTGCCATCACACAATGCGCCATCAGATCTGGGTCTATGCAGTTTGTAGGGACTAATCAGTAGAACAAACAACATAGACCCTGATCTTCTGGCGCATTATGCAACAGCAGATTAGGATCTATGTTGTTTGCATTTTGATCCGGCTTATATGTGAGTATAGACAGTAATAACAACCACGGGCATGAAGGCAGTTTAAAATGGACACTATTTACATCCGAGGTCTTTTTCTTGCATGCGATGGGAAAGGTCAGGAATGTTCTGATTGAGGTAAAAAACTCTGTGTACTGCAAATACTTATTCTGAAATATTCAGATATGTACAACATGCATTAGCTGAAAGACCTTTCATATTTTTGCTCCAATTAGGGAGATACTGTGGCAGCTGAGACTCCATGATTCTGTCTTGTCAGTGCATTGCTATAGAGATGATGATACCATGGTAACAAGAATATTTGCTGGGCTGGCAGATGGGACGGTTGCTATTGTAGAGGTAACATCCACTGGTTGCTTCCAAATTTATTGGCAGATTTTTTAAATTGTGCAGAAATGGAATAAGAAATATTGTAAAATAAACTACAGTCAAACCTGTCAACAGCGGTCACTCATGGGAAAAGGCAAAACTGGCAGTTGCACACAGGTGATTGCTGTACACAGGTTCACCTTTTAAAATTGATTTTTGAACAAATACCATGCACTGAATATTGTTGTTATTTCTTATTATTATTATTATTATTATTATTATTATTATTATTATTACATTATCAAGGTTGTTTTATGTGCACTGTACAACAAAATCATAATTATGGGTATATGTTGTTCTGTTCCAAATTTATGTTCCACACAAGATTGATGTATCCTACTCACTTTAATCCATCCTAGAAATGAAATCATCACCGACTTAAAAATATACACTGATCTTAGTATGTTCATGCTAAAAAAACAATATCTGGATTAGTCAGTTGCTCAACTCTTCAAGATAAAAAACAGTTGGCTTATGTGAGAAGCCTGTAATGAACAGAAAATCAGAAGAAGCTGTATGTGGGTATTCATTGTGACCCATGAAGCAAAACTTCGCAGACATGTTTTAAATATTGAATAAGCCCTGACCCTAATGAAAAGGGATGCAACTTGTATCTCTTCTTAAGACGAACATTTTTTCTTCAGAGATAGCTTTAATTCACAGGCAAATAGATGAAGATATGTCACACTGGCACAAAAGGTGATTTTAATTTAATTTGCTGCAATAACACAGCTACTTTTCCCACCATCCAGCAAATGAATTTCTTTGATACTCTCATGTAAGGATAAAAACCACTTTGCTTTTGAAGCTGACATGTTGACACCTTTGAGTTTGATTGACAGTGCGACTGGAGTATTGTAAGTACAATTGAGATATGAAATGCTTAAACATTGATTCACTATGATATGCTTTTATCTAAACAATGCCTTGCTCATCAAACAAAAGAAGTGTTTAATTTGCATACTTGGAGAGGTCACTCTGATATGCTCCAGTAACCGCTTAAGGCAGGGTGAAACCATTGTTTGGTTAGGAAACACCTGGCTGCTGAACGCAGAAGGCAGGTGACCTTTAAATACAGGGCATTTATATAGGAAATTTGCCAGGGGGAGATTTGAATGGCTGTTGTACCAGGTGACCGCTGAACAATGGTGACCATTAGGATAGGTTCCACTGTATATTGAGAGTCAGAATGCTGCAATTCAGGAGAAATGTCAGTGCAAGTCAAGGAGACAAGTCAAGATAATGTCAGCGCAGGTCACAGAAACAAGTCAGGAGAATGTCAGCGCAGGTCACGGAGACAAATCAGGAATGTAATTCTGTGATTCGAGTACTATCGAACATTTTCTGGAAACCCCAAAATGGGACTCTTTAGTTGTAGCAACAAAGTCACAGTCAACCTTGGTTTATATTTGAAGAAAAAGAAGATAAATACAGTTTGAAATAATTCATTAGATTAGTCAGTTGCATTTGCATTTGGCATTATTTAAGTCATCAGCATATCTCTTATTAGGGGCCAAATAGACAGTATCTTTTAAAAGCTTCATTTCTTCAATTATAATTAGGTTGAATTAAATTATAGCACAAACTATGCATGTCAAACCATCATGAAAATTGTAAATGCTTGTGATAAAACTGTTAATATTTCCCGTGAATCAATTAACCAAATGCACATAATGAATGTAGGTTCATATTGTACAGAGGAATTGATTTTGATAAAGAAGTGGTGTGTTCTGCTTATAATGGTAAACTTTGTTTGTTTTTTTCTCATCAGAAGTTTACAATTCTAACAGCCATTTGAAATGATAACAACCATTTTTAACACATATCAAATTAGATACTTAGATCTTAATGACTAATCTTGAATGATAACAACTAATTTTAACCCATATCAAATCAGATACCTCTCCCCTAATGACTAATCTTTTTAAGTTAACACTATCAGGAAGTAAGGTAGAATATGAAAATAAATATTCCTATATATTTTGTGTTATATCTAACTGTTTTATATTTAATTCTTGAAAACTATCAGTAATTGCAATTTGAAATGGTGTGGTTTTACTGTATATACATGTTGATCAGTCAACATCCTGCAAATCTGAAGTTTGTAAATATTTTTTGATCATCCACATGTTTAAGTACAGAAACCCATTGAAGTAAATTTAAGTCATTGACACAAAATAATTTTGAATATTCGCAACAATATTGGAGATAAACTGTAGTATCAAAACTGTTTGTGGGGTACCAGTTTTCCTGGATTTTATTGTTGCCCTTAACCATGAATTTAAAGACCCAATGAAAAATTTGCCACATATTATGATAAAGACCCCCCCATTTTATTTACTCTGTTACATTCCTAGAGATCAGCAAAGCTATTTGATAATTCAACGTTATTTCTGTAATCTGGTTAAAAATATTAGCTTTTACACGTGTCTGTTTTTATTTTCACCCACATAAAAAAGAATTATACAGCATTTTATATTGTTTCAATGAACACGTATCTATATGGTACCTGGTGGCCGTAATTTCCACTCACTGCCTTAAATTGATATGTTGTGAGATGAGTAAGGATAGAGAAAACGATAAAAATCATAAGGTATTCAAACACTGTTCTTACTGAAAATGAAAGGAAGAATAGGAAATGATACTATAAATAAAAATTAGATTTAATATTTATTCAGATTGATTCTTCATTTAAAAGAAATTGTTGTCCAAAAATATAAATCCTAGTGAAGGCACATCTCATTTTATCCATGCATGTTTAATCCCAATAAACAACATGACTGTAAAATACTACAACTAATGCTTGAGGTACAATTACTAATGAAACACAGTATATATACACTAATTACGGCAGAGTATTGAAGCTGACACTTCACTGATTTTTGGACAAAACCACTGAATGAACATCATGTCCCTCAGGTCGGCTGGTATACACAAATGTTTGTCGGGTAAATAATTCTGAAATTGTTAAATTAAACAAGTCCAGTATTCTCAAAGACACGGATAATTAGGTCTGATCTTTCACACATTTTTGTGTGAGCCGCAATTATCCATTTAGCATCAATCGGCTTCATTCATGGTGTTTTAAGTAAAGTATAGTGGTTGAAGTTGGTTCACTCATGAGGTAGGCTCAAACAAAGGAGTGATTCCATTGTTTTTCAATTTAGTTAGCATCTTCACACTTTGATGGGCCCTGAACACATCTAATATTGACGCTGCTTGCTAATTGCATTGAGCAAGGGGCAGCTGGTCACGTGTTTGGTTCACAAGTTGAATGATGATGTTATCAAAACCGACAGGGATCTAAGTTGATTTTTACCACTCTTAAGCCACTGTGTTAACGCCATTGTCATCAGAAAATAATTGATGATGCAACTTTATGACAGTGTTTAAGAAGTGATTTTTCTTAACAGGTGTTTGATTTGTGCTCTTACAAGTAGTAGTACTGTTTTAACCATTAAAGCGACCATCGTTTGTTGTCCTCATAGTTTTGTTTTGTTCTTTTGTATTCTTTATTTGGGTATTTGTAGAGGTTAATCCACGAAATCAAATACCTGCAATTATACAAACTTTGACAGGCAAAACCACGAATTTAAGTACCCACGAAAATGCCTTTTTTTTTAACCATGAAAACTGAGACCCACAAAAACAAGTGATACTACATTAGTCAATAAAACTGCAGATATTAACAATAATATTGGTGATATACTCAATAACATTGCAGATATTCACAATAATATTAGAGATATACTCAATAACATTGCAGATATTCACAACAGCTTTGCAAATATTTCCAATAGTTTTGTGAATTTGTGCAGTTATTTTTGTAGTTTGTGCCATATTTGTATTAATGTATGTATATTTGTATGTTTATATGTACATACTGGGTATGTATGTTTATATGTACATACTGGGTATGTATGTTTATATGTACATACAGGGCATGTATGTTTGTATGCACATACTGGGTATGTATGTTTATATGTACATACTGGGTATGTATGTTTATATGCACATACTGGGTATGTATGTTTATATGTACATACTGGGTATGTATGTTTGTATGCACATACAGGGTATGTATGTTTATATGTACATACTTGGTATGTATGTTTATATGTACATACTGGGTATGTATGTTTGTATGTACATACAGGGCATGTATGTTTGTATGCACATACAGGGTATGTATGTTTATATGTACATACAGGGTATGTATGTTTATATGCACATACAGGGTATGTATGTTTGTATGTACATACTGGGTATGTATGTTTGTATGTACATACTGGGTATGTATGTTTGTATGTACATACTGGGTATGTATGTTTGTATGCACATACAGGGTATGTATGTTTATATGTACATACTGGGTATGTATGTTTATATGTATATACTGGGTATGTATGTTTATATGTACATACTGGGTATGTATGTTTGTATGTACATACAGGGTATGTATGTTTGTATGCATATACAGGGTATGTGTGTTTATATGTACATACTGGGTATATTGTATGTTTGTTTGTTTCTCTGTATGTATGTATTTATTTATGCATCCCTATACATGAATTTTATTCTGTCTGTAGATGGTTGTGTATCATAATCTGTATGTCTGTATGTATGTCTGTATGTATGTATATATGTGTGCATATGTATGTATGTATGTATGTATATCTGTATGTATGTCTGTATGTATGTATGTATGTATGTATGTATGTATGTATGTATGGCTTGCTGGATAGATGGATGGGTGGATGGATTAATATTTTGTATGCATCTGTTTCTTGTCTGTCTGTCAGTCTGAATGTGCATCTTTGTATGCATCTATGTCTCTTTGTATGTATGCATCCATGTATTTATGTATGCTTGTATGCATGTAGTCATTTGAATGATTAGGTGAAGTAGGATGATGATATGATAATGGAAACCTCACCTACTGATGAAAATGACCACTTACATACAAGCAAATGATGAGACAGACAGACAGACAGACATAGATACACAGCCCATACAGAGGAACAGACAGTGAGATATATATACATGACATGCATCCATCCATCCATACTTAGATAGATACATACATCCATCCATACATACATCCATACATACATGCATACATACATACATACATACATACATACATACATACATACATACATACATACATACATACATACATACATACATACATACACACAGATCAACATACAATTTGACAGACTAACATACATGTATTCACATTCATACAGATGGACAGGCACAACCTTACATACAGAGTTGCATAAATAAATACATACAAACATGCCTACTTACCTATCTACCTTCATACCTCCCTACCTACCTGGACAAAACTGTACCAAAAATATTTACTCCTATTTGCAAAGTATAATTGTAAATATTCACAAAGGTGTTATTGTGCAGATCATGGACTAATATATATGTGTAATACAAATGTTAAATAAATAAAGTTGTACCTCCCATTTACCAATGATTATTTTAACGCAAAAGATGGCAACTTGTCTGCAAGTATACATGTAGATCAAATGTTAAGTAAATAAAGTTGTACCTCCCATTTACCAATGTTTATTTTAATGCAAAAGATGGCAACTTGTCTTCAAGTATACATGTAGATCAAATGTCAAGTAAATAAAGTTGTACCTCCCATTTACCAATGATTATTTTAATGCAAAAGATGGCAACTTGTCTGCAAGTATACATGTAGATCAAATGTTAAGTAAATAAAGTTGTACCTCCCATTTACCAGTGACTATTTTAATGCAAAAGATGACAACTTGTCTGCAAGTATACATGTAGATCAAATGTTAAGTAAATAAAGTTGTACCTCCCATTTACCAATGATTATTTAAATGCAAAAGATGGCAACTTGTCGGCAAGTATACATGTAGATCAAATGTTAAGTAAATAAAGTTGTACCTCCCATTTACCAATGATTATTTTCATGCAAAAGATGGCAACTTGTCTGCAAGTATACATGTAGATCAAATGTTAAGTAAATAAAGTTGTACCTCCCATTTACCAGTGATTATTTTAATGCAAAAGATGGCAACTTATCGGCAAGTATAGATGTAGATCAAGTAGATAAAGTTGTACTCCCCATTTTTCAGTTGTTATTTTAATGCAAAATAACATGACATGGGTATACATGCAGTTGAAATGCCAAGTAAATAAAGTTGAACTACTCATTTTTCAGTGTTTATTTGAATGCACAAATAGGTAACTTATCCATGGGTATATACAGCATGTTTCATTTAAGCCTGAAAATGATGTCAACTTCTCAAACTGAACTTTGAGTGGAAAACATTATTACATGGAACTTGTTCAGCAAAATAATGTATTTTTCTTTTTTCAGCAAGTGAAGAAGCCAATAGAGTCCAATGTGGAAGCAATGTACATTATGATTGGTCAGGCCCCTGTCACATGTCTGATGCTACTGGATGAACAGTTATGGGTTGCCAGTGGCAACACAGTTTCCATTATTCATGCCAGGTACCTGCTTATGTACTAAAATGGAATCACTAGTAGTACTTCTGTCAATCATCATGATTTTTTTTTGTCAAGGAGAAACACACCTGATTGTAAAGCATTTGTCATGATGATTACTGTAAATTCAGTTTTCATGGAATTTCAAATTTTAGGAATATCATTGTTGCTTCAACCCATGAATTTGAAGGTGCAATGAACAGTGATTACAGTCTTTGGAAACAACAGGATACACTCCACAAATCCACAAATTTAAATAGGGACACAAATGTAATTTTTCCCAAAACCGCAAAATGAACTTCCATGGAAAGCAAATGAATTCACATAAAAGACAGATTTAAAGGGATTTTCATTGGTTACTCCTGTAAGACAGTTCATTGGCATGTGTCCTTGATATGAAGGTGTCTTATTAGGCAGATTGTAAAGAGATTTTCATTGGTTATTCCTGTAAGACAGTTCATGGGCAGGTGTCCTTGATATGAAGGTGTCTTATTAGGCAGATTGTAAAGAGATTTTCATTGGTTATTCCTGTAAGACAGTTCATGGGCAGGTGTCCTTGATATGAAGGTGTCTTATTAGGCAGATTGTAAAGAGATTTTCATTGGTTATTCTTGTAAGACAGTTCATGGGCAGGTGTCCTTGTGAACTTGTCTTATTAGGCAGATTGTAAAGAGATTTTCATTGGTTATTCCTGTAAGACAGTTCATGGGCAGGTGTCCTTGATATGAAGGTGTCTTATTAGGCAGATTGTAAAGAGATTTTCATTGGTTATTCTTGTAAGACAGTTCATGGGCAGGTGTCCTTGATGTGAACTTGTCTTATTAGGCAGATTGTAAAGAGATTTTCATTGGTTATTCCTGTAAGACAGTTCATGGGCAGGTGTCCTTGATATGAAGGTGTCTTATTAGGCAGATTGTAAAGAGATTTTCATTGGTTATTCTTGTAAGACAGTTCATGGGCAGGTGTCCTTGATGTGAACTTGTCTTATTAGGCAGATTGTAGAGATTTTCATTGGTTATTCCTGTAAGACAGTTCATTGGCATGTGTCCTTGATATGAAAGTGTCTTATTAGGCAGATTGTAAATAGATTTTCATTGGTTATTCCTGTAAAACAGTTCATGGGCAGGTGTCCTTGATATAAAGGTGTCTTATTAGGCAGATTGTAAAGAGATTTTCATTGGTTATTCCTGTAAGACAGTTCATGGGCAGGTGTCCTTGATATGAACTTGTCTTATTAGTCAGATTGTAAATAGATTTTCATTGGTTATTCCTGTAAGACAGTTCATGGGCAGGTGTCCTTGATATGAAGGTGTCTTATTAGGCAAATTGTAAAGAGATTTTCATTGGTTATTCTTGTAAGACAGTTCATGGGCAGGTGTCCTTGATATGAAGGTGTCTTATTAGGCAGATTGTAAAGAGATTTTCATTGGTTACTCCTGTAAGACAGTTCATGAGCAGGTGTCCTTGATATGAAGGTGTCTTCTTATTAGTCAGATTGTAAAAAGATTTTCATTGGTTACTCCTGTAAGACAGTTCATGGGCAGGTGTCCTTGATATGAAGGTGTCTTCTTATTAGGCAGATTTAGGAGATGGAAAAGAGAAAACTAACATGTTGCATCTCTGCAAATTTTTTTTTAGCAATTTTTATTACAGTAAAACTTGTTTTGAGAGACCACACTTTCTGCTAATAAAAAGCAGTCTCTCAAGACAGGTTGTATTTCATGACAGATCTGAGGAGGTAAACATTCAGCTGGGTTAAAGAATTTACCTGCAATGACTGTACATGTATTGTATTCTTTATTCATAATACTTGTTAAAGTATTACATGCACTCATCTGAAAATGAGATGTTAACAGATCTCTGATAGTTGAAATAACAAATGTAATGGTTCTGAGTGGGTATTGGGTAAATGTGGAATATGCATATACCAATTAAATCAAAAGACAAAATTAACTCGTATTGAAAAAGAATGCATTTATTCAGAGAGAAATTTCTCTATGACTATTAACCGTATAACTGCCCAGAGATGATAGCATTAAATATGAAGCAGTGCGAATCATGACTGATTACTGTTTATACAGGCTACGGGCATATATCATGGTGTCAAAATGTCTCTATCTTTTATATATAGGATTTACAGAAAATCTCATGTTTGTAAAAGTGTGACAATGACAGAGGGTTTGGAGTCTAAAATTGTGTGGCTGTTTGAAATAAAATATTTATCTGTTTATAATGTTCAACCAACTGTGAACAACATTATAGTTTGAGCACCGCAAGAAAACTATTGCAGTTGGTATCTTTGGTTGGAAAAAAGGCTTATACCCACTGTGCATTAACAAGTTGCAAAACACAAGGCAACATTTGATAGACCTCATACTGCTAACTTGCCACTGTCATCCAGAACCCCAAGTGTAAGATGGAAAAGATCTTGGAGGAATTCTGTTATCCAGCTGAGATTTTAATGGATGGAGATGATTGCAAGGCTTCCAGAAAGCCACAGATTGTCACATCTGTGGCGAGGAACTAGGTAACGATAGAGCGCGAAACTACTGCCATTTTACCAGCAAGTATCACGGCACTGCCCACAGAAAATGTAACCTACAGCTGTGCATCTCTCCAGAAAAAATAAAGGTGCCGGTTGTGTTTTGTAGCCTATGCAACTACTATGGTCACTTTATCATGGAGGCTATCAGAACAGCCTTGTATGGAAAAATAATCATTCATGGAGAAGTAAATAACCTTTTCACTAGGGCAGCTACAATTTATTGACTGTCTCCAGCTTATGAATAACAGCCTGGAAAAGCTGGTAGCTAACCTGCCTAAGGAGATATTCCACACCACAACAAGGTACACAATGCTTGGCAATTACATTAACCTCCTTACATGCAAAATACATGAGCAGTGTCATTCACCTTTAAAACAGCTGGCAATGTCATTGGCTGACTGTCCAGGAATCTGGTGGTGCTTGTTATCACCATAGTGGTTGCATTCTTTGCCATTCTCTGCTTTCACATTAGCACTCACAGACAGCATAGTGAATGGTGAGACAGTGCTTGTTGTTTGAGAGTGGAGATACCAAATGGAAGCAAGTCTCACCACAATACCACCCATGATTAGTGCTGTTTTGTTGGCATCATGGTCATTGGCTTCTTTTGATGCCTACATATTTGGCATGGTGCTGGTTTGTGTTTTTGTTCTCGCATGGACGGGTCAAAGCTGATATCTTCATGCTTCATTGGCTGCAGTTGTTATGGTTGTTATGCAGTTGTTATGGTTGTTATGAATTTGTTATGGTGTGCTCTGGAACACTTGTGCAGGCATCCATATCAAATTAATATTGTCATTGGTGCCTATTGTCATGTTGTCGTCTGCCATAAGAAGTTGTTGTTATAACCCTCAAAGGTGTCAACTTTAAGCTCCATGTCAGTTACGATAATGTAACGGCCACTCCCGAGGGTAGTCTAACTTGCTTCTGATGTATCCAAGCAGTTTCTGGTACTTATTTAACAACTTGGGAGTGTTCTCTGTGTGGGTAGCCATATCTTTTGTGTTTTGTAAGAAACTGTTTTTGTTCATTAAAGGCTTTTCCTGATCTCACTGTAGTGCTAAGCATTTGAATTTATGTGTCCAGGGATTGCCCAGACAACTATATTATAACGCTAATGTTTGAGACTCTTTAGCCCAGGTCTGGTAAAGGCTTTTGATTTGTTGAACATAAAATATACAAAAGTGTTTTAGTCCTGCTGCCCAGGCTGTCCTGTGCAAAGTAGTCAACTTTGTGTTTCATTGAATGATCAAATGAATATGTGTTGTGGCTTGATGTATCACAGATTGGCTATAGTATCACGGATTGATGCTGTAGTTAACCATCGTACCCAGGCCTTGGTTTTCGCTGTGCTTCTGTCGCCAGTCTGAGTTTGTATCCACATTAAACTCCTTGCAAAAGTATATGTAGGAAACCTTGTTGATGCTGTTTTCAAGCATGTTCCACCCTGTTTGGCCTGGAAGTGGACACCACAGGTGAGTGATAATTTTTTTTAGCTGGTGGTAAACATGGAACCTCTAGTCGGATCGGTGGCTCTAGAACAAGTGATCTGTACTTGTCCTGGCACCCATGTAGCATTCTGAGAGATTTCGTTCAGCCCAGAATGGTACAACATTTAGGCTATGCTTAATAATAATTACTTTGGCATGTTCAATCCCCAGTCCTGGACAACCATCACCATCCTGATGGCTATTGCAACATAAATATGCTGAAAAAATGTAATTCAGGCTGCCATTTCTGAAATGCCTGTGGCCTATAATACGGCATCCAGGTGGACTAGCATTAGGCTCAGTGACCCAAACTATCAGCTCTACCTTACCAGCTCACCCCCATCCCCCAGCATTTATCAATATTCCACAGCTTTATGTCCACCCTGTACAAATAATCTCAGCTGGGAATATTGTTGACAGAAAAAACAGCACCCTTCTACAAGTTATTCAGGTGGGTGTGGAGTCCTATGGGCAGTTGTGTACTGTCTCCTTTGGAATGCCATGTTGGTAGACAGCATGATGAAGGCATTTAGTAACTCTTGATACACATGTTAGATGAAAGACATTTGCCAGTTAATATGCTGGAGTGCGTTATCACCATTGAAATGAAAGAAACGTGCACTATGAGTCTACCCGATCCTGGCTTCTTTAGTAACAGCAAAAGTGCTACACCTTTGGATCATCACCCCAGTTTAATATCTCCCCAGATGCTGAAATTCTGGGCCACGAGGTTGGCAGTGTTAGCATGGCCAGCACTAGTGCCACCTTGGAGATCGTGTACTTAATGGGCGACAGTATCACTTCAGTTAGCGAAATTACCATAATAAATGTGTATGTTTACTATTGCTGAGATTCAATGCAAGACTTTCAAACGTTCGTGGTTTTTCCCTTGGCAATAACAATCACACTATCACCATCCCAGGTGCTGGATTCCACTTTATTAACCTCCATGGAAATCATGGTGACAGAACATGGACAACACTTTCAATTCATGTAAACGGAGTCGTATGGGCACATAATGACAACAGTAATCAGTCAGCCATTCCTGCTAGCATCTCACATGAAAGCTTTACAAGTAGCTTGCATCTATGTTTGCGGCTGGAAACACCATTCATTGTGAGGGCCTCAACGTCAACACGCAAGGATCAGGAACTTCAGGGTCTCAAACCATCTTCAGCTTTCGCAATTAGAATTCGCACTATACCTATCTTAAAACAAAGCCTTTGGGGAGTGACCAGACATAGGCAAGGAAGATAACTCATTTGAGCAGCAAGTAATCATGAAATCATTGAGGACAGAGTATTGGTGCAGCTCACACAAAAAGTGCATGATGTCCACAAAGAATACAAATTACTAGTACAAGATAATCTGCATGTCTGCTGGGTTGACTTGTACCAGTTCAGACGGGGGTGGAATGAGAATACAAAGCAGATCGACATCAGAGCACTCGAAGCCAACCCCTGAGTAGCATGGGTTAATTGCAATTTCTTTGTCAGAATAACAGCCAAAAGTACTGCCGGGGGGGGGGACACACACATGATTGTTACTACAATGACAATATGGTATTTTGATAAATGTCCTGGGCAATAACCTTTCCTTCAGGGTATGTAGGCCCCTCTGTTGCTCGTCTCACTGGCAGAAAAAAAAAGTTATATTTGAAAAAGATGCACTCGGCCATATCACAGTAATAAGCCAGAAAAACAAACTGAACCTGTGAACGGAGGACATTTGATTTGTGACTCTTGGTGAGCATGTTGGAGACTGTGTTATTTCGTGATCTAGTGGTATAAAGCAAACTGACGCCTTCTTTGACACCACCACTGACTTACCAGCACACCACAGATGTGTGTCTGCAGGGGAGCTGACCCTCCCCCCAATCAATTACAGTTTCATATCATGCTGCTTATAGAGGAATTATATTGTTGCTATACCCATGACCAACACAATTTTCATCTGGAGGCTGAAACCTCCTTACGAGCATAGGCTGAACAGTGGCACACTCTGTACAAGCATGCAGTAAAGGCAGTGGATGGTGTTGACAATACACTGATGGCTGTGTCTCTGGGTACTGGTGTGGCGAGGATTGGAATATTGTGAACAATCATTGCAACCCCCATTGCAATTGCTCTTGAGATCACAGCTTTAAGCTGTGGTCTGATTTCTGTAACTGGAAATTTTATCAGCTTGCGACTATCCATCAAAGTCAAAAAGCAAAATAAAATCTGCATTTGGCTAAAGCAAAACTCAACACAATTGCAGACCACATATCTAAGGCACTAGGTGACAACAGCATCTCCAAGAAAGAGTTTCAGCTTAACCTCAGTGAAGTCAACAAATACACAACCATGAAAAATGAAATATGGGCTGCATCACACAAGGCATACACTTCAGTTGTAATTGACAAAGTTGCAAAAAACGAGCTGATAGTTCCTGAGGAGATCATGAAAAATCTCTGTTGTCTGTTAGAATGACACAAAAATGACAGGACTGTTGGAATGACTGCTTTCTGACTTGAGCCCTATTCCTAGCACACCTCCAACATATGATGCAGTTTTTCAATAACAGGTGAACAAAAAATATGCTGCCTAAGTGGCCTAGTTTTGTGTTTTTGCCTGCTCTTTTAGTAAATGTAAAAGAATGATAGCTGCCACATGTGCTGTCACCCTCATCTGATATGGCCCACAGATCCACAGCAAAAACTTGTGAACTGCCAATGCCACTGTCAGCATTTGTTGGAACAACTACCTGCTTTGATGCATAAGTTCCAAAACCAACTACAAACAACGCTGCCACAGTCAAAGTCATCCAAGGCACAAAGGCATCAACAACAAAGCATCTGGTGCACATTTTAACCAGAATATTACAACATATCTAAATAAGAAACTTAATTTAAACATTTTATGCTGCATGTATAATAATTAGATAATTACAACAAGCATAATAAAAACTATATGCAGAGCTGAGTCAGCTAGAGTTTACAGGTGAACCAAGGACAAACAAAGCTATTCTTTCATCAAAATAAATACACATGTGATCAAAGCAACACAGTGATAAATCAAAGGCAAAATTGTAGTTTAAGCTTGCAAGCAGATTCTGGAAAAATATTGTCACACTCTCTGAAACAATTAAACTTTATACATTCAGACCCTTGTTAGTCTTTATGATGCACTACTTGACAGCACCATCTCAGAACGAATGTTTGCATTCTCCGAAAGAATGTTTGCATGTGTCTTGAATGAACACAAAATGATTGTCAAGTGGCTGTAACAACAAATAGTAAATTAAAGCACCAACTAATGTAAGTGAAACACTATTTTGAGCCTGCCTCATGGGAGGGGTCTCAGCCGCCCTAACAATGAGGCATTTTCAACTGGCTAACAGTCATTCCAATGGGCCTCCAACCACCTGACAGGCATCGTCGTTGTTCTGACAAACGAGGCCTTCCAAACCGGCTGACAGTTATTCCAATGGGGCCCCAACAGGCACTTCACTCAGGCTTACTAGGGTGGGGGTAAAACACCCCTTTTACATCTGCTTTCAGATCTATGATGGCTGTTCATTCCATGTATGATTTAAAGCAAACAACATAGTTCCTAATCTACTGACACTATATGCAACAACAGATCTGAGTCTGCTGTTTATAGATGACTGCAGGTCAAATACGGATGAATATTGTAAGTGATTGACCAATTTGCAGCTATATTGCAAAGCAATTGTAACTTATAGATTGATGATGTCTGTCCGTCCATCTGGCACATACATGTGAACCTCTCGGCTGGGAGAATTTTCGCACCAAGATGAAGTGAGGGTTGTCTTCCATTCCTCCCATCACTCATTGAAATTTCACACAAACACAAAATTATTATTAAAACAATTTCTGAAATAATACATTTTTGCATTTTGTTTCCACATCTTGCTTCCAATGTAATATATTTGTGGTAAAGACTGCCTGTAATTACATGACTGCGAATTGGCTTACACAGGGCGAGCATGACATTTTAATTGCTATTTAGACAGTCCATGACCTAAAAGTAATCACTGGATTATAGTATGTGTGATCAGTAGTAATTCAGGAAGGATTAAAGATGTTAATGGAATATAGCTGAATTACTGAAGAGTTCAAGCAGCATAAAGCTATTGACATCAATTTGATTCTTTAGGCAGGGTCAGTTTGGCTTCTGTGTTTAAAGTTTGTGGAGATGGATTATACTGTGTGGTATCAGAAGTAATTAGAAGAGGATTAAAGATGTTATTGGATTATGGTTGGATTACTAAAGAGTTCAATTGGCATAAAACAGGTTGATTTAGCTTTGAAGTTTAAAGTTTGTTGAGATATCTAAGCATGCATTATCTCCCATGCTAAAATGACAAAATCTAAGTAACTAAAATATCACATGAAATTCATTTTCACTGGTTGGAATCAATCTCAAAGGGACATGAATATGCATTCTGCCATTCCTGTACAGTCGATTTTAAAATCTGCTGTGGGGCAAGAATGACATTACATGTAATGCAGAAACGCCATCTCGTGAAATCATCGTGAAGTCGACTACAAATATGCCATGACCAAAATCTATGTTCATGCAATCTGCATCAAATGTGGATAAAATTAAACATGCTGAACATTGTTTACCAACTTTATAGCTGAACATAATTTCCTGTCTCTGGTAGCAGATCTTTCAGATGTAGTCAGTAAAAGGCAACAAGTTAATGTGAAAGGACTGATGTGATGAGATGATGTGCATATTTTAATATAGAATAAATGGAAATTTGTTCAATAGTTGTCATTTTTGTCCATTTTTGCATGATACAAATTGGGTCAATGAAAATCCTCCTGGTTTGAAGTCAAAAGTCCTGACCAAATTTTGCAAATCTCCTGATCTATCCTGATCTATCCTGAGCTGACATCTCTGTTCTGTCACATGTATGCTGGCATGAACACTTGGGTTAGGGTTTGCATTTAGGTCATTGTCTCAAAGATTATTACTCATAGAGTGATGTAAGCTGCTGTTGAAATGTGTCATGTGGATTACTTCACCTTTCATTGAAAAGTAGGTCACTATAACCTATATGTTATGATCTGATGATATGGGTTAACCTTTGCAGTTAGCTCATTTTCTTAGGCACTGTTGCCTATAGAATCACATAACTTGATATGTGATTTCAATAGTAGGAGTACACTAGCTGTCAATGGAAACCAGATCACTGTCATACCTGCCAACCTTTTAGACAGTGTTGGGGTGGGGTGGGACTAAAAATGTGTTTGTGGTCCCAAAGGTGCACATGACCCAAAAAAGTGATGTTGTACAGTTGAGAATAAGTTATCTACTTGTGTAAGCTTATAGAAAGTGATTGGGAATTCAGATTTGAACAAAATAAAAAATGTTTTCTTTGAAGCATTGAATGCACTTCCAAACAAAATATAGCTGGTAGACTTAGCATTATCAGATATCATCAACACACGCATGCACACACAATGACATTGTCACAAGCACACTGACATTAAATAACAAAATGCACAAAGTTTCTGTCTTTAATGTCAATTAGACTGTGGAATACAGTATTAACTTGTAGTTGCTGACTTTGCTGCTCTCAATAGTTCTTTGGAGGGTTTGAGGTGATGCAAGTGTCATTACTGTTCATTTTTGCACTCGATAGAGACTGGATGGTACTGTTGTTCAGTCTTCAAAGATCTTTTTGAATTTTTCTCAACATTGAAAATGCTATTTCTGCATCTGCCCTGATGTAGGGCTTTGTTGCTTTGTCGACCATTGTCATACACATTACTCCAGAATGACTAACATCAATACTCTGCAGAATGTGAAGAGGATAAAATTCAACCCCTTGCAGCTGAGCTTCACAAAGTCAACCAGATATGCAATTCAGATTTTGATGGGCTTTCAACATTTGCTTTCAAAAATGAATCACACATTCACACTGTTAGCTTTACCATTTCAACTAGCAATGAAAATAATGAAGGTTTGCAATTTATGTATGGAGTAAAATAAGATCTCAAAGAAACATTCCTGCTGATCATGAACTAACCAATAACCTTTAATAAAGATGGATTACAAATTTGCAATAAAGGCAGTGAAGTGCAATAACCTTTGTTTTTCCAACACACATCCCCCGCTTACCAAACTTCAAATGAATTGGGTTATTCCACTCTGTGTACTTTATTCATATTACATGTAGCTTCATAGGCCCTCCCATAGCATTGCTGAAAAGAAGATCAAACTCACCTTAGCCATTTTCAGTCAGTTATTAATCTATGGAGTACTGGTTGTTTATCTCTGATCTCCTTTACCTTATATAATAACCTCTATAACAATTATCGTATATACTCGCGTATAAGCCAATACCAACTGCATAGACCCAGATCTGCTGTCGCATTATGTGCCGGCAGATCTGGGTCTCTGCAGTTTGTAAGGACTAATCAGTAGAACATTTGGACCCAGCTTATACGTGAGTATATAAGGTAACTGTATAAATTGCCCAGGAGTGATAGCACTAAAGATGAAGCTATATGAATTACGACTGATTACTGTTTATACAGGTTATGGGCATAAATTATATTGTGGTGTCAAAAAAGGTCTCTATCATTTATTTACAGGATTTACTGGAAATTGTGTTTTTAAAAGCATGACACATCATGATATGGCAGGTATGGACTGTGACCCATATTTCTTGGTTCAGTGATTTGTACTTACCTTTGTGTTTAGCTCAGTTTGTGTTTAGCTCAGTTTTTCTCAGAAACTATTGCTCGTAGAGTTACATAAGTTGGTATTTAGATGTGTCATGCTGAGTACTTCACCATTAGGTGAAAATTAGATCACTCTGACATATATTTCGCAGTCCAGTGATTTTGGTTCAACTTTGCATTTAGTTCATTTTCTGGCACTGTTGGATATGGAATCACATAACTTGACATGTAATTGTGACATGAGGAATGCTACAGCCATCAGTGAAAACTAGGTTGCTGTGACCTATATTGCATGGTTCTGTGATTTGTGCTTACATATACATTGAGCTCAGTTTTTCTAGGTTAGGGTTTGCATTTAAATCATTTTCTTAGACACTATTGCTCATAAAATCACATAAGTAGGTTTTTGAATGTGTTAGTCTGGCTCATAGGAACCCAAAAAGCTACAAAGCTTAGTACCCCAGGAATAAAAATAAATTCACAATATTCATGGTTTGCAATTTGGCTGTACTGGCATTGGTGGTGTTCTTGTTTAGAATTTGCGATCATTGGAATGTGAGTGGGTTGCAGAAAAAGTTTCGATTTTTAATTGCAATCATGTGACTAATACCTGTCTTTTGTAATGCATAGAACACTGGACACCATGGATACATTCTCAGTGTCAGTTAACCCCTATGACCACATCCTGTCCCTTGTTCAAGGGGTGTATGGAATCTGGATTTCCCTTAGGGGTTCTTCCATCCTGGAATTGTGGGATCCCAAGACCCTGCACTGTAAATTGTTGTATGACACCAGGACTGACAGATACCCAGATATGAGAAAGGTAATATGTTAGATTTTTCACATAATGTACACATTCATTAGTTACCTCACAGTATTTCACCTAGATGTCCAAAGGGCTTGCCTTGTGAATTTAGTTGGAAAACGGGGTAGTATTGTTAACGAACAAGGCTTTCCTTAACAGAAACTAGCAAAATCATTCCAAGGATCACACGGGAGTGTTAATCAAATATAAAATTTATGAAACAAGTTAAATAATGAAATATACCACAAGCTTCATGCAGTGAGTTGAATATCGTATTATTTAACAGGTTTTATAAACTTCATGTTAAAAATAATATTTGAGATTGTGATTCCATTTATCACAAAGTGGCAAAAAAAATATTGTGTAATGATGTTACTAGATGCGATGTTACAGTGTGATGTACAGTTTTATTGATGTGATGTTTATGCCTTGAAATAAGACTATAAGGCAACTATACAAAAAATATGTGTGTTTCTGGTTGGCCAACCATAGCTGTTTCTCATTGCCAACCCGAGCACTTTTTAAAATTAATATTAAAAAAAACGACAAAAAAAAAAACACATTGCTGAAATTGATTTGTGCATCTAATTGAGCTGGTTTTTCCCAGTACTTTGAAGCACTTGAAATATTATTTGATTTATATATAATGTTTAAAAAAAAATATAAAAAATACCTGCCTACCCTCATTTTAAAACTAGTGCAATAGGAAACACACTTATTTTTTGGCCTAATCGAACAAAATACATGTACTTTAGAATCTAGATAGTAAGCATATACATGTATTAAGCTTAATATTGAAATTAGAGTTAATCATATGCACCTAGATATTATTTGCACTAAGCTGTAATGAAATGCATCACATTTAAGCTGTAGTGAAATGTATCACATTAAAGCTGTAGTGAAATGGATCACATTAAAGCTGTAGTGAAATGGATCATATTAAAGCTGTAGTGAAATGGATCACATTAAAGCTGTAGTGAAATGTATCACATTAACGCTGTAGTGAAATGTATCACATTAAAGCTGTAGTGAAATGTATCACATTAAAACTGCAGGTATTTGTAAAGTTTCTAAGTTGATCCATAAAACAATGGATATGACATAAATATGATTTTTGCAGGAAGATGACACCTATTTCAACAGAGCCAGGATAACTTCTATCCTTGCCAATGACAACTCTGTGTGGGTCGGAACTGGGGAGGGAAATCTCATAGTCTATGAGGTCATTGAGACAGTTCAGACAAGAACACCAACAGACCATTCTCCATCTGTGGAGACTTTATCTAATCAGTTTTATATTCTGCATGGAAAGAGGAGCAAAGAGAGTTATTCAAGTGAAATTGAACAAAAAGTGAATGAACTTTACCAGCAGAAGTTACAACAAAAACCAGATAGAAAATTATGTCCATTTTATTTGCAAGATGAAAGACTTGGATGTGACAAAGATGGCAGTACAAGGAACTCCATAACTTCTACAGCATTCTCTGACCAGGATTGTAGTACTCCAAGAGGTGTCTCCCCTGTTCAGTATAAAAATTTTGTTTTAGATGCTGATTGCAATGGAAAAGAAGAAAAAACAGAATTTGAAATAAATGACAAAAACAAGTGTCACGAAAAAAACAAATATTCTCCAGGAAATGGACTCCACTGTAAGGATGACAATGAACACATTATTTGTACAACTGATAATGAACACATTATTTGTTCAATGGTGTGCGAAAAGTGTTCAGAACATTCAAGTTGTAAACTGAGACCAAATGACACTGAAAATTCTCAGAGTGAGAAAAAGGCACAAAAACTAACAGATGTTATTGGTAGAAATGGTTTTGCAGCAAAAAATTCTGAGCTGGAGAACAATTTGTTTGTGAATTATTATGGTGATATGACATACAATTATGAACGAAAAGTTGACTCAGACAAAAATATAGTTGACATTCAGATAAATGGGGAGTGTGCAATAGAGAAGGAATCTGTTCCAAGTGGATCTACAACAAGGGTCCAAAGTCCAAATAACAAAGTGGGAGGAGCTGAACATTGTGACAAAATGATGGCAGATAAAATGCTAAATGTAGGGGTCTCCATTGAGAAAAAGGATGTGGAACATTCGGATAAAAAGAATGAACTAGCTGTCACAGAGGGAATGCTGAATGGTAAAGACACAACTGGGATGGAGGGTGCAGGACATCTGGGTAGAAAGAAGGACAAAAACTTAAAAGAAGAAATATCTAGGTTGGACAAAGTTGACATTTGGTTGTCTTCTCTGCCAGAAAATGATGGTAAAGAAAATTTGGAAGAAATTACAGAAAATGGAGACAAGTCAGCGTTTCATAGCTGTGTGGAGGGACAAAAGAATCATGAAAGATTTAATTCAGTTGAAGATATAAGCAGAAAGGATGAAGTAAAAGAGGACATTTCTACCAATCGGTGTGTCCATTCTGATTCCGACTCAGATGTCTTTTTTATTGCCTCAGAAGATGTGTTAGGTCATCCTGCTGCAGCCTCTTCTTTTGATGCTGAAATAAAGTCTGAACAAATATCTGGAGAGAAACGTGATGAAACACTCTCAACAACATCCGAAAAAGATTCAGGCAAATCAGGAGAGATAAAAATGAACAACCAACTAATAAAATTGGTTCTGTGCAAAAGAAGGAAAATTAAAATGGTTAAGAATGAGTCCATTGAGTCAAATGTCTCACATGCGAATGCATCCAATGGGTCAAGTGAGTCTCAGAGTCTGAAGATTGCCAGGTCTAAAGATCAAGGTATACCGTACAGGCTAGAGTTTACTGGAGTCCATGTTGAAACTGATTCTTCAGATGTTGGATCACTACAGCCAATGAACTCCATTAGTGAAAGTGGAATTTTCAGTTTTGGAAATCCATTATTCACAGATAGAAGGCACAGCTCAGTGGACTTTAGCCAAAGACCAAGTGTAGGCCTTTTTGAGAGAAATGGATCCATCCACTCAGTTAACAAGCAATTCCTGGAATTTCTTCGTACCCCAAGCCTTTCCAGCCGTCAGATGAATCTAGGGTTAAAAATTATTGAAGATGATTTGGAATGGAATCAGTTGTATGCAGGCAAATGCTCTTCACAGACTTCCACAAGCTCAGCAGATCAGCGATTTGCTGATTTTCTCAAAACTCCTAGTTTAAGCAGCAAGCAGAGCTCTCTCTGGTCAAGTTATGAGAATATTTCCACGCCTTCCCAAAAGGAATTTGAGTCTGGAAATGGAGATGAACGATTTCTGCGACCAAAGCAGGCACATGGCCATCTGAGTCACAGCCCAAGCTCTGCATCATTTGTCAGCAACAGTGATATGAGATACAGTGTTGATTTAGGGATAGAAGCCAAAGTCAAGATTTTGGACAAACCTGTCAGATGCCTTCTGCTAACCAGGTTAATAATAATAATAATACGCTTTTTATAGAAGATAACTCGATTAGTGAAAACACAAAATTCACTTAAGACCTTCTTTTTTAACCTAACTTTATTAAAAACCTTAAAAAAAAAAAAAAAGCAAATCAAAATATCTTTGTCTTTTGAAATACCTACATGTATCTTTCACATCTACACCATCATACATTTATTTGCATGTAAAATGGAATTTACCATTCTGAAGTTGAAGCAAAAAGCAACTCACTATTTCTAGAAGCTATTTCTGGAAATAATTCCAAATATTTTTCTGCATTTTTTCATATAATCTCTGTTTTCATGCATCATCAATGACAATTTTTTTTCTTTTGTCCTCAAATTTGTGGTCAAATTCTGTTAAGCAGTTTTTAGAAGAAGTCATTAAAAGTTTTTTCCATTTTTAGTACCAACAGTCATATTTGGTTACAGATAAATATAATTTCTACAAACTTAAAAGCCCTTTATGCAATGATGCTTTCTGTCAAATTTGGTCACATTCTGTTTAGTGGTGTTTGATAGGTTGTATTTGGTGATAAAGAAATAAAAATTGGTTATTATTCTTGTGCATCTAACATTTAATACAAATTGTTGTTTGTATCGGAAGTAGAGAAAACACCGCTAACAATGATAACAAATGCAAAAATATTTGAACTACATGTATTACAGTGTACATTGCACAGTCCAGTCCAATCTCATACATTTAATGTATTGCTGGTTATAACCATTGTTTTTGATTATATATTGGATACACAATGCATTCTGGTCTCTTACATTTAATGTATCACTGATTGTGAGGGTGTTTTGATACATTGGATATACATTGTTGTCTGTAATATTTCATACCCATTAATTTTTCATGATCTGTCAATCTATTAAAATCTATTCAAATCATATTTTTCAGGTCCTCTAATTTTTATAAAGAGAACTTTCCATACTTACTAATTCTTTGCCAATATTTGTACTTTGAATCAACTAACAATTGAAATCAATATTTTTACCAGAAATTATATATATGCACCCAAAAACCATTATTGAAATGTGTTTGAAAAATGAAAAATAATACAGAAAAATATGTTTTGTCTCAAGTTTGGTATATTTAGAAAATTGCAGACTGTGATACAGTTGTTTTACATGTTTCAGTTTAAATAATGAACCAATCATCCTGAGTTTCTCTGGTTCCTATGGTGATGATGAAGCAGTGTTGAAGTGGCAAAGGAAGCCAAATGAGGTAATTCAAGGGCATACATGTGAAGCTCCTGCACAGGAGGGTTTTTCTCCTGAGTTTAGGGGTGTCTTCTGTCCCTCCTGTCGCTCACTGAAATCTCCCACATATGCAAAATTATTAGTAAAAATTTTAATTTTGTCCATTTTGTTCACATTTTGGTTCCAGTGTAGTATATTTACAGTAATACTGCCTGTGATCATGTAACTGCAAACCTTCTTAAGCAGGGTAGACAATGTACCGGTAGTTGCTAATTTCACCCTCTGATTCTGTCAGCATGGTCGGCTAGCTTCATTGTTTGAAGTTTGTGCAGGTGGATTATACTATGTGTGAGCAGAGGTAATTCCAAAAGGATTAAAGGAATTAATTGATTATGATTGGGTTACTAAAGAGCTCAATCTGCATAAAACAATAAACATTCATTCTCTCCGCAAATATTTTATGCTTCATCAAGATGGATTAGAGTCTATACTATGTATGATCAAAAGTAATTTGGACAGGATTAAAGATGTTAATTGATTATGGTTGGATTGTTCAAGAGTTCAAGTGGCATAAAACTGGGTCAGTTTGACTTCGGTGTTTAAAGTTTGTCGAGATGTCTAAGCATGCCAATTCCAAAACACCAAAATCCAAGCAACCGAAATATCACACAAAATTCAGTGATGGGTGGAAATGGGAATTTCAATGGTTGCAATCCAGTTCAAATTGACATGAATATGCATTCTGATTTTCCTGTAAAGCTGATTTTAAAGTCTGTTACGGTGGCAAGAATGACATCATGCATCATGCAGAAACCCCATCTCATACAAGCATATTAACCATGACTTCAAATATGCCATCACTGAAATCCATGTTTGCAAAATCTGCATTAAATGTGGATAAAGTTACATGTGCCAAGACACTATTTGCCAACTTTACAGCTGAACAAAATCTCCCATTTCTGGTAGTAGATCATTTTTCAGATCAAGTCAAAATAATGTTCACTGACTCATAAATCACACAAAGGTTCTCATGCAAACTGACAAAAACTACTCACATAGTGACTATTTTATTGTTCATAAGAAATTATAATATTAATTGTATTATAATAATAATAATTTATTATATAAACTCTGTTATGAGTGACCATCTGCAGAACACAACTGGTGACCACAATTTTTAGGCAAAATATGTGTTTGACACTACTATGAATGACCACATCGCCAAAACTGAATCATATAAACACTATTAACCTTGATTTCATCCTTTGTAAATATGAATGTAAACCAGACTAAAGTACATGTCACTAACTGCCATTGTAATCCGTAATGCCAGGGATGAATGGGGTCTTTGTCTTTGTCTATAATACTTGCAAGTGATAATTGTTTTCTGGATTTGATTGTCATTATTAAAGAGTATGATAGTGATGATAATGATGACAACAAAGGTGTCTGCAAATTAGCCTTAAAGTCAGAAATGGTGTGATGGTATAATGTATGCGTTTGTGCTTCATGTGAATAATCTTACTGACATTAAAACAACATTAGACCCTGACAATACCAATCTTGAGCAGTTCTGGCAGTCAGTCAGCAATCTGAATCTACCAGTAGGCAGGAAATAATTTAAACTTCTTGGTGGACCCAGTAGAGTTGTACTGACATTGCCACATTCCAGTGAAGACACTAAAAAGAACATTTCCATTCCGAGGAGAATTCAGGCTGACTCTAGAGGAAACCTGGATCCAGTAACAGTACATCATCTCCTAAGTGTTAAGATCAACAATGATGAGGACTGCCAAAAATATAATCCAGGCAATGATCTCCTAAGAAATGCTAAAAATGTTTGTGGTACATATAAGGAGAGTATAAATGGCAACAAGTTACTGTGAAAGGACCAAATTTATGAGTTGATGTGCATATTTTAATATTTAAAACATGTAAATTTGTTCAATAGTTGTAATTTGTGTCCATTTGCATGCCCAAAATCAGGTCGATGAAAATCTTCCCTCTTTTGAGGTCAAAACTCCTGACCAAATTTTGGAAATCTCCTGATCTGTCCTGACCTGTCCTGTCTTTTCTGTCACATGTATGCAAGAGGACTGATTATCTACCCCATTTATTGAGCCCATATCAGTGGCAAGTGCGATGAACTGGTTACTTTTTCAGTGGCAAGTGCGATGAATTGGTTACTTTTTCAGTGGCAAGTGCAATGAATTGGTTACATTTTCTTTGGCAAGTGAGATGAATTGGTTACTTTTTCTGTGGCAAGTGAGATGAATTGGTTACTATTATTGAGCCTACATCAGTGGCAAGTGAGATGAATTGGTCATATCATGGGCAAGTTAGATGAATTGGTTACTTTTTCAGTAGCAAGTGTGATGAATTGGTTACTTTTTCAGTGGCAAGTGAGATGAATTGGTTACTTTTTCTGTGGTGGCACCATCACCAGTTTTGTTAAGGTTTTGATTGTTTTTTTCAGTTGTGTTGGCATAACAGGCAGGCCCTGTTTCAGAAACAAAGACTACAATATAAAAAGTGATGCAGTATATTAATTTAGCTTTTTCTTTCCCAAGAAGTGCAAAATTTCTTAATATTTATGGCAAGTATGGCTATTTGTCAGTGGCAGAATGTTTATTTTATACATGTATCTTTAGTTACCAGTATCTGTCGAGATATATAGCACAGTTACTGTAATATTATGCAGAAGAACAATTTTGTCAATCCAGGTATTTAAAATGTTTTGAAAGTCAGCCTTTGTCAGCTGTGTGGTATCTACTGGACATGTACTTTCATCACAGGCTCAAAATGTTGCAATAAGCTATGCTTTTGTTACTATGTTTGACTTGGCACATGAAGTTATGATGATGTTACATTAGAACCTGTCTTGAAAGACCACCCCTTCTGCCAAAAAAGTATGGTGGTCTCTCATAATAGGTTATAATGCTAAATAATAAATAAATGCGTGCATTGATAATATGGTCTCTCTAGACAGGTGTTCTCACATAGCAGTGGTCTTTCAAGACAGGTTTTACTGATTTTGAAATGACTATTTCATTGTGAAGTAAAAACAAATGTCAGCTTAAATAAATTTAATTTTATTTATGGGATATTTTTGACATTGTTAGAGAGAAGGTATAAGTTATCCATGGATCTTGCTTGTAGATTTTCTATCATCTGAATTGACATCAACAGAGACAAGTTATGAAGTCTTCCATGAGTCTTGCTTGTAGATCACCAACTGATGAGACCAATGAGGGGTTGAAATAGTTGCTTATAGATGTACTTCAGTAATGTTTTAGTTTAATTATGGATTGAAATAATTGTAAATATATACAACTAAACAGTTGGTGGAAACTAAGGTCTCTCATAATTGAGCTAGATGACATCACTGCTCTATTGCAGTGGATGGCAAAAGATATGATAAGATTACATCACAGTACTATCGCAGTGGATGGCAAAAAATATAAGATGGCATCACAGTGCTGTCATTGGATGGCAAAAGATATAAGATAATATTACAGTGCTATCTCAGTGGATGGCAAAAGATATAAGACGACATTACAGCACTGTCACAGTGGATGGCAAATGATATAAGATGGCATCACAGTGCTGTCACAGTGGATGGCAAAAGATATAAGATAATATCACAGCACTATTGCAGTGGATGGCAAATGAAATAATGAGATGACATCACAGCACTATCGCAGTGGATGGCAAAAGATATAAGATAGCATCACAGTGCTGTCACAGTGGATGGCAAAAGATATAAGATAACAACACAGCGCTATTGCAATGGATGGCAAAAGATATAAGATGACATCACCGTGCTGTCACAGTGGATGGCAAAAGATATAAGATAACATCACAGCAATATTGCAGTGGATGGCAACAGAAATGATAATATGACATCACAGCACTGTCACAGTGGATGGCAAAAGATATAACATCACACCGCTATTATAGTGGATGGAAAAGATATAATACGATGACATCACAGCGCTATTGCAGTGGATGGCAAAAGATATGATGACTAATAACAATACTTTATTTATAATTTGTCTAAATATTAGCTAATATCCCATGAGGCTATCAGGGGAATACAGTATTCTATACATGTACACAATATTTATGAAAGTAAAGAAAGAGTGTTTTTATCTTGTGGCTGTGAAGGGCAGTGATGAAATAAACTCACTAATTCAAAAAGTGAGCAAATTGTCACATATATTTTATCATTTTGTACAAAAGAATGTTTTAGCATTTGTTTAATTTTTTATTTTAATCCATTAGAGAATGTGAAAATTTCATTGGTTTTGATCAATTTAAGCAATAATAATTCTTGTCCATATTGAGTCTATGTAATCCTGCCAACCAGGGTTGGATCTGAATGTTGACTCATTGTGTTATGTATTGTGTGAAAGGGCTAATAAAGTAACACACACACAGAGAAAACTGCCAAGAATCAAATGTACAACAATACATGTCACATTTTTTCTGAACTTCTTATATATATATATATATATATATATATATATGGATTTACAAATTTTATAAAAGTCATCTTGCCCTGGAAAATTGAACTTGCCCCTGGCAAATCTGAGCTTGCCCCAAACATAATATCCCAACAGGAGTAAAACAATAAGATAAAATACAATATGGTATATTTTAAGGAAATCACATCATATTAAAAGTTACAAATTTCATAATTTTTACTCAAATTTCTGGGCACTAACCACTGTTTTCGATGATAAAATGAACGATATATCAAGGTTTCATTTACCAGTTTTGAGTGCAGTTTTCTTTCATTCAACAAATAGGGGCCATATCTTTTGGTATTTTCTAGCAGAAAAAAATGGGATTCACGCCTGGCTCCACTTTATAATTGGGTTCGTTATCGAGGGAGAGGTCTACCTGGACAGCATTGGTTTCAGCCAGATCTCCAGGCATATTCAATTAGCATGTAATAACTCTTAATAACCATGTGGTTTTTGGTATGACGAGAAAGGGTCTCGCAATTAAAGCAGGTATGATATGTTCACTCAGAAGTGTTAATTGACAGTGGAATAGAATGTGCCACTGAAATAGCAGTGCCCTTGAACACGAGGAAGATATCAATCATAATGTAACTGAACATAGATTACAGTTGCCATGTAACCTCGCTCTCTCTGTCTCTACATTGCCATCCTAACACATCATTACAGCAGCTACAAAGAAATACCACTCTCAATACACATGATCTTACACGCCAAAACAACATTATTTCATCTCACTCTCTCACATACACACACAAACATACCTTCACTCAAAAGAACAAAAGTCTTCTTTAGTTTTTTTAAAATTTGTTATTGTTATTGGATTCCAGTGGTTAATGATGCTATAGGAATATAAGTTGCACGTAAACTCAGCCATCTTAATCACATGTTGTCGAACTGGATGATCAGAAGAAGTATCTGTCTGCAATAAAATCTGGTTTCACAGTTATTATTATTCGTTTATGATTTAATATTTTATTACTGAAACATACGTGTTATCAAAGGGAATAGCAGAGTGTATGAGCAAAATGAGATAGCAGTTGTATTAGTTTATGTTTTGTATTAGTATGAGTTGTATTAGTTTATGTTTTGTATTAGTATGAGTTGTATTAGTTTATGTTTTGTATTAGTATGAGTTGTATTAGTTTATGTTTTGTATTAGTATGAGTTGTATTAGTTTATGTTTTGTATTAGTATGAGTTGTATTAGTTTATGTTTTGTATTAGTATGAGTTGGTCAGCAAATATCTTAAGTCACGTAGAACTTTTCAGGTCCAATTCCATAACTTTTTTACAAAGTCAGTACCCAAAAATTTTTAATATATTTTTAACCGATAATTTAACGTACTAAAAAATCCCCCATATTTTTTAGTGTATTAAACATTACATGATTTTGAAAAACAGTGATAAAAGAAAAAATTGTCAAATCCTTTTAAAATACAAAGTCACATTTTAGCTTTACTGCTCATAGACCAGAAGAGCTTCTGGAATAGTGTGTTGTCTATCATCTGTTTGTCAGTTAGTAGAAGTTTGTTATTGCTGCCTCCTACACTACTGTCAGGATTGCCATGAAACTTTTCACTCACATTCATCCCAAGGTCTTGTTGGTCCTGAATGACAGTGCTGCTGTTTGGACATCCAAATTTTGAAAATCTTGGTGTAGCTACTTCTGAATAAAATAGTTATATTGACATAGGATTTTCACTAAAGACTTTGTATGATGTCTAGTTGGTCCTAAATGAAAATGGTGCCGACCTGATTTCCTGTATCTTGAAAATCTTGTTATTGTTACTACTCCTGGATGGATGGTCACATCGGTATGGGGTTTTCACAAAAAGAATTCTTTGATGTCTAGTTGGTCCTAAATGAAAATGGCACCGATCTGGCATCCAGTATGGCCACCATGGTGGCCAGCTGGAAAATATTGTTATCGCTTCTTGTCCTGAATGGACGGTCATATCAGCATGGGGTTTCCACCAGAAGACTTATGATGTCGCCTGTTTGGTCTGAAATGAAAATGGTGTCAATCTGACAGCCAATATTTCTGCCATGACAGCCATCTTTATAATATTGATATCGCTATTCCTCTTAAACTGAGAGTCATACATGTATCATCATGAGATTTTCACCAAAAGACTTCTTATGATGTCTAGTTGGTCCTGAATGTAAATGGTTCCAATCTGATTTCTAGTATGGTCACATGGAGTCACAGCCAGCTTGAAAATCTTGTTATTGCTAAATGGAAAGTCATATTGACCTGGGGGTTTTACTAAAAGACTTTTTATGGTGTCTAGTTAGTCCTGAATAAAATTGAAGCTGATATTACATCCAATATATGGCCACTACAATAGCCATCTTGAAATTCTTGTTATTGCTACTCTTCCTCAATGGATGGTCATATCGACATGTGTAATCCAAGAATATCAGAGATGGTTTTGACTCTCAGTAGTTAAAAAGAAGAAAGGGTCTTATATTGGATTCATGGAAATTATTTTCAGTCAGTAGAGCACAAGTACTTTGTGGGACTCAAGTTATATAAACCATTGTCAATTTTTAAAAAAGTCCAGGACATTCTCATCTGAAGAATCATCACTGAACACATCTCTGAGGTAAAAGTCTGCCTCCATTAGTTGCCTCTTACAATGACACATCAGGCCTTTTCTACATTCCTGAGTCCTCAGGAGATTACAGAGGGGGAGGTATGGAGGTATACAGCTGTCCCTCACTGTAAAATACCTCAGTTACCTCTCTTGTATAACACTTTAGGTATGGTCATGGATCCCATTACATTATGTAATAGTTATATACTATATATACTCGTGTATAATCCAGATCCAAATTCAAAACAACATAGACCCTGATCTGCTGTCGCATAATGCGCCAGCAGATCAGGGTCTATGTTGTTTGTTCTACTGATTAGTCCTTACAAACTGCATAGACCTAGATCTGCCGGCGCATTATGCGCTGGCAGATCTGGGTCTATGCAGTTTGCAGTTGGTATTGGATTATGCACGAGTATATATGGTATACAATGTAACACTATCACAAAATACACTTGTATGGCTCTCTTGAACGGCATTATTATTGTGTGTCCTGTATTGACATTTTACCTTAATAAAATGCAGTTTATTTCATGAGTATTAATAGAGGTAGAATGCTTTGAGTGCCTAATGAAACAATACTATACCCATAGCTATACTATGCTAAACAATACTATACCCATAGCTATACTATGCTAAACAATACTATACCCATAGCTATACTATGCTAAACAATACTATACCCATAGCTATACTATGCTAAACAATACTATACCCATAGCTATACTATGCTAAACAATACTATACCCATAGCTATACTATACTAAACAATACTATACCCATAGCTCATAGTTGCAGGCCAGAAAGCAACTACAATCACTTCTTGAACTGAGAAGTTGCAAGTCAAATGTATATGAGTGATTTCCACTTCACCCATCAGGTTGGAGATGACCACCATTGAAACATGGATTTGAGTCATACCACTCTTACTTTGTACCACAGTTTTCATTTTCTCATGGATCCGAGATCCCGGGTTTCTGAAGCACTTTATCTAGGTTTTAGCATGAGTATAAACATGCCTGGGCCCAAGTATGCAACACATTCATAGCTGGATGCCATAAGGCTCAAGTATGCAACACATTCATAGCTGGATGCCATAAGACCCAAGTATGCAACACATTCATAGCTGGATGCCATAAGGCCCAAGTATGCAACACATTCATAGCTGGATGCCATAAGGCCCAAATATGCAACACAATCATAGCTGGATGCCATAAGGCCCAAGTATGCAACACATTTATAGCTGAATGCAATAAGGCCCAAGTATGCAACACATTCTACAGCTGGATGCCATAAGGCCCAAGTATGCAACACATTCATAGCTGGATGCCTTAAGACCCAAGTATGCAACACATGCATAGCTGGATGCCATAAGGCCCAAGTATGCAACACATTCATAGCTGAATGCAATAAGGCCCAAGTATGCAACATTCTAAGGTGGATGCCAAGTATGCAACACATTCATAGCTGAATGCAATAAGGCCCAAGTATGCAGTACATTCTAAACTGGATGCCATAAGGCTCAAGTATCCAACACATTCATAGCTGGATGCCTTAAGGCCCAAGTATGCAACACATTCATAGGACTGTTAATTCACACTAAGGTGTTTCAAAGAGGACTGTTAATTCTTGATTAGAATGAAGGACTGGGTACATGTTTACACTAAGGTGTGTCAAAGAGGATACACTAAGGTGTGTCAAAGAGAACTGTTAATTCTTGATTAGAATGAACAGCGCATGAAGGATCCAAAATTATGCACATAGAAACTTTTCGTGGAAAGCTTGCAAGGTAATAAATAAATAAATAAACAAGAAGTAATTTTTAATAATTTTTGCAAAGCTCTTGTGAAAATGCTGCCTTTAAAAATTCTTCTCAGGCTGTGTTGATATTGCTTCGATTACTTCAATTTTTTGTTCTTATTTGGAGCAGACTTTTACCAGATAATGATGAAATGGTGAATTTTTAAGTAAAACATTATTCAATTAATGTATAGCACTGTAATCTTTAATTTTAAATCATAGTGCATTCTGATGCAGGTCATGAAAGAATATTTCTTTATGTCGACCACAGTAATGACTATTTATATTTTCCATATATGTGTGTAATGTGTGTGTGTGTGCATGAAAATTATATTTTTTCTTCACTTCTACACTACTTCAACCTCATACTCTCTCACTTCTCCCTTTTTGAGCTAGAGGGAGAAGTCACTGTTTCCATTTTTCTGAAATGCACTGATGCAGCTATAAATATTGTCCTATAATCTTCAGAGGGAGTTGAAATTGTTTAACACTGGAATAAGAATTGAACTGTATTCATTGAAAGGTTTCCAAACGGACTCCTTGTTATAACAGTTGCTTGTTCATAAATGACAACATTAAAAAAAAAACTTTGCCTAATTGCTATTAAGAACACCAGTCGGTGTAAAATACAATTGTTTGGTCCCTAAGGTGTTTTGTTAGACTTGTATCTTTGTACTTTCATACTTGAACAGAAATATTCTTTTCTTCACAGTTGTTGTGGACAAATGAACCAGTGCTGGAAATTTGTCCAAAGACAAATGACATCAAACTGCCTAGCTATATGCGGCGCCGTCAGTCAAGTAGTACATCACAGAAAAGTGGGCATTCAATCCATAGCATCGCATCAGTGATTTACAAATAAGCTCCATTGTCATACAGTGTATACATACAAACCTGTCTTAGTAGACACGCCTGATTTACAAATAAACTCCATTGTCATTTGTATACATACAAACCTGTCTTAGTAGACACACCTGATTTACAAATAAACTTCATTGTCATTTGTATACATACAAACCTGTCTTAGTAGACACACCTGATTTACAAATAAACTCCATTGTCATTGGTATACATACAAACCTGTCTTAGTAGACACACCTGATTTACAAATAAACTCCATTGTCATTTGTATACATACAAACCTGTCTTAGTAGACACACTTGATTTACAAATAAGTTTGATTGTCACTTGTATACATACAAACCTGTCTTAGTAGACACACCTGAATTACAAATAAACTCCATTGTCATTTGTATACATACAAACCTGTCTTAGTAGACACACCTGATTTACAAATAAACTCCATTGTCATTTGTATACATACAAACCTGTCTTAGTAGACACACCTGATTTACAAATAAACTCCATTGTCATTGGTATACATACAAACCTGTCTTAGTAGACACAAATGATTTAAAAATAAGTTCAATTGTCACTTGTATACATACAAACCTATCTTAGTAGACACACCTGATTTACAAATAAGTTCGATTGTCACTTGCATACATACAAACCTGTCTTTAGTAGACACACCTGATTTACAAATAAACTCCATTGTCATTTGAATACATACAAACCTGTCTTAATAGACACACCTGATTTACAAATAAGTTCGATTGTCACTTGTATACATACAAACCTGTCTTAGTAGACACACCTGATTTACAAATAAACTTCATTGTCATTTGTATACATACAAACCTGTCTTAGTAGACACACCTGATTTACAAATAAACTCCATTGTCATTGGTATACATACAAACCTGTCTTAGTAGACACACCTGATTTACAAATAAACTCCATTGTCATTTGTATACATACAAACCTGTCTTAGTAGACACACTTGATTTACAAATAAGTTTGATTGTCACTTGTATACACACAAACCTGTCTTAGTAGACACACCTGAATTACAAATAAACTCCATTGTCATTTGTATACATACAAACCTGTCTTTAGTAGACACACCTGATTTACAAATAAACTCCATTGTCATTTGAATACATACAAACCTGTCTTAATAGACACACCTGATTTACAAATAAGTTCGATTGTCACTTGTATACATACAAACCTATCTTAGTAGACACACCTGATTTACAAATAAACTCCATTGTCATTTGTATACATACAAACTTGTCTTAGTAGACACACCTGATTTACAAATAAACTCCATTGTCATTTGTATATATGCAAACCTGTCTTAGTAGACACACCTGATTTACAAATAAACTCCATTGTCATTTGTATACATACAAACCTGTCTTAGTAGACAAACCTGATTTACAAATAAACTCCATTGTCATTTGTATACATACAAACCTGTCTTAGTAGACAAACCTGATTTACAAATAAGTTTGATTGTCACTTGTATACATACAAACCTGTCTTAGTAGACACACCTGATTTACAAATAAACTCCATTGTCATTTGTATACATACAAACCTGTCTTAGTAGACAAACCTGATTTACAAATAAGTTCGATTGTCACTTGTATACATACAAATCTGTCTTAGTAGACACACCTGATTTACAAATAAGTTCGATTGTCACTTGTATACATACAAACCTGTCTTAGTAGACACACCTGATTTACAAATAAGTTCAATTGTCAGTTGTATACATACAAACCTGTCTTAGTAGACACACCTGATGGAAGACACCTGCATAGAGAGGAATATGTGTAACTTATTAAGACCTTTTCACTTATATATTGTTACTCTACATAAAGGACAACATTTTCTGGTCCCTTAGAGTACGTCCTTTATACACGGGTTTCATTGTCGTTTTACAAATTGAAAGATAAACTTTTCTTAGGTATAACATTTTGTATGTAAATGTTGTTAGATATTGATGAATTAGTTGCAATTTTAAGAAATTGTTGTTTAAACAGATGACATACCATCATATGTTGTAATATATTTAAATTTTAATGAACCTGACGGCAGATATTAATGCTTTATTATTATCCCTATCTAAATGTTAATGAACCTGACAGCAGTAATTAATGCTTTATTATTATCCTACCATGAGTGCATCCCATAAAGATGCAATTTATTATTTATACAATTATCAGTTTCATAAGAAACCAATTAATAGTGTGTAGATAAAATGAATCTGGTTAATTGATAATATATAATAATATATAATATATATGTATGTGTGCATAACTGCAAAGTGGACATTATTTATCTGTACATGTGTAACATTTTATACAGTAGAATTTCAAACAGTCTAAGCACTGCAGGTTTGAATTTTTGGTAGCTTCCAGTTTTCGTAGGTTGTAGATAATAGAATATGTTACAGTGGGATTAAGCTAGGCATTTGAGTGATGCTGATTTTTTGTAAGTGACTAACTGAGGTGTATATATATATAAAATATTAAATAACTATATTCATAACTTTCTTCAGGGCTTACAATGCAAATTTATAAATATATTTCAATTTGTATTATGAAGTTATACTATATATATATATATCTATATATATATTCCAGTGTCCTTTTCTTTAATGGGATGAAGAAAAATATATTGTTCAACCTTGGGATGAGCTTATCCTCAAATTGAAGAAATATGGTATCCCGATTTTCTAACGGTCGGGAATAGGTTTGACAATCATCAGAGAATGATGGTTGGTTATTAGTAAAAAGTTTTAGATTTGGTACAATTTATCTCCCCTCCCACCCCATCCCCCCCATCTACCACCACACACCACCACTGTATGTCATGATTTCCTTTTGTTTGTCTGTCAATATCTGACTGTTTAGGGTTAGTTCATTAGCATCATATTAAATTTAAGCTCCAAAATTAAGTAAATCTAATCCAATTTGTGTAAGTAAGTCAGTCTCAACAATAAACCACTTAATTATGGCTGTACAAATAGGATAGCCCAACTCTGGAGTTTAGTCAGTGTCTCTGTAAAACAAGTGCCAGACAACAAGAGCTTAGTCCCTGACAAGTGCCAGACAACAAGAGTTTAGTCTCTGACAAGTGCAGTTTTCAAGAAAGAAAAGCCATAATTTCATTTGCAAGATGAACTTGAATTCATTCTTTTCCAACTTTGGAAATTCACATTTACTACACTAAGTGCACCAGTCTATAATTACCATTGGCAATTTTCAAAACTATATGTATTTACTTGTCATATACTAGTAGGTATACTCTAGATATGTGATAAGAACCATTTAAGTAATTATTGTGTGTATATAATGTGATAAGGACCATTTAAGTAATTATTGTGTGTATATAATGTGATAAGGACCATTTAAGTAATTATTGTGTGTATACAATGTGATAAGGACCATTTAAGTAATTATTGTGTGTATACAATGTGATAAGGATCATTTAAGTAATTATTGTGTGTATACAATGTGATAAGGACCATTTAAGTAATTATTGTGTGTATATAATGTGAAAAGGACCATTTAAGTAATTATTGTGTGTATACAATGTGATAAGGACCATTTAAGTAATTATTGTGTGTATACAATGTGATAAGGACCATTTAAGTAATTATTGTGTGTATACAATGTGATAAGGACCGTTTAAGTAATTATTGTGTGTATACAATGTGATAAGGACCATTTAAGTAATTATTGTGTGTATACAATGTGATAAGGACCATTTAAGTAATTATTGTGTGTATACAATGTGATAAGGACCATTTAAGTAATTATTGTGTGTATATAATGTGATAAGGACCATTTAAGTAATTATTGTGTGTATACAATGTGATCAGGACCATTTAAGTAATTAATGTGTATACAATGTGATAAGGACCATTTAAGTAATTATTGTGTGTATATAATGTGATAAGGACCATTTAAGTAATTATTGTGTGTATATACTACACAATCTCTAATTTATCAATGTGTAGTAAAATTGAATTCAAAGAAAAGTTTGTTTGCATTTCAAATCAGTTATCATGGATGAACTCCAAAACATCTAACTTTTTTTTTATTTCAACAAAACTCTGTGAAAGCTTCACCCTAGAAAAAGGCTATAAAAATGAGCACCATTATTTATTAAAGTTATGATCCAAGAATAGGCACCTGGATGTCTTTTCAAAACTAGTATTCATGTTCTAATTTAATTTTAAAAGGTTTACAATGTTGCAGCTGATTGAGTATATGTTGCAGAGATATGGCCCCTGATATACAGAGTACTTGTAATAGGCATTATCGGTATAATGACTAGCATCACAATTTTTCTTTATTTCAACCAAATTACCAAGGAGCTTTAAAAGTCTTTCTTTTTTGCTGTATTTTTTAACGCAAGTAGAAAGTCCACATCATATGGTATCATTGTAGAGCTACATCTGTCTACTTTCCTGCCATACCATCCACTTTAGTGTATCTTAAATGATGATGACGTTACAGAGCTCGGAAGTAGGTACAACATCATGACGCATAAACGTGGCACTAGGGCTTAATGAGTTAAAATCAAGTCAGTGTTTCTGTGAGTCTTTATCTTAATAAGGTTGGCCCTTAATTAACTAATAATTTCCTAATGACTTGTGAATACTCTCACATCCACAGTTTTTCTTTGATTTAAAGTAAATGTACTGTAAGGCTTTGTCTTAGCAAGATCTTGGCATATAGTTGAATATGCAGTACATTTTAGAGTTATGGTCCTTGTTTCTCCTTTTCAGTTTGATTTTATCACAACATTATCTTAGTTGGGTTTGATGGTGGTCCAGTTTGGAACATATTTTACATTCTTTACATGCAATATGCACACAAGTGACTTGTCCATCATTATGAGTACTCTAGCATCAAAGTTTTTGCTTGATTCCAATCAGTTTCATTACACTGCAGATCTTTGGTGAAGGGCAGAAGAAGGGGGGTGGGGGGCTGGGAGAGAGGGACAACCATGTTATTGGTAAAAGGTAATTTTTTTTCATCTTGTGCACATATTTTCATGTATTATAAAAACATGTCAAATTCCTATACAAACCATATTGTCAATTTAAAACTCATTAAAACTAACTGGTATTTCAAGATATCAAAACCTTTGCTCATATGTGCAGTAGGGAAGGAAGGATAACCATGAAAAAATGAGGCTAAATGTCAAAATATGAAGTTATCTTGGACATTACTCAAAACAGGGGACAAGATTTCGCTGCTGGTTTTAATTTAAAATTAGCTGTTTCTGTGTTTCTATTTGATATTTTTTGTATTTTTAGTTTTAGTTTTACAAATTTTATAACCTGTAATTTCCTTTCATCTCTTGTGCATATTCATGATTCTTTACTGAGACCATGGCCAGTTTTATACTTGTAGCACTACTTTGATCACTATAAGTATTCACATGGTTTTGAGTCAGTAAACTAAGTTAGATTTATGTTGGAGATGATAGAGACTTAAGAATTGAACTTCCTATCATGAAACATACCACTTTAAAATCAGTTACACACTACATGAACAGCCAAGCAGAGTGACGGCCGTTGACGCATAGTGTGTTATCGATTTTCAAGTTTCATGACTTCATGAATCCTGTACAAAATTAAGTTCAATTCTTATAATTATAAATAGTTATAAAAATAATAACCAATCTCAAGATATTAATAACAGAACTATATTTTAATCATTCTTTACAAATATTGTCAAAGCACACAAGAAGGGTGCATGAATACATAAGTAATTCCTTGTAAATGCTTCTTAGAAAGGTTTGGTAGAAATTTTTAATTATATACCAGTAATTAGCTAAAGTCAGAAGAGATGTGTTTATAAAGGAGAGAATTAGAGTGTAGTTTGCTAAGTTACATGCAGAGATATATGCATTTATACAGGTACTAATCATGGTTAAAAAGTTGTCATCTTGGTCACACACTAGGGTTTGTACATCATCATTTGTTATCACTGTCACTTTGTTGTCTGTAAAAATTATTTGAATAAATTATAAACTATAATAAATTGTTGGTTCCTTTAAAGTTGGTCAATTTATGTATTAGAATTAGACTATTAGACTATTTGGGACTTTAATGTGTTTTTGGCTGGACAAGAAGCTGGGTGCTTACATGTATTGCGATTGGAGGATTGGTTTGGTTGGTGCTTTATGGCAAAGTAGGTTATTTAGTGCCGAGGCAATTGGAGTAAAGTGCACCCTTTTGGTCGTAAGTCCGGCACACTAACCACTGAGCCACCACGGCTCCCTGCAATTGGAGGAGGAGCAATATATATATATATATATATATATATATATATAACAGGGTTTTTGAAATGCTGATTTGTGCTGGTTATGACTATTTGAAGTGATGAAATTTCCATTTTCAGAATACCCAGCCAGACATTAGTCATACAGTGAAACCCAACTCTAGCATGATGATCAGGGTCCACAGAAGGCCATCATGCTATGTATGATATCATTGTGCTATAGGAAAATAAGTCAGTTAACTGAAGAAACTGTTGCATGTGCATCCTCTTAGGTCTACAAAATTGAAGGCATGCATAACTACGGACTTCATTGACGCAGTTATCAACTTGTTGCATATTAAACAAGAATTATTTAAAACAGTTATTACATATTTAATATAAATTTTTTGGCAGAGAAGCCATTCATTGGTACATACTGGTACATATAAATGTATACAAAAGTCAACAACTTGAGTTTAAATAATTAGAGTATGTGTACTCACCAGTCACCAGCTGATCTGGTTATATCCATAATAGTAATTCCATCGAAAATGTGCACAAAGAAGCATAAATTCTAAAAAATTAATGCTAACTCCTTTTGAATCCAAATACATTAATTTCTTGCTGAAACACTCTCAATAACTTAAGAAAAGACTGTATTTCCAAAACATTCATATTTGCTGGACATGCCCAAAGGGTCTGATTTCTGGATGACAATAAAATGCATAAATCGGACATTGGGAGTTTCTAAAAAAAAACAACAACTTGTATTTAGGCTTGAAAAATACTTTAACTGAAAATTCATACAGGAGGTCAAAGGTATTGATGTTGTAATGTTCTTGAGATTAATATTTGAACAGTTGTGTATAATTGCTTTGACCCAGTATGGAGTGATCTCGATAAAAACAGTTGAGTCATCCTCTAAAGACAGAGGAAAAAATAATAAAATAAATGCAATATTAATTGAAAATTGTATTTATAACTACAACTTTCCACTACTGCAGATGAAAAACGGGGCATAGTATGTTTGATTATAATACAACCTACTGTATATACTCGCGTATAAGCCAATACCAACTGCAACCTGCATAGACTCAGATCTGCTGGCGCATAATGCACTGGCAGATCTGGGTCTACGCAATTTGTAAGGACTAATCAGTAGAACAAACAACATAGACCCTGATCTCCTGGCACATTATGCGATGGCAGATCAGGGTCTATGTTGTTTGCATTTAGACCCGGTTTATTCGCGAGTATATACAGTAAATTTTCATGTTCCATTCATTGGTCCACAGCAGTAGAAACTATATACACGTAACTTTACCATTACATTGGGTTGTGTGCATGAGTGATTTGGAGCTGCTGTTTGCATTTCTGACTCTAAAATAAGAAGGAATAAAATTGGGCAGAGGTGATTTGGCAATGACTAAAACTCCTCCTGACAATTCAGGTGCAAAACTTGGTTATGCTGGTGTGTATGATGATTGAGCAGGCATTGGTAGTCTATTGTATCCCTTAAAATAAGTGGGTAAATTAAGTAATTTATAAATTTGGGTGAGAAACTGTTAAGACCTCTGCATTGTTTGGTGATTGGTTGAGTATGCCAGATGACTGAACAAACATTTGTTGGCTATTGTTTACCCTGGATTGAGCAACAATTGTTCACAAGATACATTGAAGACAAACACAAAGAAGACTTAATGGCTTTATTGCAGATGGTTCAATAATAATTAGATTAACAATGATCAGCTTATTAAGGAGCTAACATCTTTTCAAAAATAAGCAAGAAGATTTTTTTTTTTCTTGAAGAATACAACACATTTTGCCAAATTATTACATCAAACTCTTGTTTATTTTGGCACTAAAGCTTTGTGGTACTTCAAGAAATAGGAGAAATTATTTCAAAATTTGACTGTGCTATATCTGAATTTATGCTAAAATGAAGTGTGTTATAGCAGGTTTTCACTGTACGTTATTTTAATCGTTTATTGAGTAGCAGTTATTTTAGTTTGTGAAGTTCATGTAAAGACAACATTAACACAAACAACAAAGAATCAATAAAGACCCCATTGTGCCCAGCAGCAACACCTACACCCTTCAATATCTCCCAACTGTCCTGTGATATGTAACATAAAAGGTGCAAGTGCTAACTTTTACTGTTCACAAACCAATCAGCTAAATCTGGCTTCAGGCTGATATGTGCAATTTTTATGATACACACGAGTGGTAAGTCTGCTATGGTTGTCATATTGCCCACGAAGGGTAGACTGGTTCCTTGTCTCTACTGTACTAATATGCTAATATGTACAGAGCTGTGATATGTGACATAAAAGATGCAAGTGGTGGCTGTTACTGTTCACAAACCAATCAGCTAAATCACTTAGGTAATGAATAAGAGATAATTACTTCATCGAGTTAACAGTTTATATGTAACATCATCTCTCATACATGTCATTCATAGATAGCACAGTTTATATATAATGTAATCTCTCATACATGTCATTAATAGATAGCACACTTTATATATAACGTAATCTCTCATACATGTCATTCATAGAATAAACAGTTTATATATAATGTCATCTCATACACGTCATTCATAGATAGCACAGTTTATATATTACATAATCTCTTATACATGTCATTCATAGAATAAACAGTTTATATATAACATAATCTCTCATACATGTCATTCATAGAATAAACAGTTTATATATATAATTTCATTTCTCATACATGTCATTCATAAAATAAAGTTTATATATTATAATGTCAGCTCTCATACATGTCATTCATAGAATAAACGGTTTATATATATAACGTCATCTCTCATACATGTCATTCATGGAATGAATAGTTTATATATATAACGTCATCTCTCATACATGTCATTCATAGAATAAACAGTTTATATATATAATGTCATCTCTCATACACGTGATTCATAGAATAAACAGTTTATATATAACGTCATCTCTCATACATGTCATTCATAGAATAAACAGTTTATATATATATAATGTCATCTCTCATACATGTCATTCATAGAATAAACAGTTTATATATATATATAATGTCATCTCATACATGTCATTCATAGAATAAACAGTTTATATATATAATGTCATCTCTCATACATGTCATTCATAGAATAAACAGTTTATATATATATAATGTCATCTCATACATGTCATTCATAGAATAAACAGTTTATATATATAATGTCCTCTCTCATACATGTCATTCATAGAATAAACAGTTTATATATATATAATGTCATCTCATACATGTCATTCATAGAATAAACAGTTTATATATATATAATGACATCTCTCATACATGTCATTCATAGAATAAACAGTGTATATATTATAATGTCATCTCATACATGTCATTCATAGAATAAACAGTTTATATATATAATGTCATCTCTCATACATGTCATTCATAGAATAAACAGTTTATATATTATAATGTCATCTCTCATACATGTCATTCATAGATAGTTGCTAAGATAAGTATTTTATTTTATTTATTGGGTTTTTTTGTTGCTTTTTTTTTTCTTTTTGATATTGGATTTAAAGATTTTCCTTTTCTTTTTTATTGTCAAACAAATTAGTTTTTAATCTGAAATAATGTGCTGTTTAAATGGATTTTCTTGTTAATGTGATAATTTGTAGTTTCAAGTAATCCCAAAAAGCAACAAAAATTTGCCAGTTGCATATTTTGGACTGCAGTTTATTTGGCCACAAGGGACCGCAGTTTATACCTGTCTAGAAAACTTCTCGAATAACTTTTGTAAGAATTTCTGTGAATATTAATATATAAAAGCAATATATACCTTGCTGATAGTCAATTTTTGATACTATTGGATAAAACAGACATTGATACACAAGGCTGGACACCAAATTAGTCCAAAAATATGACTCAAGTTTCTGACGCATATCCTTTCCTCAATAACTGAAATGAATCTTTTTGCTTTTTTTGAGGGCATTCTTTTTTCTATATGTGTCTAAAAGAATAAATGTGTATATAAAATATTTCTGTGTTAAAATTCAGTTCGGCATAGATGTTTCAGTATAAATATGCAACGCTTTTTAAATCTGCTGAAACTTTATCATAGGGTACACTTGTTTTAGCAGTGCTGTTACAAGTAAAAGTACAAATACCAACTCATCTTCCAAATTGGATTTATATGGTACAAGGGAAATAACTCTTGTTTTAGTCCCAAGTTAGTGACTACAACGGGTTTTCTGGTATACCTAAATATAACGCTTTGTCGTGTTTACGTAATTTATGGTCAAGACTGATAATAAAACAAACAATCTTTTTTAAGTTTATTTCAAAGAAAGTTCAGTGTTCAATTAGATCTGGCAGAAAATTAATTTTAGCATCGTGGATTACATATGTTAGTATATTTTACAGATATGCAATTTTTAATTTTTCTTTTTTATCTAGTTACTTTTAATTTAATTCAACCCAACTTTTGACTCGTTTATGAGGTATATATTATAGTCATGGTTGTGGATAATGACATACTATAGTACATAAACCGTGTACAAACACGATTTTTTTCCAGAATTTAAAACAGTCTGATAAAATTTGTTTCCCTTTCTTTATAGTGTTGTCGAGTACCACGTGTACTATATGATAACAAGAGCACATATTCTTCGTCAGATCTTGCGTTTATTGAAGTGTCTAACTGATTCTTCTAAAGTTCTGAGTACCACATAGCCAGTAAATTTCTGCTGATTTATGCTGTCTAAAAAAAAAATTTAAAAAAATAAGGGTCGCGTGAAGAAACTGGTGCTCCATTGGTCTGCTTCTTCCCTGCTTTTTTTTTCATTTTAACTGCTAAGTATTGAAACCATTTAAGACTTCTTGAGAAACACCATCATGCAAAATTTGCTGACAAAAATATTTTTTTATAGATTTTGAGTTAACGTGGTCACAAGATAGGTGCAATATAAAAATCTTTGTTATGACTTTTGACTATGTCCATCATATCATAGGCAAAATATCACTGAACTCGTCTCAGGTACTGTCAAAATATACAAACATGCTAAGTTTGTTAAAATCCATACTGAATCATTTATATAAAAATAAACTAGTATTTTAACTGGTATCATTCAAGGTATTTGTCAGATGTATTCACAAAATGGATTTGATCAAGGTCTATCAATAATTGCTTGTCTTCTCGTGCTTAGAAACACTAGTACGGATCAAAACCTCATTCAACACAGTGACCGAAAATTCAACAATGTCATCGTTCTGACTATGAACTTGTTATTGAAAAACAACTAAATATAAAGTTTTGTCAGAATTAATGTGTACAGTCACAATGAAGTACAGATGTGCTAGCTGTGACCTTTGACCTGATCTCAGGGTCAAGTAATTCTGGGTTTTTTTAGATTCATTCACTACACGGATATGTTGGTGGTCAGATATGTACCATTTTCAGTAAGAACCAATTATATATTGCAAAAGTTTTCTGTTGAAAACCCCATGTCACTGCTACCATTACTTTAAAGGAGTAGTGATTACAGGATTTTTGGATGGACACTATGTTTGCAATGTTGGAGGTCAAACCGTCATCAGCCGCATTAAGGGAAAATGACAGCTCGATATGACCATCTCCTCAGGTAAAATATGCATATAAAGATTTTAAAGTTGGTCGCGAGATTAGAATGTCATTTCTTTTTTTCTGTTTTTTTTTTTTTTTTTTTTTTTTTGTTTCATATTCTCAGGGGGGTGATCAGCAACATATTAATACAGGAACAACTGCCTACATATTGCAAGAAGAGTTTCAGTGAGAATCTCGTGCAGACGCGACCATACGTTCATAAAGTAGCCATAGCAAGATTTTCATAATATCAACTGTGTCAGACAGATTGGGAGGTAAAGATCAGCACCATTTGTATTTCAGACCAACTACTTGCTGCAAAAAGTCTTTTATTGGAAACTCTGTGTCGATAAGACTATCTGTTCGGAGAAGAAGCTATAACAAGATTTAAAGAGGGCATCCATGGCGGCCATGTTGCACATCAGTAGTTAGAGGTGGGTACTGGGGGACAAGGGAGACTCCTATGTTAAAAAGGTAAAAAGTTTATAGGGACAAGGGGAATTTAACATGGAGATGGCACAAGGGGAATTTAACATGGAGATGGCACAAGGGGGTATCCTATGTTAAAAAGCTAAAAAGTTTATAGGGACAAGGGGAATTTAACATGGAGATGGCACTCGAGGGACAAGGGTGTCCAGCTCCTCCTCCTCCAGGAGTCTAGACTCCTCCTACAGCGCTTCTTCAGGATAAATGGAGGATGGACCGCTTCTGGTTCCCAATTTTCTTCCTTCTTCTCCTCCACTATCCTGTGATCTTCCTCCTCCATCATCGGATGAAGCTGGATAGGCTCCTTCTTCTCTTCCACTATCCTGTGATCTTCCTCCTCCATCATCGGATGAGGCTGGATAGGCTCCTCCTTCTCCTTCTCCTCCACTATCCTGTGATCTTCCTCCTTCATAGTAGAGGGGGGTACTGGGGGTCGTGGGGGTGCTATGGGGTCTTATGGGATTTTAACATTGGGGGCACTATGGGGCCAAAAGTGCCAAGATTTATGGGGCTGGGGGGCGCTATGGGGTCTTATGGGAATTTAACATAGAGCCCATTCAGGCCCCAATGTTCTGCCTAGTGGCTATATCTATATAGCCTAGAGTTATATATAAAGCATTACCTATACCTCAGATCATGTTGAAGGTGTCAGTAAATTTGCATATATTATACCTATGTTATAAATAGCTTTTATCAAGGGAACCAACTCATAATAACACTAAAATGGACGTGACTAAAAGTTGTATTAAACTTCGGGAACCGTCACGGACTTTGGCGTTGACTAGAAAAAATCCGGAACATTAGATTATAATGGCCTAGACTAAAAGTAACACTAAAATTCCGAAATTGTACCGGACGTTAGCGGCGACTGAAAATAATCCGGAAAAAAAAAATGGAAAAAATTGGCTGAGACTAAAAGTAACACAAAACTTCCGAAATTGTACCGGACGTTAGCGGAGACTGAAAATAATCCGGAAAAAAAAAAATTGGCTGAGACTAAAAAATAGTACTAAAATTTCGTAACTCATTTTAAATTTTGTTCTTATTTTATATTTTTTTATATACAAACCCAAATAAACCCAAAACCCAAACCCAAACCTAACACACTATCCCAAATGCCTTGTGTGCTGCCTAAAAGCCCCAAAAACCTGCTATCAGACGAAAAGGTATGACAAAGGGATGAAATCACGCCAACATACTATCCAACATATACACTATCCATTTTTTTACTTTTTAAAATTTTTTTTATATCAAACACAAAACTTACACATACCACAAATATACAATCCATTTTTTTAAAATTTTTTATATAAAACACAAAACTTACACACACCACACAACCATTTTTTTTATTTTTTAAATTTTTTTATATCAAACACAAAACTTACACCACACAACCATTTTTTTTACTTTTTTAAAATTCTTTTATATATCAAATTCAAACTTACACACACCACACAAATCATTTTTTAACTTTTTAAATTTTTTTATATCAAATGCAAACTTACACACACCACAAATATACAAGGGACATTGCGCGGACCTAAAAATAGGGTTCAGATCGACAGAGAGATAATAGATAGAGGGGGGGGTGACTTCAGATCGATAGAAAGAGAGAGATAGAACATAATCATTATTATTTCAAATTCAATAAAAAAACCACACAACACCATATTTTTTTTCCAACAATCAACATTTTTTTAATTAACAATAACAATTCTAACATAAAAAACTAACAATGAACAAGATATTAAACAGGAACATATTTACAGGGTTGACAACGTTGGGAAGGTAAACTAAATTTCCACTTTTCTACATCGACATCATTCTGATGCACTACGTTTCTGAGCTAAAGACAAGAGATAACCATAACGTTGACAAAACCATTGTTCTACTTTAGCATCGTTTCTAGTATAGTCTATTTCAAACCAAGTCACTAAATTTTCTAAGGAATATCCAAGACTGCGTTGATGAAGAAAATGTACACAATATTGTCCACACACCATGGAATCCGATAATTGTAATCGAACATTATTGAATCGAGTCGAGACGGCATTTCTTCTCATAAAGTCGATGATGTCGTTTGCCAAAGGAGGTAATCCATAAGAATCAAAAACCTTGATGACATAGGCATGAACGTCTTTAGGTTTACGATGAGGTAGTTCATCTTTAGCACACACCACAGGATTCCAAGAAGAAGTATAGGAACTGCGAGTCAACAGGTAATGAAGTTCCCTGGTATCCATTTTTTTCTTCTTCTTCTTCTTCTTCACAGGAAATAATGAGTCACCAATTCACACCTGACTTTAAACTTGAATTGATCTGTCTTGTAATTCCACGAATATTCACGGCGGATAGTTTCTGTACTCTGTTGAATGAGCCCTTCGATGCTTCTGATATCCAGAGGAGTGAGTGGAGGAAAAGAAGAAGTCTGCAAGTCTTTATACCATTGTCTCAACACTTTTTCGTCCGAGTTCTGGGACCAAGCCGTTTCCAAATATTCATCCAATTTTTCTTCGCCTGTCATCATCAAACATTGATTGTGTTCTTTTTGGCTGGGATGATCGATTTGACATCCATGACATTGTTCTTGGACTAGACTGTTAATTATTTTACTCAATTCCTGAGCATAACAGGAAACTAACTGTTTTTCTTGTTCAGGCCATCGAGAAATAAATCCAGTAAACTCGGTTTTAGGTTCTGAATGAATGATTTCGTCATCATAATCATTTGTGGTAGTTTGTGACTTCTCACAAAATCCCTCATCTATCTCCATAGGTTCTTCGTGTTGCATCTTGTTTTTTTCTTCTAATAGTCTAGAATCACTTCTCTCAAACTGTTGATCTCTAGAGTATTATCAAATTCTGCATACAAGACGACGTTCACTGTCTCGGTTAGAGGATCTGCAAACTGAAGTTCCACACGAAGTGGGCCTGATTTTATAGGGTGGAAATGTCCTTCATCGCTGCCTTGGTCAGGAGTGAAATCAAATCCCCACAAGGCACACCCTCCTGCATAATCCTCGTACGAAATGCCGTGGCTGGTGTTGGTACCTAACTGTCCTGTGGCTTCAAACAGGCTCAGGTAAGATCGCAAGTAATTTTTATGGCCGTCGCTAAAGTTAGGTTCAAAAGGTCTGGTACACAAGGTCTTGCCATCTCGACTGACTTCTATCTTTGAGACGTTGTAGTGTTTAAACTCGAACGGATTCTGATCGTGGACTCCGTTGAGGGCTGCATTACTGACGATGCCAATCAGCAAACGTTTGGGGAGCTGTCCTTGGAAGACGTGATCTTCGACTTTGGATCGGAGACCAGCGGCAATGGTAAAGGTTTTCACTTCCACGCGTCACACAGGATACTTGGCAGTGGTTCTGCTCAACGTTTGACTGATGTCGTTGGCTACTTTTGGTAAGACTTCCACACGTCGCACGTAAAGTTTGGCTTCTTGGATTTTGGTTTTCCACTCGTTAGCATGAGCCATCAAATGGAAGACGGCATTACTGCGATTCAGTCTCAGGCGTACATCCACTCCGTTCAACAAATACTTGTCTTGCAACCACATGTCCAAATGCAAACGATCCATCAGTTCTAAACTTCGTCTGAATTTCTTTCGACGGTCGTTAAATCCCACATTGTGAGGGACTGCTGGAATTATAGGATCACCATCATTAGCAGAAGTCTTCGCCGGTACTGACAGCTCTGTGTCGTTGAACTTTTCCGAGGTGTCAGGTTTCCAGACCACCGAAGCATCCAGATGAGTGTTCTTGGCTTCTTTTCCGTACGTCAAGAGATTTTCCAAATAAGCACGGTAAGGGTAAGTATCCAAACTGCTGCTGACCAGTTTGTTATTCAAGTACAAATCTACTTCGCTGAACAAGGAATGCATGAAATTATTGACGGGTGCCACTCGGGCAGCTTCCCCAGGAAGGGTGTTGTCATTTTTTTGTACTTGGAGTTTCAGGTACAAGTAGCTGTTATTCAGATCGATGTAATCTTCGGTTTGTCCTTTGATTTCAAATTCGATAGGAGCTGAATCCGTCAAAGACGATACAGGATGAAATTCCACCCATTGGGATTCTTGCATCGTCATCATGGTGGGAGGCATGGTAAACATATCCAGTTCTGACTTGGTACATTCGCAAGAATCTCGGTGCATCATTTTCAATGGTTTTTAATAATCAAACACGTCTAATTCTCTGACGGTTCTTCTTCTTTTCTTATTCTTTTTTGAACTGCCGTGTGTTCTTTTATGAACTTTGAAGGGATTTCGATGTCGTCGTCTCTTTCTACCTTGTCCTTGCTGTGAAGTGGAGGAAGAAGTAATGCCAGGACCTGAAGCGTGAAGTGAATTTATAGGATTCTCTCGGAGACCTAAAAGATCTTTGCCAGTGTTCATCAACACATTTTTGCCTGCTCTCATAAAGGCTTCTTTAGGATTTTGTTTGTCGATGAGGACATTTTGCAAAAATTCTTTTCCTTGTGTCAAAGCGGCATCTTTTAAGGCATGGAATCCTCGAGACACCATCGGTTTCAAATAGGGGCTACCGTCCGAAAAGCAGATCTTAACATATCTCCTAAACCATGTCCTCGTTGTCGAGCCACTCCTCGGTACACTGGATACATTTGTTTTACAATGCGTTAGAGAACCTTTTTCGAAAATGTAGTTTCACCGTGACTTTTCCTTTGTCAATGAATGGCACATCTTGTCCCAAATCTCCTTTTATATTAATGTTGACACTGTCAAAATACGATTTACTGACTGGAAGATAATGAGGATGTACAAATTCACGGTGAACGTGAAACGTGTTTCCACCTTCTTCGTACGCACCAGCAGCAGTATCCACTTTGGAAGGAATGACTCTCAGTAAGGGAGCAGCTGTGTGGCCCACCACGTTGTACTCCACCACATCGGAGTACACAAACATTAAATTCAGTCCAACGTTCAATTCGATAGGGGTGCGAAAAGCCTCTCCGAAATCTGTGTTGGTGTGGATTGTTCGTTCACCATGATACTTTTTATTTCCACCCAAAATATCAAACAACCCAGCAGAAAAACCGATGGTCATGAATTTTCTTTCGTGCGCGGGTAAGTGTTTGTCTTTTTTCTCGTCGAATGGCTTTCCCTCATGCCCTTTCAAAAATTGCAAGAGGAAACGGCGTGCCACAGGATGGTATTTGATCTCTACCCATTTTTGGTTTTTTTCCAAGGCTTTGCCAAATTGGGCTTCGAAGGCGGCCGCAATCGTCTCCACCAAATGTTGAGCACTAAAATAATACCCTTCAGGAATTCTCATGCGATAGGTCGAGTAGGGAGTATTGTCAGTTTTTGAACTCATTTTTTTCCCAATTTCAGGATCATGAGCGTCCAACTCTTTTTGCACTTTTTCGTTATAGATTGCTACGTCAAAAATGGTTTGATTTCCAGACACATTCTTGATTTGCGTAGGATGAATGATTTCTACCAAAGCCACTTCCCAATGAGCGTCGTGATCCAATTGGAAGGCCTGAGGTAATTTAGCAGTGAAACAACATAATTTGTTGTTGGGAAACACATCCATGGAACTGTCACTGGGTAACGTTAAATAAAATTGGTCATTCATAGTAGGTCTAAAGTGGTTTTGGTCTCCAAGGAGTCACTCGAGTTCAAAGGATGTTCAAAGGGTTCTAAAAGAGGACTGGTATTATGGTGACTGGAAGAAGATGGACTGACGTTGGTCGTACTACCGTGGTTGCTGTGGCTGCTGTTGTCCGTCGTCGTCGTAAATTTCAAAGAGGGACTGGGTAAAAGATAACCGATGCAACTGCTGAGTAAAATGGTCCACAATTGTTTGTCCTCTTGTTGTAAACTCAAATTGGCAATGGCTGCTCCGATGACACAATACACTACAAAAATTTGGCAGAAAAAGACGATTTTATTTTTAGGCACACGTTCTCCGCACTACACCCAGAGCGGTTGTTTTTGTAATTCTTGAAGAGAAGAACTCTGCGAAGGAGTCGTCGAGGTCGTGGTTGTGTTGAATGGCATGTTAGGTTACTTAATCTTTTTCTTTTTATAGTCGACGACTTGAGAAGCAGCAATCCAAGAATCAAAACTAGGAGGATATCCTTTCCAACGTACTTTGACTTCTTCTACTCGACGTTTGCCTACTTTGCGTGTTCTTTGTTCGAGAATGCTTTCGATGTCGTACAAGGCGTCTTCTTTTTTGGTCACTCGTTGTAACTCAGGCAAGTAAAATATTCCTTTGAGCACTTCACCGTGCATGTCTTCCAATTTATAGACGGGAGGATCACGTCCACGGACGGGGGTAGTGACACGAAACAATTCGGTGGTCCAGTTAGGTAAATAACCTTTGTCAAAAGTGCGTTTGGTTTTTCCGATGCGAACCCAATCTCCCGTCTTCAACTCCAGCAAGGTTTTTTTCTGAGGTGGTGGTGGTCTGCTCCTCTGGGGTGTACCAAACAATTTATCAAACACGGTCACTTCGTTTTCAGGGCTGACCTCTTCGGGGGCACATCCGATGCTTCGATGGTACGATTGATTGTACGCTTTGACCAAACGAGGTAACACGTCGATGTTTTTGAGAGTATGTTGATGTGTAAAATATTTCTACATGCGTTCTTTCAAAGTTCTTTGAAAACATTCCACGATACTGGCTTTGGTTTCAGGATTTTCGGTAGTAAAAAAATGAATCTGTCTTTGTTTCAATTCTTTTTGAAAAGCTTGGTTTAGAAATTCGGTGCCTTTATCAGTTTGCCATCGTAAAGGGTGACGACCACTTTGTTTCAAGACCAATTGTAAGGCACGTACCAATTCGGTACTGCTTTTAGAAGTCAAAGGTACGACCCAAGCAAATTTGGAAAACACGTCGATGACACAAAACAAATATTTGTGACCACGATTGTAGGTTGCCAAATGAGAGACGTCGGCTAAATCGGCTTGCCATTGATGATCGATGCCTTCCACTTGGGTTGGACTTCTAGAAAATTTGCGTCGAATGGGTTTGTGTAACGTGTACGTCGATTCTTCTTGTAACCATTGTCGTACTTCTGGCAAACGTACACTTTTCAATTTACTTTTGGCAGCTCGATATAATTTTTGAACTCCTCCGTAACCAGCAGCATGGCCAGGATTGTAATAAATGGTAGCTAAAAGTTTCTCCATGATTCCTCAGTAAGTTACCCACTGTTCGATGCTACTACTTTGAGTGTCGTGAGGTTTGGACGAAGCGGCTTGACGCGTTCGACGAGCCACAGGAGTGGGTAGTGAAGAAGGGGTAATGATGGTAGGTTTCTTCTTGGTGGTGTCTTTTTTCACTTCAGTCTTGCTGTCTTTCTTTTTTTCTTCTGCTGAAGAAGGAGTGGACATCTTCTTTTTAACCCAAGCTTTCATGGCTTCTCGATGAGGGGTAGGCGAGGGTGTCAAGAAGGAAGCTGCAATTTGACTAGGTATGCCAGCAGACGGAGTTTGAAACACTTCTCGAGGCTCGTCTTCTTCTTTTGTCATCCCCGTGGCGGTGTCTCTTTTAGTGGTGGTGGTGGTCACTTTAGGTTCGCTTTTCATCAGGGCTTTGAAATCTCTCAGAGTGGGTGGAGCTGTTTCGTCTACAGCTTTTTGGTGAAAGAGTTGCAGACGTTGTAAAAGTTGACCGTACCGTTGCGATTTTTCTGTTTCTGACAAATCGCTTCGTTCCATCAGGGCTTGTAATTCTTGTTGTAACTGTGACATCTCGTTGAGATTAGGATTGGATGGTAAATGAGGTATCCGTTGTTCGTTCCAACGATGAAATTCATTCCATCGTTTGTAAGGTACCAAAGTCAGTTTTCGTCCTTCCATTTCATCCAAAGGTACCAAAAAGGTGTGGTCTTTTCAGAGAAGGGTGGTCCTTTTATCTTCTTTTTTTTGTGTTATCGCATGACACCTCCTAAAAGGGGTCCAGCAATCGTTCCTAACAAAGGAGCTGCTATTTTTAACAACGGTCCTATCAGCATAGGTAGAAATCCTCCTCGTTGCACCAACATTTTTTTCTTTTGTTGAAGAGGTATTTTCTTTTTCACCATTTGACGAAGAACGTTCCGATGTTTGCCTAATTTTTGTTTCTGTATCTTGGACAAAGGTACCGTTCTTTTCAAAACGTTCAAACAACATTCACACACGGTATCGATGATTTCTTTGGGGGCTGTTTGAATGAGTTGTTTTCGCATGGGAGGACTGGATTTGGTCAGGACAGACAAGACGTCCCAATGTTTTGCCAGACGAGGTGGAAGTCGTCCTTTTTTGCTTTTCTTCTTTTTTTGGTGGTGTGCACGTTTGGGAGCCATCTTAGAGGTGAGGAGTAAGTCTGAAGTCTCTGGCAGGGTATCCTTCTATTTTATACTGGAACACGTCTCCACTGATTGTCTGCACAACGTACCAACTTCACGACAGGCATCACTCGACGTTGAGGTGTTTTCAACGGACTAAATCGTCTCAATTCTTCTTTGGATAAATCCACTAAACTTTGTAATATGCCGGTTCTCTCTTGGACTTTGGTTTTAGGGGAAGATACTTTGTTCGCGGCTGCTGCCATGGCCAAATCAGCCGATGTCGTCGAGGGTCCCGACGTGGTGACTTTCGAAATGGGCTTCCATTTTTGCATCAAATTAGGAAACACTTGTCTTAAGTCTGGTTTGGCAGGCATCATCGTGAAGGGTGGTGAAGAAGAAGACAAAGATGAAGATGTGGACGCAAAAGGAGACCTCGTCACTGCTGGTGGTGATGGTGGTGGTGTCTTGCGGTTGTACGTTTGCGTCCTGGCAGCAGTACCTCTCTTGCGGGTGCCAGTGGTGGTGGCAGTGGGTGTTTTTTTCTTCTTGGCAGAACTTTTCTTTTTTTGGGGGGGGGGGGCTTTGTTTTTTGGACTTTTCTTCTTTTTTGGTGTTTTGGGTTTTTTGGCTTGGGCATTAGGATCCCATTTCAAAAGTGAACGAATCATGACCCCTCCTAAAGAACCGCTACCTCCAGGGGTTAAAATGATTTGTTTTTTAGTCTGTGAATCGATTCTAGGATCGGCTAGTTGTGACAATGCCCCTTTATGTTTTTGAAAAAAACGTTGAGTTTGATGAGGAATGTGAATGATGCCTTGCAGCAATTGACGTGCCGTCAAAGTAAACCATCGTAACACTTCTTTAAGACTCGCTTCTAACAAATGAGCACGGACTTGTGCATTTTTTTCACGACTGATGCCATACAAGGCACGAATCAATTTAATTTAGCCGAAGGATGAGCTTGAAAGGAAGTCATCTCGAAAGAGTGTGAGACAGAAATGACGTAGTGGCTTTTTTATAGTTTTTTTCTTTCAAAAATTGGTGAAGGGGACGTGTAAATGACAGGACCTCCTTCTTGACCCCAAGGGTGAAACAATTGGGCACGAAATCTCAAATAGTCAGGAGTGGTGGGTTTTAAGTCGATGAGTAAATACTCGTGAGGGGTTTGAGTGGCATCGTCGTACGCATAATTTAACCAAGGAGCGCCTAACTGTTTGGCTAACACTTGCACTTGAGATTTGTCTCTGGGGCTTTTAAACAAGACCACGTAATGAGCGTTGAGACTGATGGTACGATGGGCTTTACTTTGTTGAAATAAATTTTGAGTAATGTATACAATACTAGCATTACGATGGTGTCCTTTTCGTGTAAACCAAAGTTTAATTTCTTCTTCGTCTTCTCCTAACATGTCGTCGAAGATGACCAGATGTGTTTGACTCACGTTAGACACAATTCCATCGTCTTCGCGAGGGATGCCTTCTACAAATGAAATGGTTTCTCCTTGACTTTCTTGGAGTAGTGTGTAAGACTTTTGCCACTCTTTGTAACACCACACGATACGTTGAGGTGGACGATCGAACAGATGAGATTTTTGTTCGATGAAACGTTTGACAAATTCGGTTTTGCCTGAACCACTGGGTCCATCAATCAACATGTTAAAAGGATGGCGGAGATACAAAGCATTCCAACTGGCACGATCTAACTTTTCGTCAATCACTTTGACTACAGAAGAAGCAGAAGAGGTAGACGAGGCAGAAGATGTAGAAGATGTAGCCATGACTGAGGTAGGAAGATTTTTGAGAAGAAGACAAAAGACTCAAGACATTTTATACGTTTCATACACGTTTATTTTTTTTTATTTTTTTTTTTTGGTAAAACAAACCAACACAACAAACAAAAACATTTTTTTTACAAGTCATGAAGGACAAAAATGCACAGCGAAAAAATGGTCAGGTACAAGATTAAGGCTACCACTAAAAGAATGAAAGTTCTGTATAAACAAGTCAATGTACAACATTCTGGTGTGCTAGGAATGGAAGGCCCAGGCACTGGTGGTAGTATTCTTCTGGTCTCTGTGGTGGTGGTAGAAGAATGAAATGTCTCTGACGGTAAGGAGGGGGTGTGTTCCTCAGAGGGTTGAATTTGGACGACGACAACGGTGTGGTCTTTCTCTGTTGTGTCAGGTTCTTCTTCTTCTTCTTCTTCTTCTTCTTCCAGGATGGCTTCTAAGGTCATTTTTTTGTGTGACTTAGGTTCCCATTTCACTTTTGGACACTTAGTGGTGACGGGCCAGATCTTTGGCAAACTGTGGTACTTCTTGTAGCCAAACATCGAAACCAACACTTTTCCAGTCACGTACATCTTTCCAACCGGTAAGTTGTTGGTGCATCCAACTAACAAGGCACACTTCTTCAAACGTGTCAAGGCAAGATAAAGTTTGACTAATGTCTTCTTCACACGGAGGTACCCCACTTGTGATGTTCATCACCACTCTCAACGTGCGACGTGTGGAAGTCTTACCAAAAGTAGCCAACGACATCAGCAGAACCACTGCCAAGTATCCTGTGTGACGCGTGGAAGTGAAAACCTTTACCATTGCCGCTGGACTCCGATCCAAAGTCGAAGATCACGTCTTCCAAGGACAGCTCCCCAAACGTTTGCTGATTGGCATCGTCAGTAATGCAGCCCTCAACGGAGTCCACGATCAGAATCCGTTCGAGTTTAAACACTACAACGTCTCAAAGATAGAAGTCAGTCGAGATGGCAAGACCTTGTGTACCAGACCTTTTGAACCTAACTTTAGCGACGGCCATAAAAATTACTTGCGATCTTACCTGAGCCTGTTTGAAGCCACAGGATAGTTAGGTACCAACACCAGCAACGGCATTTTGAATGGTGTTGTGTGGTTTGTTTTTTACCCACCAAACCAAAAATACCCTTTCCCTTGTATATTTGTGGTGTGTGTAAGTTTGTATTTGATATAAAAAAATTTAAAAAGTTAAAAAATGATTTGTGTGGTGTGTGTAAGTTTGAATTTGATATATAAAATTTTTTAAAAAAAGTAAAAAAAATGGTTGTGTGGTGTGTGTAAGTTTTGTGTTTGATATAAAAAAAATTTAAAAAATGGATTGTATATTTGTGGTATGTGTAAGTTTTGTGTTTGATATAAAAAAAATTTTAAAAATAAAAAAATGGATGGTGTATATGTTGGATAGTATGTTGGCGTGATTTCATCCCTTTGTTATACCCTTTCGTCTGATAGCAGGTTTTTGGGGCTTTTAGGCAGCACACAAGGCATTTGGGATAGTGTGTTAGGTTTGGGTTTGGGTTTTGGGTTTATTTGGGTTTGTATATAAAAAAATATAAAATAAGAACAAAATTTAAAATGAGTTACGAAATTTTAGTACTATTTTTTAGTCTCAGCCAATTTTTTTTTTCCGGATTATTTTCAGTCTCCGCTAACGTCCGGTACAATTTCGGAAGTTTTGTGTTACTTTTAGTCTCAGCCAATTTTTTCCATTTTTTTTTCCGGATTATTTTCAGTCGCCGCTAACGTCCGGTACAATTTCGGAATTTTAGTGTTACTTTTAGTCTAGGCCATTATAATCTAATGTTCCGGATTTTTTCTAGTCAACGCCAAAGTCCGTGACGGTTCCCGAAGTTTAATACAACTTTTAGTCACGTCCATTTTAGTGTTATTATGAGTTGGTTCCCTTGATAAAAGCTATTTATAACATAGGTATAATATATGCAAATTTACTGACACCTTCAACATGATCTGAGGTATAGGTAATGCTTTATATATAACTCTAGGCTATATAGATATAGCCACTAGGCAGAACATTGGGGCCTGAATGGGCTCTATGTTAAATTCCCATAAGACCCCATAGCGCCCCCCAGCCCCATAAATGTTGGCACTTTTGGCCCCATAGTGCCCCCAATGTTAAAATCCCATAAGACCCCATAGCACCCCCACGACCCCCAGTACCCCCCTCTACTATGGAGGAGGAAGATCACAGGATAGTGGAGGAGGAGGAGAAGAAGGAGCCTATCCAGCCTCATCCGATGATGGAGGAGGAAGATCACAGGATAGTGGAGGAGAAGGAGGAGAAGAAGGAGCCTATCCAGCCTCATCCGATGATGGAGGAGGAAGATCACAGGATAGTGGAGGAGAAGAAGGAGCCTATCCAGCCTCATCCGATGATGGAGGAGGAAGATCACAGGATAGTGGAGGAGAAGGAGGAGAAGAAGGAAGAAAATTGGGAACCAGAAGCGGTCCATCCTCCATTTATCCTGAAGAAGCGCTGTAGGAGGAGTCTAGACTCCTGGAGGAGGAGGAGCTGTCCCCTTGTCCCTCGAGTGCCATCTCCATGTTAAATTCCCCTTGTCCCTATAAACCTTTTAGCTTTTTAACATAGGATACCCCCTTGTGCCATCTCCATGTTAAATTCCCCTTGTGCCATCTCCATGTTAAATTCCCCTTGTCCCTATAAACTTTTTACCTTTTTAACATAGGAGTCTCCCTTGTCCCCCAGTACCCACCTATAACTACTCACATCAAACATGCACCATCTTTCTTAGGACATTCTGCATATAGTAAGAAGTTTTGTTGTGAAATCCTATGTGAATACAATC